>OZ007568.1:50547310-51107622 GCA_963931925.1 Onchidella celtica | reverse complement strand
CATTGTCTTCCCTCACCTGTGGCATCAGGCATTAAAATGCACCCCGTTCCTCTTTTATTAATGTGGTTTATAATAGTTTATTGCATGGATCCATTGTCGCTTCTTTGCTTTCTTCCTCTTCTCTTACATCTTATACTTATACATTAGATACAGCTCGTACAATTCCCCTAATTCTTCCATTAAGACCTTGATCTAGTTATGACCTTACTACTGTACACCACAACAAAGTTGCAGACACTGTCTTCTCCCACGCCCTCCCCCCTTTTGGCCGTTTCATTTTGTGTGCCAAGGGAAATAACGCCGAAAATAACAGTTTATTCGCCCATACAGTGTCATTTTACATTGTGGGCCCTGAATTTGTGAAATTAAAATTTAAATTATAAAGCAATCGCGAGCTGCACCGTAAAGTATACAGAACAAGATACGGCAGGCCTGTGCCAACAGTGACATGTCATCACTGACAACGCGAAAAGGTAACCTGGTGGAAATGATCCTGACAAATTATATAAATTACCAAGTCGATAGTTAAATGGGAAGGAACAGTAAACCCTTACCCGAGTTGACAGTTCAATGTTTGTGCATTCTGCGGATTATTCCTCAGTCGCGCCTACTTGTAAGCACTTTTATAGCCACAAACATCTGCAAGCATATTTCACTCACTCATGCCAAATTTGAGAAAGATCCATTCAGTAGACGTTTCAGTGCAAACGTTTTCCTTGTATTTTTATAATATAGGTCTCGGCATGGCAAATGATGCCGTTGCAGAGGAGGCGTTTTCGTGTCCTGCCGGGACATTTGTCTATTTTCTTTCTTTGACTCCCGCTTTTCAGAGCACTGATAAGGCATTCACCTCAAATACGCTTCACTTTTATCATGAATGTATTTGTCCAGGAGTATGACACGCTGTAGTGCAGGATGTTGTGTGTGTGTGATTACGAAGGCCACGGTGTGTGTGTGGGGGGGGGGGGGTTAATGCAGCTATATCATGCATACCTAAGTGTGCATTGCTGTCCTCAATAAGGCCATGCCGCGGGAATCTTAGAAACTGGTCGCTCACAGATGCTAGCGAAACGACCAGTGTCGATGTTTTCAGTTTTGCTCTGTTAATACTGTTGCTGTTATAATTTATCACGAGAAACGGATCAGTTCTGTGTTTTGTATGATGCCAAAATTAGCAAAAGATAAACGGCGGGTACGTTCGGAGATGAAAGGGGAGGGGGTGCTCTCACCTGACGAAAAGCGTACACGGGGAGGGGGGAGGGGGGCCAGCGGACAGACGCTTTTCAATTATGGCAATGATTTGAAAAGTTTGATTTTATTTACTTTTTGTTTTGTTCGACAAATTGTCAAAATATGAAGACCATGTTTCCAGTTAACAGCCAAAAAGTCCATGCAAAATACCACTTATCATTAACATGCATCATTCTACGGCTGCTGCGCTCTTACAAGAGAAGTGGGGTGGGATGAGGGGGGTTGCCAAGCATTTGAAAAGCATAAATTTTAATGGGGGAATGGGAAGGGGGACGGTAAAGTTGCCAAAATCGACCGTATTTGTGGATGGTCTGTGTCTTGTACTGATGCAAGATTATTACATAATTATTTCACCTTTACAAATTTACATTAAATTTATTCAAGTTTGTTGTTTGTTTGTCTGTTTTGTGACAGAGCAAAAAGACGTCAATTCGCCAGAACACGTTGACTATATAAGCTGTAAGATCTCCTTATTAGTGACAATAATAATGGAGTATAATATGTACATTTATATAGCGCTGCCTCTGCGCTTGACAATGCGCTCTCTATCTCTTTCTCTTTCTCTCTCACACACATACATAGGCACACACAAGCACACATACACATGCACCTTCTGTGTCTGTCTGTCTCTCTCTCTTTCTCCCTTGGCAGCGACTATTCAGCTGACTTGCCAGATATCATTCGCGATAACACTATTGCAACAAAGTGCATGACCATTCAGACGGCTTGCACAATATCACGAACGATATCCGGCCACCCAGACCTATCGCGCATGATATCAGCCGAATATCGTTCGTGATATTGTGGCAGCCGCCCGAATAGTCACTTTGTTCTCTCTTAGTCTTACTAACTTACAAACATACTTTAATGCCCTTGTACAAAAAATACAACAACAACAACAAAAAATTCAAGGTGCGCTCTCTGTGTCTGTCTGTCTGTCTGTCTCCTTCTATCTTTCTCTCTCTCTTTCTAACTCACAAATTAATATACTTTCTTGCTGTACAAAAAATATAAGGCTTAGGTGAATCATTATCAGTCATTCAGTAGATATTTCCGATAATGTTAAAAGGCTGATTTTTGCTCTATTTTGAATTCCTCAAATGAAGAAATATTGTCTAGTGTACTTCTCCTCCTCTATCAAATGCTGCAGGACATGCTATTTCTGTATTACTCCTGCCAATATTACCAAACTGAAATCCCTAAACTCATTAGGCAGGTGTACTACTGTCAGTGCATAGGCCCTACATTAAATAAAATTGTGTTCTAAAATTCTCAAAACCACGCTCGATGTGGAACATTCACTACCCTATGGGAACACTCTTACATAAATCAATTGTATCACAGTCATTATGTATGTGAAACAAGTGATATCCATTTCACAAGCAACAGAGATGATACTCTGAAAGTTCAAATGAACGCCCCCCTCCCCCCTCTCCCCCCGGCCCCTCCTGATCACTTTATCCTATCAGATCCTCCCCCCCCCCTTTCTCTCTTCTTCTTCTCTCCGTTTAAAGGACACGTCAAGATTAACAGATAATCTAGTTTTTGGACTCCATTCAAGTACGTTTTGTGCACAATTCCTACTTTCCAATGTACATCGTGCTTTTAAAACATCGGCTGCTTGCCGGAGCTAAAACACCGGAGCTTGGCTATATCTGAAAACGAACCAGATTCCGACTCCTCTTGCCTTCAGATGCCCTTGTTGGGCTGGTTTCCCCAGATCACACGGCTTTCCATCAAATTGACGGCAGATGGAGAATCAGCACTGCTGTAATGAGTCAGGTTGAGGAGGGGGGAGAGGGGGAAGGGAGTAAGGATATTTGGGTGTTCATTGCATTTACAGCATTGAACTAAGCTGAATCGTATAATAATTGTATGATCACAAAATTATTTCAATTTAATATATCACATTTGTCCCCTCCTCCCCTTTCCGTAAACCTTACTGCTTTTACATTTTGTTTTAATTTCATTTAGTTCTGGGTTTATCTTACCTTTCAGTCTTATGTCTTTACTAAGGGCATAGGATAATTGAACTGTACACAAATAAAGAAATTATTATATAGGGTGTCACAAAAGTCTGGAGCCACAGATAAAATGTATTTTTAAACGTTTACTGCAGTAAATGCTCAATTTACACGAGCTGGATTTGACAAACACAATGCCGTCGTTCACGTAGGCTCCCTGTTTCTCTAAAATGTTTCGTAACAGTGGCCCAGAAATATGTTTTCGGTTGCTTGTCAGTGTGTTGTCTAGTGAAATTGGCAGCACCTCCTTCATTCAAAGCAGTTTCTGTCTTGCAATACTTGCATGACTTCAGTGCGATCTTTTATGAGTAGTTTCGAAGCCATTTTGGATCTGAAATAAAAAAAAAAACTTTCAATTTTCAGGTAAGGAAAAACGCCCGTGAACCCAGATATGGGAAGACCTTATTTACACCGTCATCACATGCAAATTTATACAGGGCTATCAGAGGAAGATGATGTCAACCCCCGAACTTGGCAGAAAGCTATTCACACCTCGAGTTTTTGCTTCTGTCCAATGACATCCTCTCATTTGAGTATGCAAAACCAAACAACACCCTGTTTGACTTGATAGTTCTTGCTGTTTTGCAGATGAAGGGGCCATTTTAAAATACCTTTCACTAGTTACAATTCTGATGAAGATACAATGTACTTGGCTGTAGATGGATATTGAAAAAAACTGATATTTCAACGTGGATGATCGGGCTTTCCTCAGTCCCGGGTTTTCGCAGATCCGCGTAATTCTGACAGCCCCGTCTTTTTAACTGTCTCTGTCGCCTTGCTTGTTGGTGTGTGTTGAACTACCAGTGACATGCCCTGTGGCTAGGACATTTATTTTTAAAGGCTTGGATCATTACCATTTTTGTCACCAATATATGCAAATTATAATTGTTCTGTGAAGATAGGCCCACAGGGAATTTCCTTCAGCTTCGTCGTTCAAACTGGACGAAATTCAACATTCCACCTCTCCCCTATTTCCATAGATTCGACAAATATGCACGTGTGCTATAAACATTCGCAAGAGATATTTGGATTCGTCCAACGCCAAATGCCCACCCCCTTGTACATAGCGCTGGACCAAAGATTGTAGAGTTAACTTCTACCTTCTTTGGCTGGACTTGGCTACTGTGCTTGCGTAGGTGTATGCGTTCTGATTTTACCTTGAAGGCTCAACATTCGGCAAAGTGTTGATGGCAAATTTTATTGTCTGTATTAGTGCTTCACAGAGACTCGGTGTATTAAACGTTTGGTGTATAATAAATAGATAAATAAATAAATAAATTTAAAAAACATAAATAGATAATAAATAAATAAATAAATAAACCAGCAAATAAACTCATTAACTGAATACAGAAGAAAGACATTAATAAAAAAAAAAAACAGAAATAGTCCAACACATCAACCAGACTTCTGATCCCCCCCCCCCCCATAAAAAAAACCCGCCGACCGGCGCTGCACTGTGGCGACGACGTGCAAATTTCCCAAATGGGATTAAACTAGTATACAAAATATAAAAAATACAAATACAAATAAAGGGAATACAACACAGAGTAACTAGTCTAGTAGTGTGTAGCCTAGAATGAGGCAGTTAGCACAGGTGTTGTCACCACGCCTTCGTCGTGCAAATCACAAGCAAATCTTTACCAGAGGCAGCAAAGCATGGGAAGCTGACAGAGTCCAGCAGGCTATCAAAAAAAGAGAACGGCGCAAGAAAAGGCCCAGTGGTACTGAACCAACGGAGCACTCTTGTCATTTATGCGGAAGGGTCTGCAGGGCAAAAATAGGACTTATCAGTCACATGAGAAGCCATAAGTCATGAAAGAACAGTCTTTCCATTCTGTCCTCTGTGTCCTTTAGTTCTCTTTATTGTCCATGTGTTGAAATTCTCAACAATTTCTGTTCTTTATTCCTCTGGTGTTGTTAAGGTCATCATCATACCTGATGGACGAACTATTATTATAATTGTCACCACGCCTTCAGCAGCACATGGTGAGATAATGCTCTTTCGGAACAGAGTACAGTTGCTTGGCAGACGTTCTTTAAACTTATACATGTGGGTGGGCCAGAGGGACTGTCCTCTTTAGAATTTGGGCAGTGTTCAATCACTGTACTTACAGAACACATTTGTCCACGAGAGATAGAAGGAATGGTTTGTGGTTTTGTGGTAGACTTTTCAAGGAAAAAAACCAACAATAAAATACATGTATCAATGACCAGTTCTTCCAGTCGGCTAGTTATTCATTTGATTGTGTGATCGTGCTGAAAATGAAAGACATCGTGTTTGATGTCGCCACCAGGCCATTGTTTCAAACTCTCAATCCAGTGTCTCTTCTCCTAGTTCTATGGTTTAAAAATTATTTAAGCTTTAGTTTAAATGTTCCACGAACTCAGATTTTATTCATTTGTTTATTTACTTTATTTATTCAGCCACTTATTTTGCCAGTTACAGCTCAGAAGTTCAACCATGTATCTATTGTTGGGCCCACCTTTGAAATGCACTGATTAAGCTTTTAAGCAATTCCCGTGCATTGCGCTGAAGCACTAAAAATGCGAAATGCATTCTGTTTCAAACAAAAAAACAACAACAACAAAACAACTATTTAACCATCAGGGCAGATTGCACTAAGTGTCAAGGTCAAGGATAAAGGTCTTATGGAACCTGTTTGATACTGTCTCATCGTTTTCGAGGTTTTACTCAATATTATTTTCGATGAATTGTTGTCTCGTTTGCATACCTTGTACGACGAAATCAACACATTGCCCGCTGACAACCGCACGCATAAACAACAGGAGCCATTTCTTACACATTTTACAATTACGATCACCGAGGCTCTTTAATCAAACCTGAGATGAGTGCCACAACCAAAGACACCTCCTAGTTGTTGTTTTTTTTATTAACCAGAGCGATATCTGTCACTGTATCGCTATGCGGATCTGGGCAAATCTAGTAAGCTTCTGCAGCCCCACGCCCAACTGTACAATGGGTATTTGGCGAACCAGAATGTTATCACGAACTGTTCTGAATGTGTCACCTGTGGGAGCTTTTGTGAGACAAGTTGTACCTTTCCCTCCTCACCTCTTCTCTCCTTTCCACAGATCTGAGATTCTGCGCTTGCCCTGGCTTATCGTCCATGGCATATCTAGGTAAAGCTGGCGCTGTCAGGGGTCTGTAACAGAATTTCCTCACTTGAAACCTTCTCGGGTGACAAGTTACTGTGGTTTTCACGTTTTGTCCGAGGTTCGCTAGTTCACCTGTTGACTGACAGCCGAGAAGTCCTCTCTGGTCTTCCCCTCCTCTTTCCCCTTTCCCTGTGTCTTTTCATTTCCCATGAAATTGGACTTGCCTGACCGACATACATTGGCACACCGGTCCTTCGGCAGTAGGGATTTTCGCCACACTCCTCCTTCATTCTTTACGGTAAACTCAACCGTACACCCCTACCTGCGGTTATTATGCTTCACAGCGTAAATTTGCAACCGAACATTGGGGTGTAGCAGTGGCATGGGCGCGGCCCTGCGAGAGCGGGGGGAAGGACGGTAGGAACCTGGTTCGATGAAGGTAGTCTGACATTGCAGCTCGCTGTTCACGTTAATACTTCGTGTTATTGGTGCACTAGCGGGAATAAACAAGATTGCTGGAGACGACATTGTGACAGGCGTATAACTGTGTTGTGCGGGGCGTCAACACGCCATTCTCTGTGTGATAATCATAGATATTCTTGAGGCACAGTGATACTTGCTAAGGAATACATTACATTCATGTGTCGAGCAAGATTTGACGGTGCCGTTAGCTTTCAGTTCGATAATACTTCTGCCATTGATTTATTTATAGTGACTTATTGAATTTAGAATCGATTTCTTGGCACAATGATAACACTACAGTACTATCCATGTGGTTTAGTAAGCCACTCTAGAGAATCGAAACTGCCACAGTCCTGGTATAGCAATTAAGCTAACAATTATGATTTCGGATCATTCCTGTTCCAGACTGTAAAGTTTGTTTATTGTTTGATTTTTATCAAATGTAAATACTAAAGCTTGAACCTCGGCTAATACGATACACCAGTCTATGGGCGTTTGGCTAAAACTACTGTGAGAAAGTAGTAATTTAATGTAGTGGTCACATCATGTGCCAGTGTTTAAAACAGCTAGAGATCTACTGAACAGGTTTTGTCTTTTAATTCTTAGTGAATAATGTGTTTTAATTTTTTGTTGTCTTTTATTTTTAGTGTTCTAGATCGCATGGGAAGTCACAGTCCTGCGATCGCTCCATTACTGTATTGAATTTAGGAACTAGTACAGGAATTTAAATATTAATTTGTCTTTCGTGGACTTGACTACCGTACTGTGCAACTGCTCGTGTGGACGGACCAGCATGGAGTCGCTGACACGTGCCCTGGTGTCTGTGTTATGTTTGATGGTCACTCTGCTACCTGGTAAGTGGACGTTCCATTGAGACCACTTATGTAGTGATGGACACTGTTTGTCCTAGGAAGTGGTTTGGGGGAAGGAGCGGGGGAGAGTGTCAAGGGATGAAGTAGGTCTGTATGCTCTCATATTACTATGGTGGTCACTTGATGGTTGTGTGGATGGTTGGAGCGTCGGACGGACGGGCGGATAGATGGATGGACGAATAAAAGGAAAGAGGGAAAGAAAATGGCAAAAATTCCAAGTAAAAAGCTGGCTGCGTGGAAAATCAGGTGGGGGGGGGGGGATGGATATTGTATTGTCTGTATGTTTGTGTCTGTGAGGAATTGTAAGGATATTTCGAAGTTTCATTACACATAGACTTGCCGATTAGTTGGAGCAAATGGGTCAGTTACTTATTTTTGAAACTGGAACATTTTATAAATATGCTGATCAAGTAGATGACTTGCTTGGCTAGACCCATAGTGTGCAAGTATTTATTTGTTTGTTTGTTTTTTTAACCCATGATGTAAACTTATGTACACGAGAAGGCAGGGAGTGGTTTGCGTTTATTTGAATCTGAGGATCCCTCCTGCCTGTTTCCGCCGCGATTTCAGTTGGGAGAGTAATACCTCAGTTGGTAGACGATCCCTCAGTTGAAAGAGCAGTTCCTCGGTTGGTAGAGTGGTCCCTCAGTTGGTAGGGTGATCCCTCGATAAAAAGGATTTTGGGTTCGATTGACTGTTCTTTTTTTTTTCTAAATTTATGAAAATCGCGAATCAGACTCAGATCTCACTCAGTCATATTCGGCGAATAAGCAAGCCTTTACTTTTTATTGTTTGTTTGTTAATTCTTCAGTGTCATATTTAAGAACCAACCATTTTTGGGATTGTTCACACTAGTTCACTTCATGTTAAATGCTATTGGTGCAACCTGGGTTAAAAATTACGGATGCAGTATGTTAAGGGAACCGGTAACTGTAGCACCCAGCTGGATTTTACTTCCTGCCACAAAATCTGCCCATGACCCTGTAAAGTAAAATCAGACTTTGTCGTATTTATGATGGGTGAAGTGACTCCATTGGAGCTGTGTGGTAAAACTAGATGGATTTAATATTAAAGGGCGATGCCGATAAACTATTCATGTGCGGAATGCCTTTCATAATTACGTAATTATCTGAAAGGGCAAGTGGTTGGCACACCTTCCAATCTAAAATTGTAATCTACACTGTTGGTACTAATGGTAGTCAGTTGTACACATGCGTTGGAGAGTTCTTCATGCGTCCCCCCCCCCCCAACCTGCAGCTTCCAAAGAAAAAAAAATGAACAACCTGAGGGGGTGGTCCTTATAAGATTGAAACGCACTTCAGATTAACTCAGAAGATCCTCTGTTTCACGCTTTGTTTCACTTTCTCTCTGTTTGTATGCCTTGTACCTATGATATTAGTCAGTCAGTCACTCACTTTCTCTTTCTCTCTTTCTTTCTCTCTCTCTTACACACAAAGCAAAGTCGGCAGTTTGTTGTTTTTATTACTGTATATATTATTTGATGCAACAAGCTTGTCGCCCATACCGGTACACGTTTTATACAAGTGTTAATCTGAATTTTCTGTGGCTATCGCTGCGGCCATGACGGTGTCCACTGCATTATAAAATCATTGCTGCCCCGTGAACATCTTTTAATATGAATTATGATTTCCCATGAACCTGTCGCTCAGAGACGGGCTGAACATCTATTACGACTTTGTTAATCATATACATTAGACTGTGATAGAAGGTTATGGTAGTAAGCGAATGTGATTTTGGACAATGTGTTTCCCACTCTAATTTGTTACATAACACAGGAAATTAATGGTTCAGCTTACATTGAGAAAGGATGATAGGAAGATACCTAAGTGATATTATCTGAAGAAAAAGTCCTATTTTGAACCATACCCTTTATATGTAGCGAATGTGATGCTGGCCCTAATTTTGCAGCAAAGCCCTTCTGTCACGGTCTCACCTGTGAAGGTTAACCTCCGCCCCCAAACACCCACCCATCCAACCCCACCCCTCCAATTTATTCCATTACAGTTGTCCTTATTAACTGGCTCTTCTATTTTCCACTTCAGTCTCAGCTTTTCAGAGTTCTTTCTATTTTTAGTTAACACAAAATTAGAGGGAGGTAATGTAATGCTCTGATACCAGTGCTGTACCAGTGTATTACATGTATTCGAGTGTTGGTTTACATTTGCTGCAAATGGTAAACTATCAGGAATTTTGTGTCATCTGGAGGAGGGGGTGGAGGGTGGGGGGTATGGCGGGGTCAAATTTTATTTGTGGCCCAATGAAAGCAAAACTGCTGTCAACCTCAATGACCTTTATACAGTTTTCCCACCAACCGTGCGCAGTTTCGAAACTGCGACACCTACTATATTCAATATGCTTACCAATCCGTGTCCTATGTTTCCGAAACATTCAAGACGATAACCCACGCATACTCGCTCTAAATAAGGCATAGTAAATAAATAAAGCATTCTATTCGCCCGCTTCTGAAGTTCTTGAATGCGTTTAGGGGCAGAGCCCTTGCTTGAGGTAAACTGTCATACGTGTCGCAGTTCCGGGCGGGTGATCAGGCAACACGATACCCCAAGCTTTAGTTTCATAGCACTAAATGCGACCCTCGTTGGAAAAAGCTGATAACATATCATACAAAAGAATGCCTTTGATTTTGTGGGCTTAATGCAAGAAATGTTTATCTCCAGATCTGCCGGAAAGGAATATCCTCAGAATTATACTTTTGAGATCAATCACCCTTTGAATTCTTTCTTTGTTTCTTTTTTGTTCTAATCTGAACTCTGTGTGACTGTAATACTATCTGGAAGTAACATTTCAGGAAAGTTTGCAAAGAAACTTTTTTTTTCGGTCGAATTCCTTCAAATTAAATTCAAACGTCATAATTATTTAATTTTTTTCAAAAATCCAGACAATCATCTCTCACACTCGGCCCTCGATGTTAGTGCAGTAGATCAGGCTGAAAAAAAAAATAAATCACACAGACATTCTTTTCATCGGGCGTCGCGTCGATCTGGGCGATGTTGCCAATGTCAAGTATTGATGGCTGAGGGTTGTTCATCATCTTATTAACCAAATCGCTGATTACGTCATGGAGAGACAGGAACGCAGTGAACATCATAACCTAGCTTGATGATTCAGTACGGCGTGATTGTAAGACAGAGACTCACTGCCAATTAATTAAATATTACTTCATATCTTTATTTCCGGTTCAATGGTAAAGGAATATTGGTGTCAGGTATTTAATCTGTAGTCAAGGCTGATCGTCTTAAGTTTATTTGATTTCGTACTGCAGATAATTGTATGAAAACTTCTCCGTCTGGCTAGGTGATAAGATGGAAACGCGTTGGTCTGAGAGCTGACATAATAAATAAGGAGAGGTGGTACATGTGTATGTGGTGTTTGTTTAGTTCATAGACTTTGCTGGCACTCAGAGAGGTTCCATGTTATGATAGTGTCCGTCAAGTCTTACTAATTTGCCCGTTTGGTATTCCATCCAGTTTTGTTCGAGTAATTATTGTTAAACTTTTTGTATAAGTACTTGGTTTGGTCGACAAAAGAACAACAACATGACATTAAAATAGCCTATCCTGTGAATTGTGTGCAGAGAGAGAGAGAGAGAGAGAGAGAGAGAGAGAGAGAGAGAGAGAGAGAGAGAGAGAGAGAGAGAGAGAGAGAGAGAGAGAGAGAGAGACACACACACATACACACACAGGGAGAAAGTTGTATTTGTGTGTGTGTGTCTTCTTCTGCTTTCTCTTCTTTGGCTGGCATTATCATATGTGTCTCTCAGTTATCATTTAGCTTGCTATACAATCTAAGGAATGAATGTGCTTTGTATAGAATAGAAATACACTGTACATTGCCATGTATATATTTTCTGTAAATTGACCTACGGCTCAAGTAGCTTCGCTGGGGAAGACGGCTTTGCCACTCTTTTTGCATTCACATGCAGCTCAGAATCAGTGAAAATCTTCCTTGCCTCTGTTAGTTCAGAGGAGGGCCGCTTGTTCCGATTTTGTGAGGGCTGGTCACAGGATTAAGGGGCCTTTTGCGGATAAAAATGCAGAGCTCAGTGTTCGGTGAGCCTGGTTGTCTCAGCACTGATGGATGGGACAAGTAAGCTATACTAAGTCGGATATTCGCGGTAAATGCGGGACGTAGGACTTCGGTGGTTATAAACTCTCCCAGAATTGTCATGCCCCATTTTGTCTACATCACATTCTCACGCAATGTGAATTTTTCGGGCCGGGTAGTTAGTGTCAAATAAAGTTATAGTTTCTGCCCATTGTTTTAAGTACAGAAAGAATAGAAACAGATTTGGACTACAGTAAAAAATAAATAAATAAAATAATTTATGAGAGCATGAGGAAAAAAACGTGTTGTATAGGACTTTATTAAGCTTACGCGAAGCTGTGTGTGCACAAAGTATCTATTATGGTGTATTATAATGCTTTTGCAATTTAAACGATACGCCTGACTACTTCCCCAATAAACCCTGACAGTACACAGATTTTCTGAAGAGGGCAAATCAGTCCATGTATGATGACACTAGGGTTTTAGTTTGTTTTACATACCGAGATAGTATAAATCCCTTCTGTTCCTGCGTTCACTTCAGGTCTAGATGACTGTATATTTCACCCCTTGAAAACCTGGAAAATGAGTTAGTACAATGCTAAGAGTCTTGTGTTTCCAGCATTGACTTGTCCCCACAATGAAATAACAAGCAGTGCCCTTGCAAATAATATAATCTATTCCTGCCCACCACACTTCTTTTGAATAGAGAACAGAAAACAGATTAAAAGTGATAACCGTTATGTACACGATCTTCGACCCACCCCATCCATCCTACACCTGTTCAGCCATTTCAATACTTATGTTCGTTTGAACAGACTCTATTTATACCGTGGTCTCTATGTTACAGATTAGCAACCTTCTACCACAGCGGTTCTTAACCCTTTAAAATCAGTCTCCCCCTACATTTATGCCTCGTGGGTTTATTTCCTCAACTCTGGCAGGTTTTAAAAGAATAGTTCGTTCTTTCTGTTTATAGTTTTAACCTCCATCAACTGTTTTTGAGACATCATTTGGCGGATTCGATTCCAGAGACACAGCAACACTGATCTCTAAGATAACACGAGCTAATGAGTGACTGAGATTGGGTTGAATGACCGTAAAATTTGCCATTCACTGCCTGAAATAGGAGGCATTTTATGTAAAGCGGCTGTTTTTTGACAATACAGAATTATGCATTATTTTATGACCCAGGTATCACCCCCCCCCCCCCCCAATTTCTAACCCGTCCCCCCTAACCCCTTTAAGAACCTTTGATTTATCTGGAGATAGACTTTTCATTCCTTTCAGAGCAGTCCCCGGTGCCACACCTGAAGTGTTTACCTAGGAAGCAGCGCCAGAAGGACCATACACTGGCTGTGTAAACATGTAACACACTTTAGACGTTCGTGCTCGTTAGATGTCTGGCTCTTTTCTTCTTCTCCTTCTCGCCCTACGCCGTTGAGGCGGATTGTTGACGTCCTTAGATATTATTCATGCAAGCCTCTATAGGATTGAACAGCTCCACCCCGAAGCATTTTTTTCCCCCTCTAACTTCAACTCAGCTCTCTTCTCAATACCGATTCCTAACTTAGGTGCCTCTGTTTTCAACATAAATTTTCATTAAAAATAAAAGACTTTTTTTTTTTGAAGTTTGTTTGTTTGTCTCTTCAGCATTGCAGCTATCAAATCAAAGCATGGAATTATTATCAAATAAAGAAAGATGTCAACTTATTTTCAGAACACAAAGTTGCTGAACTTGCGTTTTTGTGTGTGTAGCAAGGGGATTATTAGGATGGCATGTAATTTTGATGTAATGTGGCAGTTTTTATTAAATTTCATGTTGTTTTGTTTTGTTTGCATTTTCAAAGCGGCTTTTTTTCTTAGGAGCACCGAAATTGACAATTTCAACCTGGCTTAAAAAGGGATGGTTAAACAAGATACACAGGGCCGTAACTAGGGCCCCGCAGCCCCCGCAATGCGGGGGGGCCCCCGAGGGTAGGGGGCCCCCGGACGGAAGAAAAAAGAGGGAGAAAAAAGGAAGAAGAAAAAAGAAAAAAAGAGGGAAAAAGAAGAAAAAGAAGAAAAAGAGAAGAGAGAGAGAGAGAGAGAGAGAGAGAGAGTCTGGAATTATCTGGGGGCCCCAGCAATTTCAGCAAAGCAGAAAAAGGCAATTTAGAGACAAGAGTGTTAATAACTGTCGGGGCCCCCTCAACAAAATCGTAGCTGTTGGGGGCCCCTCAACAAAATCGTAGTTGTCGGAGGCCCCTTACTTAACTGACTCATGGTTGCCGGGGGCCCCTTAACCTGGTTTTCCGATCAAATTATAATTATGGTTAAGGCACTCGTAATAAATGGCTCTCGGCCTTTGAGTGCAAAAAAACTTGCTTTTTTTTGTTTTGGTCAAGACGATCAATATGAACCGACGGGAATATCCCTCGGGTGCTCAAAAGCGAAAAATTAGCGAAACAAAATGAAGAGGGAATGAAAAAAATTCCGAAAATAGATGCCTTTTTTAAGCAACCCCCAAAAATGGATGAGCTTGGTAATGCCAGTGATTGTATCAACCCCAGGCCAGTGTCAGATCAAAGTCCAACTTTAGAACCTGGACCAAGCATGCAACAAGAGGAATCAAAATCCACTGGTAAGTAGCCAAGATCTCGATCTAGATCAAGATTAGATCTAGATTCTAGATATATCTAGACGTCTAGATCTAAATCTATACATGTATCTAGCTTTCTCTTGACTTAAATTCTAGTGCATGTAATTATTGAGTTGCCAGCAAAGAGACGGCAAAAATTTTGGTATAGATCTAGATCTATATTTAGAATTCTCTGAAAACACTGTGATCTTCCAGCCCAGCAAATTACGAGCACGAGATCTAGTAGTGCCGGTGTTGTTGCTATTGCTGCTGTTGTTGTTATTGTTGTTGTTTTGTTGTGTTTTCATTTTTTAAAGTTATTGTCTTTCCAATCGTAACGTAAATGTAACGTATATCACAACAAAGTATGAATTAGAAAACTAGATCTATCTATATCTATATCTAGTGATATAAGTCACTGTTTCTTTCTTTATCTCACCTTTTTTTCAGGTCACACGAAAGAAGGTAGTGTAGAACTACTTGTACCAGAAATAGATCTATTAACATTGGACTACCCAACTGACAAGGGTCATTTTGCCGATGATCTAACCGATGATATGAAACATTTCATCGTTCAACATGGACTTTGTCGCCCGAAAGGGCCATTTCCAAGGAATACACAAAATAGAAGCTTTTCTTCTTATTTCTATAGTGAAGATTCTACACAGTTCTCACATTCTTCTAATACATGGCTTTGCTATTCACAAATACAAGATGTAGCTTACTGCCATTTCTGTTGGCTTTTTTCCCCCGACCACCGAAAGTTCGACACTCGGGATTGGCAAGGTTTGTCTAAAAAGGTCAAAGAGCATGCACTATCAGGAGCCCACATTCAAGCCTGCATAGTTGGAAACCATTGGAAACAACACAAAACAGTCGATCACAAGATCGATGCAAGTTTATCTGATGTGACTAGATTCTGGAGAGAGATTTTGAGAAGACTTGTTGAAATTATTTTGACAATAGCTAGAAATAACATCGCCCTGAGAGGAACGACTGATCAACTTGGTGCTATTTCAAATGGGAACTTTCTTTCACAGGTGGAACTGTTGGCCAAGTTTGATGTTTCTATGAATATCCTAGATGGCAAAAAGAAAGGGTCTACTAACTATTTAAGTCCACTTATTCAGAATGAACTTATTGGTATTTTAGCATCAAGAGTGAGATTAGACATTTTAAATGAATTGAAAAGTGCCAGATTTTATTCCATCATCATGGACACCACCCAGGACAGTTCGAAAAAAGACCAATTGAGCTTAATTTTTCGATATGTATTAGTGGAGGACAGTGTTTAAGTTCATGAAGCTTTTATCAATTTCTATCATATCCACGACCAGACATCGGACGGCCTACAAACAGCACTACTGTCGTTCCTAAAGGAGCATTCAATTAATTTAAAACACTGCAGAGGACAGGGCTATGACGGTGCTGCGAACATGTCCGGGTCATGCCAAGGTCTTCAAAAGAGGATTATTGACTCTCAAGCAAACGCATTTTACGTGCATTGTGCAGCGCATAACCTGAATTTAGTTGTCAACGACGCAGTGAAAGGAATTGTAGAAGTCAGGATTTTTTTCGATATCATTCAGCAGCTGTACGTATTCTTCGGCCACAGCATCAACAGGTGGGACATTCTCGCTGAAATCACTTCTGAGTCGGAAAGTACACTGAAAACGTTAAACCCTACACGCTGGTCTGGAAGAGTCACCTCTTTAACTGCTGTGAGACTAAGATTTCCAGATGTTTTAAAAGCTCTCAGCAAGATTGCTCTCCAGAATACAAACAAGGACACGATTGATGAAGCTATATCACTGAGGAACAAGATGGAAAATTTTGACTTCATTGTGATTCTCACAGTGCTCAGTGACGTTTTGTCCGACATCAATGTAGCATCAAAGCTGCTTCAAGCCAAAGATCTTGACTTATCAAAAGCTGTGTGTGAGCTGGATGCTGTGTTGTCCAAACTGAAGCAACATCGACAGGATTTGAGTCATTTCTGGCGAGGAGTGAAGACACTGCTCGACGATGGTCCATACCCACAACATTCAAACAGAAGAGAAAGGCAGCAGTAAAGTTTGATGATGATATCGACCCGGAGAGAATCTTCAAAGAAAAAGTGTTCTATGGCATTTTGGATACTATGATCCTGCAGTTGGAGTCTCGCTTCACAGGAACAAAGAAAATCACCTCGCTATTCAAAGTCGTGAACCCACCATCGCTTCTCACTTTACAAGAAGTTGATATCAATACTGAAGTTGACAGGCTTGTTGAAGCGTACCCTGAAGACCTGTCTAAGGCACTAGCTACAGAGCTGGTTATGATGAAGACCTCTATGGGTGATAAACTAACAGGATTGTCTTCTGTGCGACAGCTCGCAACCTGCCTGCTAGTAGATTATAAAGAGGTTGCTCCTAGCTTTCCCAACATCTGCGTTCTCCTGCGCATCTTCATGACAATCCCTGTGACTGTTGCATCCGCGGAGAGGTCATTCAGTAAGCTGAAGATTATAAAAAACTATATGAGAACATCCATGAGCCAGGAACGCTTGCAAGGTTTGGCACTGCTCAGCATTGAAGCAGAGAGAGTAAGAAAACTAGACTACGAGCAAGTAATCAACGATTTCGCGGCCATGAAAGCAAGGAAAGCACCGATGGTTTAAGGTAAGCATTATTTTATTTTTTATTTTGCTTCTGTTCATTTTACTGGTTTTTATTTTTAGTTTCAGTTGCTTGCATGGTTATTGATGCTTGGATTCTTTTGTTATGTAGTTGCAGTTGTGTTCATTTTAATTTACTTTTATTTTCTTGTTTTTTGTTTGAGGATAGTTGTTGTTGTTGTTGTTAGTGGCGGCGGTGGTGGTGGTGGTGGTAGTGGTAGTGGTGGTGGTGATGGTGTGGTGGTGGTAAATATTGTTTTATCCACTAGATTATTCCGAATAAAAAATCCACGTGACGCGCCCAACGTTCCCTGCGTACCATACGCCACTATATTTGGCTGTTTGGGCCACACGTCCTCAGCTCCGGTGCTACAGTATAAGCGAATACATGTACATGTGTTGGGTGGGTAGGCCTATGCTTAGTCTGCGGAAGGGGGGCCCCGATAAGAAAGTTTGCGGGGGGGCCCCCGCTTGGCTAGTTACGGCCCTGATTAGATACATGTACATGTATTATCATCGTAATTTTCTATAATGACATTCAAGGCTTCACATTCAAGCATGAGACACATACACAAAGGGAAGTAGAATTCATGAAAAGACCTTTCGGGTTGACTTAGCCAAAATACCCGTCTGATGATCTTTTAATCACAGAGTTGATGCCCAGGAAGAACCAGGTTCTGAAGTCTTCTTGAATCGGTTATTGGGTATGGGTGCCGTTTTTTGACACGCCATAATAAGTGTCTCACGATGAGTTATAGACTTAAGCCGTGAACATGATATCGGAACTTATCTAAGTGTAAGACGTCTAAGGGGCTCACGATAAAACATTAAGTTTTTCTTTTTCTGCGTAAAATTTAATTACTTCATGACACGTTTGAATATCTCCGTGTGTGGGCTTTTCGTGATGAAGCGGAGCTGCCACATGTTCTGTCGATTGTTTGTTTGTTTATTTTTGAAACCCTAACTTTAGAACACTTGGGAATTTTCATGAATGCAAGGGATAAAGGTGACTATGCAGGTTCGTTTACTCAAGGTGGGCTGAGCGATACTCGAGTCAAATTTGTTGTAGAGCGTAGCTAAAGACGTTGTTATGGCGCCACTGCTGAGGTCTGGCCTGGAATGTAGGCATAAAATGCCACTTTGTATTTAACACTTTGATTAGTCATGAAATGCTTTGTCTTTTATTATTTATTCATATTCGCCCTTTCTCTCTCTCTCTCCCCCCCCCCCCTCCACCCATTAGAATGCTTCAGACTCTTAAAAAATGGGCAAAGGACACTTGGGGACTCACACCAAAATGATATTCTATATATCGCCTAAAGTCTATAATTCAGAATATGTATTATGTTATTGCTTATTGTTTTGAGATATGTGGTTGATAAGCAAAAGACTCATCGCAATCCTTTGGCATATAATAGTGACGGGATCCAACTCAATAACATGCTATGTTAAAGGTATTCTATTTTACTTGTGTATTTACGTAATTATTGGCTGATTGTGATCCGTTGTGTTTGTTATAGCCTTCAAACCGAAAACTTCATTCCAGTTAAGTTGGTTCTGAGAAGAATAGGCGTGATGATGTGGGGTGAAAGGGGGGAGGGGCAGCCGGAAGACGACATCATTTCAGAGACTCTGAGCTGATAGATCACCACGATATTATAGCCTGTCCATTTAATGGCTGCCCCATTACGTTTGATTACAGGTTGTTGTAGTCGCACGTCTTCTCTGTCTTCAGACCCTTCTCACGTTACCATTACACACTTACAATGTCACGCTTGTCCATCTGCTGGGCACTTGTAAGTGGACATCTGGCCAATAGTGAAAGTCTACTGTTCGCAATGAACGCGGATCTATAGTTCATACAGTTTTGAGATAATTGATACTGAGGGATGTTTAGGGGAATGTCACCGACAATATAGATCTATGTCTGTTTACGTTATTTTTTTCAAAAAAATCTTGTTGCTCTAATTTACTTTAGTTTTAATTTACTTCCAAGATAGCCCACTCGCGAAGATGTTCTATGGCTCAAATGTGGTAGAGAATGACATTGACTTATTTTGACCATGAACAGCTGCAAGAGTGTTACTTCCATGACATCCCAAAAAGAGACTGTATGAAAGAAAAGTTTGGACTTTAAAACGTCCTCTATTGTAGACACAGGAAAGCTAGCAAGCCTGCGGAGATATTTCCTCAGTCCGATCTTTCCTAAATATGGTTTTGGCCCGGGTTTCAGGGTCATTGGAGGCCTTGATACAGCCTGGAACGATAACACGCTGACAATAAATTTTCAGAATTTAGGAGCCTTCTTCCAGTTTGTAAGCCTTTGTATGTCAAGCTAAGTAGATAAGCAGGATAATATGACGTGGGTCTGACTTTGTCCTTTGCTTTATTATATTCCCTTATCACAATGGCAATCCTGCTGAATATTTGCTGATCGTGCCCCCCCCCCCCCCAACCCCGGCAAAAAAAAATTGTTCTTTGGCCTTCCCAAGACTGCAAAACGGCTGAGCAAAGCCTGAGAGAAAAGAAGAAAGAAGTCGGCGAACTATCTTAATAAATATAAATTGTGTGTGTGTGTATGTGTGTGTGTGTGTGTGTGTGTGTGTGAGAGAGAGAGACAGAGAGAGAGAGACTTCAGATCGTGAATATTTTTGGTTAGAGAGGGGAAAGAGACTGAAGATTTTGATGTTCTTGAGCAATCCTGTGGGCCTATTATTTCTTTATGGAGAACATGAGACAGGCCAATCCTTGGTGGTCTTAGAGAGGAAGGTAGAGAGAGAGAGAGAGAGAGAGAGAGCTTACTTAGTCGTGAAATCCCTGCACCGTTATTGCTGCCATTGGACGATGAGCCAGTCGTTATTTTAACTGATACCATCACACATATTGATACAATATGAAACGTTGGAGACCTACCCCTTTTACTAATTTTATTGTCAACTGAAAGTGATGAGAACAGCAACAAAGTTTGCACTTTTCGCGTGAAAACCGAATGGAGACGAGCCCCCGCCCCATTCCTCCCAAATTTTCTTCTCAAAGTCGAACATCGGGGGCTGGAAAGTCACACTGAGTGCAGGATAGGCCTTCATTAAAAACACACACACAAAAAAAAGTCTTTAACGAGACTGAAAATCTTGTATAGGTTTAGCATAATAATTTGTAAGGGCAGACCTTGCTTCTTGGTGGCAAATAATAGGCTTTTTGCCGACGTCAGTGTGTTATTTCACTAAATTTCAAGCATGGCCTGAACGGCGGGAATTTGCCCTTCAACATAAAAGCAAACATCTGTGCGCTGATGCAGTCTGTTAACGCCATCAGTCAAAGAACCAGGAAGTGGAAAGTATCACGAACTGACTTCAAATTCAGATATAATAACTTGCTGGTATTGAAAGATGCGGTGGATTTTTATGTATTATTAAGATGATGTTATTTATGCAGAATGGCACGCTATTTGGTCAGTGTATCCATAAACGCACGACTTGGAACGTGCATTATAAAAGCCCAGGTGGACAGAAGCATTAATTATAATTATATCGTTAGGCAATGGTATGATATATATATATTACAACATACATGTGCACAAACAGGCAGATAGATATAATGCAATGGACAGCTAAATCAATATAATATACTTGCAGTATCCTTTCAGCTGAATAGGCCTGCGTCAAGATGTTGCTTAGTAATGATCCCAGAGCTTTTGGAATAAACTACTTGTGGCTGTTTCATCTGTCTATCTATCTATCTATCTATCTGTCTGTCTGTCTGTCTACCTACCTACCTATCCTATCTACTTATCTACCTACCTACCTATCGATCTGTCTATCTGTCCGTTTGCCCACCCGCCTGTCTGTCTGCTTGCCTGTCTGTCTGTCTATCCATTCATCAATCCATCCACCCACCAACCCGTCTGTCTTCTGCCTGCCCGTATGCCGGTTTGTCTGTATCCGTTTATCTGTCAGACTACCTATCCGTGTTTCTCTCTACCCGCAGCTGTCAGTTTCCCATTTTCTGAGACTGCCTTGTATATCTCTCGATGCCACTGACTGTACATTTACATACATGTACACTACTGTTTGCACTGAGAGCCCATTTCTTTGTTGATATGCAAAAATAATATTGGCTTTGAGACGAAAAATAATAAGACACCAGCCTTCCATTGCGACATGTCCTCAGTTAACGGGCAACGCCATGTCGCGGGAAGACGGGATCCAAATTTAAATATTTGCACAGTGTGTGATTTCGTGGCCATGAATGGAATATTATTTGACCTGGAGATCTTTACCGGTTGCAGTTCTATTCAAGGGGTGTAATCAAGGAGATGGGAGACAATCGCGATTAGCACGAACTATAATGTCCCCTTGTAAAGTGGTTGATGTATGCAGGTTGTGAGGTTGGAGTGCGGGCAATGGACGAGTATGCTCTGACCTCTGTATAATTGTGCTTGAACTCTGGGTGACAGACAGGATTTTATGCCTGTGAAGCAGGCTCATCACATCAAAGATATTGGTGCAAAGCAGATAACCGCAAGCTCCATGCTCTTTTCTTCTCACTGAGGCATAATTATTATGTCTCTGTCATTTGTTACATTTTTTGGTTTCCTTGTTCTTTTGTGACTTGGGTTTGCTACCTGTCTATAATCTGTCATAGATTGGCGCCAGCATTTGAGGGGGAAACAAGCCCTATATTAATATGTTAATAAACCCTGTGCCCATTTAAAATATCCATGATTAATTGATGGACTGATTGATTGATTGATTGAATTATTTAGTTATTTATCGATTTATCTACTTATATTATAATTTTGGTTCGGGTGTTGCTGACATAATGTTTTCAACTTTTTTGTAAAATGATTGGTCATGAATTGTAGACATATGTGGGAAGAAGTCCGATGGTTCTCTTTGGTCATAAAGTCATGAGTTTCCTCTGTTTACAGGAGCAAGGGCGGAGGACTCAGACATTGTTGGCATGGCCATAGCAGGCTGTCTTGGCTTCTTCTTATTATCAGTTGTTATTGCCTTCATTGTGGTGTCCTGTAATTGGTAAGCACATGAAATCAATTATAGTAGTGGTGCTGATGATAGAAAAAAAAAGGAAGGGTGGTGAGGCAGTTGTGAACAAAAAAACAACAAAAAAAACACCCACCACCTGTTGTGGTCATATTCAGTAACTTAACTTTAAAGAATGAAATAGTGTCAATCTTTGTGAAAATAAATAAGTAAATAAATAAATAAATAAATAAATACTGGTGGTACTTAACTCATTCCCTACGATAACTTTTGTGGTTGTGGACGGGAACTGTCAACACTATCCAGTCTGAAATTTAGAAATGGTTCCAAGATGTTTTTTTCTTTCACTTGGTATAAACTCAAGATATAATACCTAAAGCATTAAAGTAAAGGAAAACCTCTGAACCAGGATAGGATTCTCTATTTCGAGAAGTTGGCTTCGGTATTAACGTTGGAAAATCGGTGTCCACTCGAGCCGAATATTCAGTCTTCTGTAGCGGAGCAAAAATCCACAAGCCGAATATTCACCTTTCCATAGTGAATGAGTTGAGATAATTTGGATGTCAATAGGCAACTTTTAAAATGTTACTGAAAATGACATGGCAGTGTTGAAAGGCATTTTATAGTAGTACCTATAGTGAGATACAGGAAACTTGATCTCCTGTGAATACTGATTTTGTAAGTAAGCACAACTGGGTTGACCTACAATAGGTGGGAAGTGAAAATGATAAGATAAGATAAGATAAGCATCACTACATTATCCCATGAGGGAAATTCTCTTTCCCACAGCATTTCAGAACACAGACACGGTAAACACATTTTATGCATCATAACATAAATACTTATCATAACTCAATATATTCAATAACATTCATTCATGAAGTGACATGCTTTAGAGAAATATGGCATAACATCTAGCTAAAGTGCCTTGTTGAGGCAAATGGTGGAAGGCAAAAACTATCTTCTGTATCTTTCTCTGCTTCGATGGATGAGATGGTGGGACATTAATTAGGACAGTCTATTGAATTTTTAAACATTCTGAAATTTTTGAAGTGCTGGCCTCAAGGGGGTTCCTATCACAAGGAAACAAACAAATGCAAAGAACTAAATGTTTCAGGAGAGGACTCTCCTCTCCCCCCCCCCCCCCCCCCCCACCCACATTCTGTTTTCTTGAAATGGCTTCTGTAACTTGTATGCATTTTGGCTTATAAAAACATTTCAAATAGATATAGCATACTGCTATGTAATCAAGAAACAAAAATATTCCTTCAAAAGTTAATAGAATTTTTGCCCAACAAGAGTTGTCATCCGCAGTTGTGTGAATAAATTTGTCTGATTTCCTGTAAGGGCCAGCAACTTAGCACCTAACGTTTGGTAAGAGAATCACCCCAATAAGGCTGAGCTTATCATAAATACAATTTGAAGTTTGAGTGTAGTTAAAAGTGATTTTTCCCTTATCCACTCAGGAATGACTGGTACCAGCAATGGATGAGACAGAAAGGTAAAGTCAGGATGCCAAGAGAATATTTCAAGAAGAAGGAAGAAGCCAGGAAGAAACTCATCTCAGAGTCAGTGGCATCATACACCTCTGAGGTTAATGGCACTTTGCCAGGTCAGACTGTCGACAGAGGTAAACACTGAACATTTGTTTAAGTCAGACATGTGAGCCATTCATATAGTTGTCTCTTACAGGTAGTCAACAAGATGGATGTTTCTCTGCAGACTGGTTTTTTTTTTATTTAACTGATTTTAAATATGAATTGGTTTTGATTGTGCATCCTTGTGAAAAACGTTTCATTCCCACAGTACTGCTAGTTGATGCTTGAAATATATTAATGAGACCTGGTATCTGATAATTTCCCACATCATTAAATCCTTGAAACAGAGTGACAAGTAGAGCTCAATTCAAATGGATTATATTAATGAGCTAGAGGAGACAGTTTGTTGTGGAAGTACCGTCCTTTGTGAAATGCCAACATCTGTAATGTAATTTATTGCTACAGTACTGACAACAATAACAGCAGTAAGAAGTCTCCAATCTGAGGTGCAAATGCTAAAGGCAGTTATCCTCCTAAAATAAAGACCTCAAAACTGAAGTCTCAAATAATAAACTGAGTCTCCTCTGGAATTAACGAGATGTTATAAAAACCACAGAAAAACTGGGGGATTGCAGCAGCTTTTTCTTTTTGTCAAATTTTGACTCTTCTGGAATATTCCCATTCACTCTGCAATTTCCAGGCAAACAAACAAAAATATGTAGCTCTTGGGAAAGAGAGACTAGAGGATGAGAGCTTATATCAAACGTTTTACACTAAGCATTTGACACTTAAATCTTTAAGAAAGTGTACGTATTCAGTATTTTTTGTTCCTACAGTCAGAATTTAGATTTGGGTAATAGCAGATGGTATTTGATCTGTATAATTTCTCTCAAACTATAATCATTTTCCAGTAAATGATCCAGGGTGGCAGTAAAATAATTACAATATCATCAGCCCTCTTTGTGTGGAGAACAGTAAATATACTATCCTTTCTCACTGGCTAGATTCCTGAATCCCAGGACTGCAGTACTTCCATATTGGTATTGTACTCTAACATGAAAATTTCAGTTGTTACAAATTATGGAAATTTACTTGGACTCTATGCCATGAATTTTACATGTAATTTCTAATTTCTCTTCCTTGCAACAACTTTGGCTTTGAAGAAAATAGGATAATTAACAAATGTTTTTAGAAGTTCACTTAGGATATTAAACTACTATCATGTTCAGTGGAGAAATTAACTGGAGACAGATTAAGGTATCACAGACACCTTATAAATATGTTGTACCACGTGGTAATGATTCAGCTGCAGCGTTCCTAGAGCCAACAGTGCCGTTCAAGAATAACATGGTTTCATTTCAATGGTCATCTTACTCTGATTGTACAGGTGACAGGTTAGAGCTTGTGAAAATTGCCGACAGAGGATCTTGCTTTTATATTATGCCTAACATCATCCTGGACTTGAATACGTCACTGTCACTGTTATTCTCACAAAATCATCATGTATCAGCAGAGTTCATTAAAAAAATCATTTGCTTATTGTTTGACTTAGATGTCTGATTTAAGTGTCTGTGTTAGCTAGGACATTGTTTAGTGTCATAAATATCACATGTCATGATATGTGTGTCCATCTTGGCAGCTTTTTGCATGTTTCAGCTGTGCTTGTCCATGTATTATTTTTATCACTGAGTGCACAAAACAATTCACATTAATACCTAAGAACACATCACTTGCACCTTTCTTTTTCAGACTGTTGTGGTACTTTCTTTATGCTTTAGATGTGCAACTCATGTTGTTGTCAGCATTAATACTGTGCAGATGCCTTTATCTTAGTCTTATAAGTCCCAAAATGAAGATTAAAAATGGGTATACGTATACTTCTTGTAATCTTTTCATGATTAGTATTCGGTTTCAATTTTCATTTTGCTACATGTTAAATATGTGAGTGTGCATGAGAAAACCCACAATAAGTCGGCAACATGACATTTTGAGTTCTGTACATATAATAAAAGACAAGACATTTCTGAGAAATTGAAGTCAGTGACCTCCCTAAAACAAGATTTTGAGAACATGGCGTTTAATCCCATAAGTGGGAATAGCTAATTGACCAAGTAATATCGGAATGATGGTTGTTAGGAGACAGCAGTCTAATAACTAAGCTGTTATAGAGATCATAGTGAGTAGTGTTCACTGCTCATCTACAGTTTACCTTGTAACATGCCACGGTCCTCTAGAAACAGCCAAGTCGGAAGTTTTTGGATCTTGTTAGGAGACTGTAGAGAATGGTGTAGAACAGGAAAAAGAAATATAAGATATGAATAAGTGTCATCTGCCATATCTCTCTCTCTCTCTATCCCATAGTCTTGTGGACCGTTTGGGGCTCCACAGGTGATCTGGCAACCAGCATCCTCCAATCCTCTCTCATCTGCTGTATACAGCACTTTTAATCAGCTCCAGTATTAAACCATGTTTGAGAATTTATAATGGTGGAAAAGAGGCTTTTGAGTGATAAATAATTACTTTTATTAATCATCTCTCATTTCCAAAGTCAGTAGTATTCAGCATTGGCAACAATGCATGAAACAGTTAGACGTGGAGAAAGAAAAATATTTTGGGTCTTATAATTAGGTAGTGCCTTCTGTTCTGTTCGTGTACTTGATAACCCATGCATAATCATATATATGTTAAATGGCTTTTCTTGTTTTCATATATTTCATCACTGCTGTCCCAATCAGATGGACAGGAAGGTGAGCGGTTGTTTGTTGTGTGTCTTCATGAAACGGCTAGTCTGAAAAAAATTAAAGTGAATTAATAAATTAATACATTACTGGTCTACCGGTTTCCTGCTTTACCCTTTAAATAACAGCATGACCGGCCATTATCTCAGAAATGTTCTCAGTATCCACAGACTCAATTCTTATCATTAAGTTATTATACCATACAAAAAACAAATTCCTTTGTGACGTTAGTAAAATTTGCACAGACCATTATATAGATTGCCCAATAATTAATACCTGCAACCAGTAAAATTGATGCAGTCTTTGAAGCAAAGACTAAACTAAATGGCATACATAGTCATCTGTGTATAACATGAACTGTTGGAATATCTTTGTCTGTTGCTTCTGTGGGATTCACAATTTGATCTCAGGAATGTTTGGAGTAATTTGTTGTTGCTGCATATAACTTGAATCAACTTTTGGTCTTATGGTTTAATCTATCCGTGTACAAGCTATATCAAAATCTCAAAAAGAAGATAATCAAATTCATTAAAAATTTGTCTTGTGCAGTGAAACATTTTCTGGGTTTTACAATTTGGCTCTGTAAAATGCTGGAAAGTATATTTCCTGTCCTGTAACAGTTTGAAGAAGCTACTAATTAGGTTGATGGACATAGTGTAGAATGGACCAGTTTATTAAGTAACTTTACTTTGATTATGTCAAGTGTGAAATAGAAATTCTTAATAATACAAGTGCAAAAATGTATAATTTAAGAACATGTTCTGAGAACTACATTTATGAAGAAATACCCACTCGATCTTGTCAGTAAATCGAACGGAAATACATACACGTATTCTGCTATGTGGACACAGCAGTTGTTTTCATGTGTTGCACTGAATTTTAAGTGTTTAAATTGAAGATTATTAATATGAACTGAAAGTTATTGTAGGCTTTATGTACTAGCTTTTCCAATTTCACACTTCCATGCAGTGATGATGCTCTATTTTGCACAGCAATGTTACAAAAGCTTCTGCATGCAGGGCACCAGGCGTTTATGCAAGAATGCACTTGTACATACAGTACTCTTTTTTTTTCTCTGTCTCTCTCTCTTTTTTTTTCACTGGAATACAGACAGAGCTTTCAAAATAATGGAAAGTACAGTTTATATCAGCATTATGTTGCATTAACCCATATGCATCTTAAAAGCACGGCATTGTGTTGATTCATTACACAAAAATGATATACCATTGCTTCAGTGAAATTGCAGTCTGATATTAAAGAGCAGTTATTGAGCATAATTATTCAGCAGTTTATTGCATCTATCAAAGGTTTCAAACCCTTTCGTTCATGTTACAGTGTTTCAGCAGAATCACATTGTCACTGCACTTCAGACAAATGCAGCAGTGAACAATGCTGAGCCAGGAACTTATTACTCAAAGTTCGCACGAAGCAATCAATTGGGCATCGCAAATGTCAACCAGACCCAGGCCCAGAATACAAGTACTTCATTCTTGTAGTTTAGTCTCTTATGATATATGTAATATTTGTTTTTATATAGTCTAGATGCCATTTTCTGTTTAACTGAACACGCACAGTAGTTCTTCTCTTAAGCATTTTTTTTTTTAAAAGCACTAATTAAATGCTAACACACCAAGGTATTGTTGTTGTTTTTTTATGGCACGCCAATGACAGTTCAGTCTTGCAATCATGGAATATTGATATTTGTTATTTTCTGACATATATAATCTTGAATTAATGTAGCTGCAGGAGAATAATAAGCAGGACAAAATGCATCTGTTGCTACGCTTATAGAACATACAACATGAATAGTATACATCATGCCTGTAAAATATTATAAAATTTGCTTAAATGACAATAGGCCTAGTAAGCCCTTATAACAGGGTACTGAAATTTTTACTTGTGTTTTTAAAATTGTCATTATTATATAAACCGTTGGAGTGTTTGTATACTCTTTGTATCTCAGAGTCTTTGTATACTCTGCAAGCTGCTCTGCACCTGGAGGCATGCTTTGATATTACCAATTATTGTTCTAAGACAGATATCACTGTTATCACTGAGCAGGGCATTCTTACCTCAAGATCTGTATCGTATTTCACTTTTGTACTGGGTTAAATCCTGTCTGCCCATCCCTTGTGGTGACAGTTTCCTTTTCGGTATTTCTATGCATAATCTTCTTTCTTTTTTTCTTTTTGCCGGTCGACATTATGGATATTGCAGTGTCAATGAGTGTGTGTGAGAGAGAGAGAGAGAGACACACACACACACACACACACACACACATAATGATTCTTGCCTAGAAATGTAATGAGTGGATGAGTGGAGTATCAGTTGGGAGGAAATATTGAAATGCCTTAGTATTAGCAATGAGATGTACGTATGAAAAGATAAAAAAAAGAGAAACAAACAGGTTTCTCTGTAATTTGAAATATATGTCCTGAAGGCTTGGCAAAGTAGAAAAACAGACAACAATGATTTTACATAATAATTATACTTCTACTGTCACTCACATTTTATCAACTCTTGTTTAATCTGATGCTTTGAGCAAGTTAGCTGATATGTTCAAACTTATTTACTTTTCAGAATGCTCATTGTACCTGCATTTGCATAATACAATACTAACAAGTAACACTGCGGTTTATTTTTGTGAGATCTGAGACACTTGAATTTGTTAGTTTCAGGTTTTCAATGTGCAAACACACAAATAGATAATGGCAAAATTGAGATTTGCTTATAATATGAAAGATTAGCCATTTTTCTGCATTCAGTTAAAATATTTTGCTTGAAATCATCTTAGGAATATTTTATTTTGATTTTTTAAAGGGGCATAAAAATTTCACCTCTAGCCTGGTTTTGACAGATCCACCCACAAATGTACACCTGTGGTTTTGCTCATGGGTGTACGTGCAGGTGCCAAACTTGGGTGTGTTTGCTTTGTGGAACTGACTTGATTGTTTAAATTTATTTAATATGTTGTTAATCTCACTCTCTAATGTGACAGTTTGAATTTTCCTACAAGGGATACGTTATGCTTGAATCTCATAAAACTGAACACTTGCAAGTATTTAACAGCTGATTTTTTTCCCCAACAGGATACCAACAGTTATTACCGTTGTTTTTGACACAATAACAAGCCATGTGTCATAAAACATACTTGCTTCTTGATGCAGGCATCTTTATTAATACTAAACATTTAATGCAGCGTAGTAATATTGAATCTCCTTCTTCTTCTTCTTCTTCTTCTCATGGAGTTGATTCGTCTATTTACTCAGACGATTCCTCAACTGCACCATGTGCGACTCGACGCCACTGCTCTGAGGCTAAAACAGGCTAAAACAGCATATATATTAAGACCATTTAAAATATATCGTTGTGTAAATTCTTTTGTTATATACATATCTCTGGTTAAAAATATCTCTTGGCACCAAGATTGTGCACAAAAATAGACCCGCACTTTAAATACAATGGTAGCTGCAACGGATAATTATGTTCTTCAATTCATTGCCAAAAGCCGTTGCAGACGATAGTTTTTGGACTTCTGCCGGGAGGTTGTTCCACATCCTGATGACACTAGGGTAAAAAGAGTAAAGATGGCTGTTAATCCGTGAGCTTGGGATGTTATATTTTATGTTATTCTTTCTGTTGCCTCTGGTGTTAATGGTGAGGTGGTTCAATGGGATATTGGTATTTCCTTCCCTGCCCTTGTAAAATAGTTTTACTTTGTTTTTTGCTCTTCTTTCTTCTAGTGGTGTCCACTCGAGGTCTCTCATCATTTTATTGACACTACTACTTCTAGCATACTCATTTGTCACAAAGCAAGCAGCTCTCCTCTGGACCCTTTCCAGTTGTTCTATATTTATTCGACAGTGGGGGTCCCAGACACTGCAGCCATACTCTAGGGAGGGCCTCACGAAGGTGTTATAGCATTTTTCTTTTACTTTCCTATCACAGTTAGAGATGTTCCTTTTCAGAAATGCTAGTATACCGTTTGCTTTGTTACATGTGCTATTAATATGTTGGTTCCATGTAAGTTTTCTGTCCAATGTAACTCCTAAATATTTAGCCTCATCTGTTTCACTCAATTTCTCGCCATGTATAAAGTAGTCTGAGGTGATGTTGTGATGTTTATTTGAAATTCTCAGGACTTGGCATTTATTGGGGTGGAATTCCATACGCCAGTCCCTCTCCCATTCTTGTAGGCTGTCCAAATCTTTCTGTAAAATTTCCGTATCTTCTTTTGAATTTATTGTTCTATAGAGGAGGCTATCATCGGCAAACAGTCGTAATTTAGTGCCTGGAGAGATCTTACTTGGCATATCGTTAATATAAACTAAAAATAGCAAGGGGCCCATTACAGTACCCTGAGGTACTCCCGAGAGAACAGGTGCAGGATTGGATGACTTTCCGTCAACGACTACTATTTGTGTTCTGTTTTCTAAAAAAGACTTAATCCACTTCAAAGTACTGTTTCTAACTCCATAATGGTTTAGTTTAGTCAAAAGACTGGCATGGTGCACTTTATCGAAGGCCTTACTGAAATCTAGTAAAATGGTGTCCGTCTGTCTGGTATTATTCAAGTTATTAACGAAATCGTTGCAAGTTGTGATCAGCTGGGACTCACACGACCTGTATTTTCTAAAACCATGCTGTACATGTGTTAAAACTGAGTGTCTATCGAGATGCTTCATGATGCTGGTGTGCAAGATATGCTCTAAAAGCTTACAAGATATTGATGTCAGGGAGACTGGTCTATAATTTTCAGGACTAGCCCTATTTCCTTTCTTAAAAATGGGTACAACATTTGCTTTTTTCCAGTCTTCCGGTATTTTTCCTTGTTCAATTGAAGCTCTAAACAACAAAGTGTAAACGGGGCCAATTTCCTTGGCACAAAGTTTCAGTAATTTGGCGGTAATTCCATCAGGCCCTGTAGCTTTATTTACATTAAGGTTTTCCAAAAGTTTCATTACTCCATTTTCTGTAACACATATTTCATCCATATCCGGCAGTTTGGCACCACTCAGCTCTCCCGAGTAGACACCCCCTGGGTCAGAAAAGACCTTACAAAATTGAGTATTTAAAATATTGGCTCTTTTTTGGGATCTTGCTGTGGGTGTCCTCTCTCATCGTTCAGTGCGGCTACTCCTAAGTTTTCTTTATTTTTACTTTTCACATATCTCCATAGTTTTTTGCTGTTATCACTTGTATCACTTATCATCTCATGGACATAATTATTATGAGCTTTCCGGCATTCTTTCTGGGTCAATCTTTTGATTTCTAGATATTTTTTTTTACTCGTTCGGAGTTGCACTGTTTCATTTTTTTTAACCATTTATATTTTTTCCGGACTAATTGTTTCGTTAAAGTATTTATCCAGGGTTGATGAATTTTTGTGGATGACATTTTTGTTGTAACATTTTCCATGATCGTATTCAGGTTTAACTTGATACAGTCCCAAAGTTTGTTTACGTCCGTTTTTGAAGAGTGGTATTTCATGAAAAAACTGCCAAAAGTTGCTGCCTCTCTTTTCAGTATATTTTCGTCTGTCTGATTCCATAGGTAAATCTGTCGCCTAATAGGTCTTTTTTTAAAGGGTTTCAGTTCTGAATCGATTTGAACTATGTCATGGTCCCCTAGGCCAGGGAGAATTTTGAGCTCTCTTGTAAGGTTAGGGAAATTAGTAAAAAATAGGTCTAACAGTGCATCTCCATGCCATCTAACCCTTGAAGTTTTTTTCTTCAACGTTTTCTGCGTTTTTTTTTTTTTTTTGGGTCTACTTATTTATTTATGTTTCTCTTTCTCTTATCACAGGTCTGTTTATGGCTGGGGGTTTTCAATTGTTTTGATTTATCATGCTTGTCTTATGCCATTCTTCTTTAATTTATAGGCAGTTACAAGACTAAAAGCAATGTCATGCTTATTTGCTGTCCTTTCAGTGGTCATAAATTACAGTGGATGTATTGAAGTAATTCATTATTGTTCCAATGTTTTTTGGGCATAGTGGTAAACTTAATTGAGACACATTGGTAGACTCCAAACTTTTATCATAGAATGAGATATTATGTTCTTTGTGAGTTTTATCTTTAATAAGTTTAGTTTTGAAAGAAGAAATATTCAGTTAATTAGAATAAGCTAACCATAATTATGGAGGGTGAAACAAATCATGGTAAAAAGCAAAATGTTGAAGTTGCGCTTTCCTGTTGTACTCCCTTCTGTCTGCGCCCCCCCCCCCCCCCATACACACACAAACTGACAGTAACAAAAATGCCCCCAAAATTATAATTGATATGGAAACGGGTGAACAATGTTTTTGTGTCCACAGCTGTCAAGGGATGAAATTTTTTTTATGACAGTCTTGGTATTTATTTGTATTTTATGCTGTACGTTGTTGCTTTTTGATTGCATTTGCAGGCTTTGGTTGTGGGTATATTATTATGTTTTATAATCAGGAAATTCATTGCTACATTCATTCTACCAGCTGAGTGCTTCATGCAGAAATATTCGGAGGGACATTTCACTAAATACATGTATATTATCTGCTTTACTGAAGTCCAACCAGCCCCCATTTTAAGTTTTACGTCTCCTAATTCTAGAGAAGTTTAGAAAAATTATTGCATTAAGGAGTACTTGCTGTATTCCAGTACCTTCTTCAAAGCAGATATTTTTGGAAGGAAAATAAGTACTGTTGTGTCAGCTCTGTCGATGTAGTATAAATCATTCAGGAAAATGAGCATATCATGGAATAAAAATGAAATTAATAAACAACAAATAAACTTTTTTAAGTGTGCAGATTTCGTGAAAACAGCTAATTAAGTAATATCTCTATTTTCCATTCACGGGGTACCTATGATGATTGTCCTTATTCTATAGAAATTTGATAATGAAGAAAAGTACACTCATCACAAGGATATTATTTCATTTATTTAAACACCAATATTTACCTCTGAGTATTTTCTTCATCTTTCTTTTCTTTTCTTTCAGCATCATGGGTTCAGGGATGGTAAGTTTATTTTCAAAGAATATGTTTTTATTTCATTAAAATGTCATCTCGGCGTTAAATAACTGAGGGATTCAAAATATAATTTTCCAGATCTCTTCTTGTTCTGCTTTATGTTTTAAGTTTCACCTGGAAATTGTTTAGGTGTGTTAATGATAACACTGGGTTAGCATTTTCCAGGTTGGATTCTTTGGAAATAATCTGGCAATTTTCTGTGCCACTTTAACATTTATTTTGATTGATACCTTAAATGCAGTAGTCAGTGTGGCATTAGGAGCTGAGAGCCCCAGTACTTAAAGTTGTTGCTGTTCTCTGTAAAACCAGCAGTGTGGTGTGAAGTGTATGTTGCATTGTGTTGTTGTGTGTACTTGACAGGAAAAGATTGCCCTAGCATGGGGTTCCCTTAAATGCAAGGCTCAGTTGGGAGAAACTGGTCCAGTTGGCTTGAAGCTGATCCTTGATATTGATATTCATGTCTCATACATGATTATGTTTCTTTTCGCACCAAACTTCATTTACCTGCTCCCTTCAGGCTTTTAATTTTATGAGTTTTATGTGTCCTTTTCTCCTCTTTTCTTATAGGAAGCAAACAAGCAATGGCTTCGCCAACAGGGTATATGAAGAAAAGGTTCGTACTTAAGTGCACAAATTTTTATGCATATCATATCACATGTCCTTTTCCAGTCACAGTTGGCCTCCTGCATACAAATGTTTTAAAAGTGGATAAAGCATTTCAAAAGTTAAAAAAAAAGAAGCTGAATGCACATCCATGTCATACTAAGACATGTTCAAGCAAGTGTAAGACTGTAACATTTTTCTTGACTTTCTTCTCCCTGAAGCCATGAATGTACTCGGGAAGTCAAATACAAAAAGAGTTGTTGTTGCTGAGGGTTAGTAGCCTAATGCTTAGTGATTCTTTTTGATATATGGCCCAAGCAGTATTAATTCTTGTGTTTTCAATTCTGCGTCTCTGCTCCTCATTTCTACAAAGAATATTTTAAATATATGTAATATATCAGTGTTTGGTCTTTGTTGTTATGGTTCTGTATTGGTATGTTCCATTCTTTTACCAGGTATAATGTCAAAACTGATTATATTGATTGTTCTGAAAACTGTATAGTAAGTGGGAATAAATCTCCCTGACAGGAAGAAAGAACAGCAGTTATGCATTTAAAAATATTGTAGCGACTGACATGTCAGTGGTAAAATTCTGCTGTCTTTTCTATTGAATTTCTTATTTCTTTCATGAGGAAAGGAAATTCGATTATTTAGACACAGCGAAAGGAAAGTGAAGTAAATGAAAGGGGATTTAAGATATCTCGACTGTAAGCATGAAATGTTTGTTGTTTCCCCTGGCACCTGGAATTTAATGTTGAAATGATTAAGATATTCAGTGTTTTTAGTATGCAGGATAGTTGTAAGTTTTGCGAATGAAAAGCAGATTGAAAATGCTAGCAGGGAGCTTGTGGAATAGAAATAGGAATTGTCCATTAAATATAGATATGACCTTCATCATTCTGAAGATAATATATCAATATTCAGTATTTACTTGTTGGTATAATATGAATAAAGATGTACTTTGTAATCAATGAGATATATATTTCAGGACTTATCAATGCTTGGCACCAGTTACTGACTAAACTGCAAACAGTGCGCACTTCAAAATTTCATAATTTTTATACAGGTTGCAGTTAATACTTAGTTTACAACACAATCATTGCATGATAATCACTGATATCAAGGTGTCTGTTTTTCAAAAAATATGTTTTTTCATATTTTATGTTGTCCTCTTTCGTCTTTATGGTTTTCATTTGACTGACTTTCAAGAGCATTCAGCTCTGTGCACTTTTCCCTGCAAGGAACAACACTCATAGAGCACTAATGCAGGGTGGGTGGCAGCGTGGGGAGCCTCAGCTTGTCAATCATATGATGACTGAACTTTTTGTAATATTCTCAAGTATACATTGGTGTGTAAATAAAACTTGGAATGTACACATTTATGCCCACAGCAGTAAATGGAATCAACAGTGTATCACCTTTTTTTCCATTTAATCCCTTCATAAATGTAATTTAATATGGCTGGTGTACACATGGAAGAAAACCAGTTCCTTTCCGTTTTCTTTTACAGGATGTCACAATGGAACTGGGAGAAGAAAATGTCGATGTCAATGACGAGTTTAGAATTGAGGCTGAAGTTGTGGACAATGAGGTATTATTTTTATTCGTCCTTATCCTTTTTAAGAACTGTTGTAGGCTTCATTGTTGCAAACTGATCGTAACTTAATTTAGTATAAAAATTGGCATGCACCCGCCATTTTTTTTAATTAGCTGACTACTTTGATGGTGATGTTATGGCATTGGATTGCAGTGAAATCTCACAAATGGCCAGTTGATTACATTGTATGTAATTAGGTCACACTGAAATTCAGTGCCATGATGTCATCATCCAAGTAGACAGCCAACTACAATTGGCTAGTGTATGGCTTAGCTAAGGGTAGGATGCAAAACATAAATTGAATGAGGAAAAGAAAACCTGTGGTAACTGCATTGACTTAAATGTAGAAATTACACTGTGTCAGCTGCTGTGACTCAGTCAGTAGAATATCAGCATAGTAAGAGAGATGTGTACAGTTCCAGGTCACAACACAGTTATTTTGATTCATTTTTGTCTTTTTCTACCTTTCCTGAGCCTAAATATTTACTCATCCAATGAAATTATGCCAGTGGACAGACCAGGGATATGCAAGCTCTGGTGAAAGCCATCTTTTGAAATCTCATTTGGTTTGTTTTCTGTGGGCACTTCTGCCTTTATCCTATTGTGTGTTAAACATGACAAATCACACTTAATTTTAAATCACATTCACTTGTGTAATGTATATAGAATATTTTATTTCAAGGTTCTGGATGTTGGACCCTACAAATCTGATCACAAACAGGAGGTCGCAGTCCAAGGGGATGTATACCCTGAACCTTACATCTACACCACAGTTGATTACAGTAAAAAAACAAGTCCCAGGTCTGAAGAGTATAGCCGCAGTACCACTGTCGTGACAACTACAACACAAGAAATGCGAGAGATTGACACTGGTTATGCTACTGCCGGAGATGTCCATACTGTTCAAGCAAGTGAAGGACTGGTGCATCTGTGAAGTAACCATAATACTTTTGACATACTGTTTACATATATCATCACTGCACTAACATAATGTCAGACTTTGCCTCAATCAAATTGCACCAATCTTTCATTTTCTTCTTGATGTCAAGCCAACACTGTTATGTGAACAGAACACAGATGCGCCAATCCGCCCACTTGATAATGGATAAAACAACTGACACTAAGACATAAATATTTCATCTTGATAACAGTTTCTTAGACATTTCTCAGAAATATGAAAAATGAGATGCAGTGATGATATTTTCATGGGATCAACATTTCCTCCAATTTTTCCAAACTATTGAGCAGAACTTTTGATGCCTTGAGCAAAAATATTTTAAAATCCAAGCTAATGCGTGACATTCAAACTTTTGTGGAATATTCTGATGTGCGGGGCAACATGTAGATGTGCATGGCACCAATACAGTGACTGCGCAGCCGCATATCCACGCAGCTTAGAGGGAACATTGCTTGTATGTTTTCTTTTTTTCCAATTCATAACATGCCTTTTGTATCCATTATTTCATGTACATGAGGGCATTGCAAGCTCACATGTAATAATTGTTCAAACCTGAGACCCAGAAAAAGTTGATGCTGAAGTGTTCAATAATAGTAATCTTTCAATAAATACCATTTTTTTGTATTTGGAAACAAATTTATGGTACGCCATGAGCAGGAACAACAATTTTATCTGTCTCTGTGTCTTGGGCAAGTTATTCAAACCAACTTTGTGATCCCAACCCTAGTTACTTTACGGTTACATGCATTTTCTGTAAATCACTATGTTTTCTTTTCGCATGACATTCATATGTAAGAAATGGTGCTCAGGTCAATTGATCATAATTTATGCTAGGGAGATTTTGATTCCAGATTTAAGCCTCTCATAAATAACAGTGCTTCTCTCTACAATACCTCCAGTTAATATTTCACATTTTGAGAAAGGACAGAGCTGTAGCTGATGTCCTCCATGCAACAATAGCCATTTGAGAAAATGACTACTGCAAGAAATAGCTACATGAAAGACACATTTTATCTTCCATTTGCCAAAAGTAAAAATGGTGAAAGTAATTTTGCTATATTAATATTATTAATATGAACACTATCAAATTTATTTATGAATAATATAATGTGTAAAATGTTATCTGAAACTTCAATAATGTTATGTGTGTATGTTGAATGAATGTAGGAATGTACCAAAGTTTCATCATACATCAGAGCCACATGTCTGAACTGTGAGAAAGCAAGAAAATATTCTAAATTTGCAAAATATCATTGAACTTCATTACTATCCAAAACTACAGTTTCTGAAAATACAAGAAAGTGTGGATCCCAATTCAGAAAGTACGTTAATGTACTTAAATGCAAAACTAAATCGCACTTGCCATAATTTTGTACAGGTCCATTTGCAGCGAACTTTTTACACAGATAGGCAGACCTACAATATGAAGTTTCTAAACTTGGAATCTCTGTATGAAAATTGTATTGTTTAATTTTCTTTACGCTTAATTTATGAATTTTCAGAATTGCACACCAGTCATTTGACTTTTGCTGCATTTATAGGTAGATAAATGCCAGTGATTTTAAAGGTTGTTGGTTTTTTTTTTTACTTTTTTCTTTGCATTCTACATAGGTAAAACTTTGAGAGTCAACATACATATACTTAATGGCTATGAAAAGTTAGCAGTCACAACTTTATAGTTGTCATATTACAATATACACTGTCATTGTACAAGAATAATACGATACATTCCTTGTTATATATCTTTATTGTGTTGTGTTGAATTGATTATTAATTGAAATAATTAATCCTGGGATATTCTGTTTGTACCTTTGTGCCTATGTACAGAATTAGTTATGTTGTGTGATTTCTTTTTTTTTTAACTTATCCTAGTTTTTGCTTATTTGTGTAGAGATATAAAATCAGGAGATATATGGAATCTTGTGTTCTCAGCATTATAAAGTGAATTAAAATCACACGGGATCATCAATGTATTTATAAATCATGCAGAGATTGTGCTGCTGCAGAAGTTCTGTAGAAATAAGTTGATTGCAAGTTGTATCGTGTATTATTAAAATGTTATCATCATACCAATATATTGTACATGTATTGCCTGTGGTTAGCACAAGAAACACGAGGATCTTACCAGGAAAGAAAAAAAAAGACATAATTTTAGAAAAACATTGGAATAGTCTGGCAAAAGTCCTTGGTTCTTTATCATATGTCATGTTTCACATTTCTTTCTTTGCAGCCGGTTTGCATTAACTTAAGCCAGACATGAACAAATAAAAAGATTGGACCAATACTCTGAGAGAATTTACCCAGATTTCTGTGACCTATTTCACAAAAAAGGGACATTTTGAAATTACTTGATGCCATGCAGCAGCATATCTTTTCTTCTTATCACTAAAGCTTATGTGAATGAAGTATATTTCATAGTCTAATGTAATGTGTGTTATCACTTTTAAAAAAGTAGAATGTAGTTAGAAATAAGTATAGATCACATTATCCAATTGGATGCTTACCCAGTTAATGTTTTGTGTTTTGTTCAGCAAAATAGGCAAATAAAATGTCTCTTTTCTGTGACCCAAAAAAAAAATACAACTGAGAATGATATTCTCTACAATCTAGCTTCATTTGCAGCAACTCTGTTGTGATAAATTTCACAGAAAATTTTAGGAACTTCTTTGCTTCAGCTTTGGGTCTATAAGTTATAGAGACTACTTCATATTAAAAAAAGCCCAGCATAATTAGAATATCATGCAATCTGATAATTAAATAGTTATGAGTCCCACGCAAGATTGAAGTGACATAAACTGAGAAACAAATACACTTACATTTTTTCTTCAAATTTGTGTGTTCGAAATTAACTCTGTAATCTTGATTTTTGTTGCTTTTATAGATATTTACAGCAGGCTTTTTCTGCAGGCTTGATTGTTTCATTAAAGCATAATTTTATTGTATTTAGACTTGCCGAGTCAGACATTGCCTTTTTCAGTACAGTGAGTATCTAAATATTGTATTATATTTTTGTACCTTATTAGTCCACATGTATTTATGAGAAATTAATAATATATTTCATTTATCTGCATTATAGCTTTGTCTTTTGATTTATTTTGTAACAGGTTTGAGACTTGTTTATGCTCCGCACCAAGCAATATACAGAATATTGATAGTGGCTCAGTAAGATAAAAGCAGTCACTCAGCCAAACATAAAACAAAGTTTGTTCATTTACAAATTCCACATAAAGTTTGCTTCAGGTTAGTTTGGCAGAGATTTGAAAGTAGAGATTAAAAGAGACATACAAGGAAAACCAGCATGCCATCACTGTATGTTTCTATTCATTTAACAACAATAAAATTTCGAAATGTTTACAGGAGGTACAAAAAAGTGAGTAAAGGTTGGCATGCAAATATTTAAGTTTCAGGAAATGGATTAAATGATTCAAAATACCACACTTCAGATTTCTAATATTGCTGGAAATATAACATGGCTGTGGTGATGAGTGATCTATTATAGGCTAAATGGTGTTAGGCAAATTGAAACATTCAATAACTGTACAAGACTTTGCTTTTGAAAAATAATTAGAAACAGTCCCAATGCAAAGCAGGCAACTTGGAAAAACACATACACAAACACACACTTCCACCCACACTAATTTTAGTAACTAATTAAAAATGAATACAAAAGTCAAAGAAGCCAGATTCCACTGCTCTCAAAACTTCAGAATTTTATTTCCGATTCACTAATGTGACAAAATTAAGTTCTGTGCAAGATTGCAAGGGCAGTTTCCTTATCCAGGAATATGAGTTTTATTAGATGCAAATTAAAATGAAATAAATTGTTCTATTCTAGCTGAACATGTTCATGAGCTTATTTTCCCGCAGCTGCAAAACATACGTGTAAATTTGTATTTGAACATTTAAGATAACTTCCTTTATATCATCCTGTGACCAGCGTCGGATGGGAATTAACCATTGCCTTATTTTGGATTCATTCTGTATCATATTTATAAATGAAAAATTATGTTGCCTCAAATCAAATAAATATCTTCCATAAGTCCACAGGTGATTGAGAGAAATAATATTGTTTATATGTGTAGCTGCCCGACAAAATGAGGCACATTTTGGCACTACCTTGATGCGAGAAAATTGTTAAAATGCATCAGTTTTATCGATTTTGCCCATTCAGTATTTTTTGAAAGTTACTATTTACCATTTACTCTTTACTATTCCTTTTCCAAATGATAATCCTGTCTGAGAGGGATAAACTGCCTCAAAACTGACTTTGAATCGAGTCACCATCAATAATTTTCACTAAAAGCTGAAACTTTAAAAGGGTTTTCTCAAACTGTGGTTCTGTCACTTCTTGTCTTTGAAAGGCCATGTCTTCTCTGCTGATTAATTAATTACAGCAATATCATTTTTTGCCAAATGAAAGGGTTTTGAATAACCTATCTGGCGATACCAATATCTCCATACCACCAAAATGCACGAAGTGCCTCATTTTGTCGGGTGCCTACACATATATCCTAATCTGTATATGTTACAGTAAGAACCCGTACCTAGGGAATACGAGTAATCACTGAGCATTTTAGTAAATCCACGTAATCCCCGATTCACTCAGGGACTTCCCGTAATTGCTGAAATTTCTAGTGATAACGCGAAATCCCTAAAATTAGACCTGTCATTTTACGTGTTCTTACTATTGAGCTTTCAGTGAATTCGCGTAAAAGCCCCGCCACTGAATAAGCCTCAGTTCCCTCTTTAAAATAGTTAATATTGGTGTGCTTGCTCTGGTGTGCTTGCAAGAAAGTACATCACAAAACTTGCTTGCTCTGCACCGTCAATGTGTTATGACACCGAAATTGGGTGAGTTTGGCAGTGTGTTTGTTTTGATCAAAGTTTATTAGATAAGGTTGTCTTGCTTCATTATTCGCCTTCCTCAAGCAAAGTCAAGATGTCTATCGAGGAAAAGTTTACACAACAGCTCACGGATCATTTTAAAGAAAACAAAAAAGGATGAATTCCAAACTGTGACTATCAGAAGACATTGATGACTGGAAAGCAGGAGCTGATAATTCCCATGCCAAGGGGCGGCTTGGATATTATCTGTTGGAGAAGTAAGTTTTCACTTCAATATACAATTTTACTCAGTCAGTCTCAGACAAATTCTCTCTCTCTCCCCCTCTCTCTCTCTCTCTCTCTCTCTCTCTTTGTCTCCGTCTGTCTGTCTGTCTGTCTGTCTGTCTGTCTGTCTCTCTCTCTCTCTCGCTCTCTCTCTCTCTCGTTTTATTTGTTGTTGTTGTTGTCTTTCATTTAATGTTTTGATTTTTGATTTTTTTTTACGAATGGTGAAGGTCTCTACTTGTGTGTCTGTCTGTCTCTCCCTCTCTCTCTCCCCCTCTCTCTCTCTTTGTCTCTCTCTCTCTCCTCCCTCTCTCTCTCTCGTTTTATTTGTTGTTGTTGTTGTCTTTCATTTAGTGTTTTGATTTTTTATTTTGTTTTACGAATGGTGAAGGTCTCTACTTGTGTGTCTGTCTCTCCCCCTCTCTCTCCTTATCTCACTCTCTCTCTCTGTCTCTCTCAGGTATGAAGTACTCCAGTGCGGGCCCACAGAAAAACTGATAAAGAGACGTTCGGCACAACATGAGTCGCCACTCTACTACGTGAGCATCGAGGAGACGTTTGATGTTGTCAAGAGCGCCCACATCTCAACTGGCCATGGTGGAAGAGACCGGATGCTGAAAGAACTACAAAAGAAATATGCAAACATTCCAATTAAAGCCGTTGAGCTGTTCAAGTCACTCTGTCAAGAATGCCAAAAGAAACGAAAACGGCCGATGACGAAGGGTGTTGTCGTTCGTCCAATACTCACCAAGGAATTCTCGTCAAGGGGTCAGGTGGATCTTATTGACATGCAAAGCATGCACAGTGGATCCAATAAGAAATGGATCAAGGTGTACCAGGATCACTTGACGAAGTTTTGCATCCTTCGAGCCTTGACGTCTAAAAGAGCTGCAGAAGTTGCTTTTCATCTACTGGACATTTTTCTTCTCATTGGTGCACCCGTTATTCTCCAAAGCGATAACGGATCCGAGTTCACTTCGCACGTCATCACAGAGCTGAAGGAAGTTTGGCCAAACCTAAAAATAGTGCATGGTAAGCCTCGCCATCCCATAAGTCAGGGGTCGGTTGAGCGAGCAAATGGTGATATTAAAGATATGCTGGTGGCTTGGATGGCTGATAAGGACTCACAGGACTGGCCTACGGGCATCAAATTTGTTCAGTTCCAGAAAAATAGTGCTCTTCATTCCGGGATAAAGTGCTCTCCATATTCTGCAATGTTTGGCTGTGAGGCTCGTGTTGGACTTACTACTTCGTCTTTGCCGGTGGAAGTGATTGCTCGGATGGAGGTTGAGGAAGATCTTCTTGCTGTCAATGAAAACCCTCTCTCCCAAACCAGAGCCAAGCTACAAGTGATGAAACAGCAACAGTTGGTGTGACAGACGGTGTTCTACCTCCAGTCGAACTTGAAAGCACATCAGCACAAGACATTGATCTACCCACAGGACCTTCCTCGCCCACAGCAACACCATCTGCCTACGATGTTGACAGTCCTGGTTCTTATGGACAATCAGAAGAGCATGTGACGTCTCTCTCACCCACTCCATCTGACACTCCTGTTTCCTCTGCTGAAAACCTTAGGGTCGAAGAACGCATCAAACAAATCAAAAGGCGTCGTCGTGAAGCAGCCAATGCACAAACTTCTCAAGCAGAAAGGATGGTGAAAAGAAGTCGTGTAGAGATGCGAGCTGGCGAACAAGGAGACAACGTTGCTGTGCCAATTCCACTTGTTGATCGTGGGAGAGGCGATCCTAGAAATATCCTTGGTGTCATAATTGACAGACGAGAAGACACAGACCAATATAGGATATCCGTAAAAGCTGGTATTCTCAGTGGTCTGTATTCCAGAAATCAATTCGATCTGTGCCCTGAGCGTCTTCTAAACACTGACGACATAAACACCGAAAAAATAGTTTCACTGCGCTCGGCGGTGATTTCTCAATCCTGTTCAGGTTGACAAGGCTTCACAAGATGCAACTGTACTGGTACCAAAAAGTGTAGGACAAGGCGATGTAAATGCTTTAAAGCAGGGCTTCAGTGTAACTCACGCTGTCATAGCAGCCTCAATTGTTGTAACAAGTGACAACGTCGATGGTGTCTGCCATTTTTTAGTTTTTTTAAATGCTTATTTTTATATCGTGGAGCAGGTGTGTGTGTGTTTGTGAGAGGGAGAGAGAGAGAGATGGAGAGAGAGAGAGAGATGGAGAGAGAGAGAGAGAGAGATGGAGAGAGAGAGAGAGAGAGATGGTGAGAGAGAGAGAGAGAAAGAGAGAGAGAGAGAGAGAGAGAGAGAGAGAGATATAGAGAGAGTGTGTATCTTTTACCGAACTATTTAAGCAATAAAATTTTTATACTATACATGCCTGTCAATGTTTGCATTGTGTGCAAGTGTGATCAGGGATTACACGTAACTACTGGGACCATTTTTCAGGGATTTCACGTAATCCCTGATTATTTCAGTGATTACGTGAAATCTCCGAGTGAAACAGGGATTACGCGTATTCACTGAAATATTCAGTGATTACTCGTATTCCCTAGATACCTTTTCTTACTGTAACATATATATAATGAATTCCTTGTAATAGAAGATTACAATTGCCTCACACATTTTTACCACAATTTAAGCTCCAAAAGTTGTCAAATCTAAAACAAAACTTTTCAGATAACAAAGTCTTGCGATGAGAACAGTTCATCAAGTGCACATCCATTCATTCTTCTGAATATCTGTAAACTCAAAACCTGAACTTTGGCTCTCTGTGGATATCAAACAGAATGTATAGAATTTACTGCACCTTCAATATACATGCAGGCTAGTGAAGAAATTTGTAAAACAAATTGCGGCCCTAGTTCTTGTTTGTTTCATCTCCATTTTCTGACCAAAAAAAAAAAAAAAAAGAGATCTTTTAGGATGCAGAAGGGGTATAACTTAATGCACACTTTGACACTTGTTTAAAATGTGTTGTAGCACTTATTAAGCTTTTTAGCAGTTCTGACTTATTCTAATTCCTTGCCATAATACTAAAGCTGCAAACGTTTAACGTCGAATTTCTCAGTTGTGCAACAAGTGGAGTTGGATCGGTGCAAACAAGAATTAAGATGGCGAAACAGAAAAATGTTTTTGGCCTCTGATAGGATGCAAACCCCTATCATTTCCTTCTCATGGCCGACACCAAAGTTTCGAAAATGCACGACCCTCTTGAAAGTCAATTAACCAGATTTGTTGGCTCAAACAAATGTATTACTAATTTTATAACACTGGTCATTATCTTTTCTCCTAAAGTAAAAGACATGCCTAAATCTAAATGTAGAAAGAAGAGGAAAGATGGAGGTTATACAGCTTACTAGTACTAATTATCACCTCCTATGGCCTATACCACAACCTTTGCGACCATGAAAGTTCCAAATCAAGTTTTCACGAAGTCCACGTGGTTTAGGAAAAAAGAGTTACTTCATAAATGGAGTGACGTTTTTCACGCAGAATAGCAATGCATCTTAATCTGCAGTGTAGGCCTACATACACACGTTAAAATTAACACCATCTCCGTCCCTTTTCGTCCTTTCACCCCAGTTTCTTTTTTTTTTTTTTTTTTTAACCATGTATGTCGCGAAAATCATCTTATACAATTATGATGGAGGCATTTTTTTTCCTCACTGAAGTGCCAATATAAATTCAGCTACGGTGCATGGCATCCTGTATTGAACAAGAAAGAAAAGATTATATTATATGTTGATGTCTTCATCCCGGCAAACATCCCTACATCAGTCCGACGTAGATTTGAATAGGATTTCCATAAGTTTGATAAGAATACCATATGGAAGGACTTCTTACATCAAACTGACGGCGGCGCGATGACACTCCATTTCACCCATACACCATCCCAGCCAGCATCCCTACGTAGTCAGTCCCACGTAGTTTTGTGCAGGATTTCCGTAGTTTTTGGCAGGATTACCATAGGGCAGGACTTCCTACATCAAACTGATGGCGGCATGGTGTCATAACCAGAGGATCTGCGTGGGAGCGATTTTAGTTCCATGAGCAAACTTCAGGTTAATCAAACTTGTCTGATGTCCGCTGGGTTGCTGATTATAGCATTGGTTTTTGTTTCTTCTAGTCTGTTTAGAAAAATCCATCTTCTTATGCCCAGTCAATTGACTCTGATCAAATTCATACTTTTTAAAACCACTGACCTTCTCCCTTCCCCTTTTTCATCTAATCGCAAGCATACAAATCGTGCCTCCACCCCGCGAGTCCCTCAGATAAAACTGCAGTAAAAAACGCAGCTTGACGTTACTGATACCAGGCCTTAAAGTTAGAGCTTCGAGAGTATGGACACAGTTTAGTCGGGGCTTGATGCTCAATAAAATAGCAATTGAACCCATATTTATACTGGTTCGACACAGAGCTGAGAATCTGAAAGGACCAGTAATGTTGGTATAATTTTTGCTGTGAAAGAAAGAAAAAATGGGCATGGGGCTGAGACAGGCATGGACGACCTTTGAGAAGGCAGAGAACAGGTTATCTGAACGAAAAAAAAAAAAAAAAGGAAAACACTAGGGAACGCAGCAGGGTCTGGCTAAAAGAAAAAAAAATCTCAATTAGGGGCTTGCAAAATACAATTATACATTTTGACAGTGGCTGCTGTTTCTGTTATCTGTCCTTCACCACGTGTATCTTTATTATAATTATTATTCTTTACTCCTCTTCGTCTCCTCCTTGCCCTTTTTGTTTTCATCTCCGGGAAGTCACTAAAGCAGGAAGTATGAAAATATACAAGTTTTTATTGATCTATCGTATTTAGTCCAGGCACGGGCAACTTTCATACAGTTACGGTCGGATCTGTAAAATATGAGGGCACAGAAGGTTGGATACTCCCATCGCATTATTAATATTAAAGCCCTTCTATATAGGGCATGTTATTTATTTGGATGTTGATTTTAAGAGAATTATTTCTTCTTTGATTCGGGGGTGGGTGGGTGGGGGGGGGGGGGCGCTGCATAAGTTGTGTTATATTTATTTATTTATTTACATATAGTTTAATGATCAGTGTGTAGAGCAATTTTCAGTCGACCTCGAGGGCTGGCCAAAAATTGCTTGGAGGTCCGGATTCGGCTCGTGGTCCGTAGGTTGTCCATGTCTGATATCCAGACTGATATCTATGTCCTTCCGTTTGTTGCTATTGTTGTTGACGTTGAGGCGGTCAGTAAACGCTCACAACGAGTGCGGGAACTTCAATTTTGCTGTAATTTCCCTTGCCTCACTGTCCTGTTTCGACCGAGGGGCTTCTCCTTCAACCTCAAATGAACTCAGAGTTAATGCAATGACAGTAGACGAGAATTATCTAGTATCTGTCATCTGTGATTAAACTCAGTTCGACGATAAATCTGTTGAGCACTTTATATCTACTTTTCACATGCAACGATCTATTGACATCTGAAGATTTAACAAATGTCCATAAATGGATCTCGGAGACCGTCCTATGTATGTGGTTTCTAGCTTTCTTTCTTTCTTTATCATAAGCATCTGTGAGAGGATGAACGATTTTCTATTTTTAATATGTGCTTTCATGGTAACTCTGGTGCGTGAGTGAGGGACGGCCACTCATAGTAGTTTATGGACACTTGGCCGAGTACCATTAATTGGATTATTTCCCTTGTAATACTAGCGCGGGACCCGTTATTCACATCACGGTGAAAAGCGCGCATTTTGATTGGTCAGTTGGAAATGTACCGGGCTTCCAACTCTTATATCATGGCTTTGAGTTTCTTACAACTCGCTCACTCGTTGTTATCCACCGACAGAAAGACGGGAACCCGAATTCATTTTTGAGAGTAGACAATACCCTATCGGTACAAAATAGGTACTCATGATAACGTTTGTTATCAATGGAGATACGTCGTATTAATGGACGAAAGTATCCCGCACAAAATTGTCGAATGTTGTTAGTCCTGACACTTTGAAAATTTATATTAAAACTATTACCGGGTTTCTGGTATAAGTAGTCAGTTAGAATTGTAGCAGCAAGTTTCTACTTTATAATGGTACTAATTTCGTTGTGCTTTGATGCACAGGTCCTATTGAAATAATTAATAAGAGGGTCTCGGATTTAAAGCAAACTATGAGTTAGACGCATGTTATCCCCGATAAATCCAACCTGGGTCAAATTTATTCAATTATTGCTGGAGGGGTCGTTAGAGTAATTTCTGCAGTTTACTGGGATACCTAATTGACTTTTGTGTGCACCCCTTTAACCGTACTGTAAATTCGATTGTGTTAGGACCCTAACCGGTTATGTTGTCGGGCTGGACTCCATGTCCGAGCCTTTCACTTGTGCAACACGGGCTACGTAATAGCTCTCCCGGACGTCCGCGCGGGCTCATAAATAAGATGCGAGTTCGCGTGGTCAACACACTCCATCATAGACGCAGGAGACAAGAGCCGACAGCACAGTGAACCCAGCCCAGCAACCCGGGCCCGTAGCAGCTCAGAGGCTTGCCGACGCTTGCCATCGCCACCCCGCCCCATAAGGCATGTAGCGGTAGCACAGGACCCGGAGAAACTTTGGGTAAGTTGGAGACTATTATATTAGAAGTGACTTTAATTTGCGCACCCCCCCCCCCTTTCTTGGATGCCGCGTAGAGAATGCTGATCTACAGAGACCATTATGAGTCCGGCTCAACGGTAATTGCCATTGTCATTATTCGTGTAAGATGCGCTTTGCAGTACAGTGTCTTGATAGTGTGACTTTATTGTCAAAGTTAACGTTTGCGGTGCTAGATGATAATGATGGCTCGCTAACCAAGCTATCACGATTTGCTTGTGTGCCTATATATAGTGTATGTGTAGCATTGCCTTGTTGTGGTAGGCAGTGAGGATTTCCTGACATGTTGATGTGGATGACTTATGTTATAGCGAGCGGCACTAAATTTGTGTACCTTGCCAGTACCACTATGCTATAGAGAGCAGTGTGATTGTGTGCTTAATGTTTAAGATGTGTAATTAATTACATGTAGGCCTATTGGAGATGTATAATATTAGTTGGGCCTCACATGGGTGAGCCCCAGGACTGTTCTATGTGCGGCGGTGGATGAACAATGTTCCAGTGAGTCTACACATGTTGCAATGAGTCTCGCCGACATATATATATCATGTGCATGTATTATGGTTATCCAGATGTATTATGCTTCTATGAGTTTCGTGTGTGAAGGACAGTTTCATTTTAAGGAATGTACACATTACTTTATGTATCTAGTGGTGTGTCATACACATGTTAGCCTGGCGGCATAGCTCCGCGGCTAAGGTCAAAGGGCATGACCCTTCAGTATCGATTGGGAAGGGAGGTAACCCATACAATAGCCCTGGGGCGGGTTAGTACTAATAATGGGAGTGGGCCTATGAGGATGGCCTGCATTGGGATGCAGCGTCTGTGTTATGGACGGTCAGTGGGCCATGTTGGCCACTGCGTTATTAAATGGAATGGCCACTCTGGATGTGTTGTACACCGGCTCAGCGGAGCGAAACTATTGTGTTCTTGCCCCTTCATTTGTTATGTCCTTCATACTTTGATTAGTACATTAATTAGTTTATGTTGCCAGTGTACTAGGAAACTCCTTGTGTATATGATATAGCCACTTGTAGTTGTTATTCATTAACCTTAGCGCTATTTTATTCCATGCATACATATCCAGTTGGTTATTGCTTAAATTCTATATTATATTGTGGTTGTTTGATTTAATACTTAATACTATTACTATGTATGTCCACCATTGATTGCCTGATTAATGTTGTCATTATATCCTAATCATATTTTCGTCTTTTTCTCTTGTTCCAGCTTATGGCTGGTTGGGCTTCTTTTTCTTGGCTTCTTTTTCCTTTTTTGTTTGGTAGTGATACCGTTGTTAGGCTTTTTGAATAAATAAGATTGCCAGCAGAACCCTGTGTTTGTTAATCCTGTGTATCCTTAAGGGAGTTACTATTGAACCCACGCAGTAACCACATTAGCCACTCGTAGTTCATCCAACATTTTCTGGTGTCAGAAGTGGGATACACAGAAGGGTTAGTTTGTAGTGTAGAAAGCCCAGCCATGGAAATTTTTAGTTTGAAGCCCAGCCAGCCAGCCAACCCCTGCCCCACCCCATAGGAACCATGGAGCCACGAAGACCAACGCCCTCCAACATCAACTCAAGATTCAGGACCTGTATCTCGTTCCTGTGCACACCGTCCTGTCTGTTCCCCCGCCTCATGGTGGTTACTTTACCATCAGAAACCCAGATGGAGATGCCACTGCGGTCAACGGAGACCTCTTGCGGTTATTTCACCCCCCAGTGGTCAACACACGTCCACAGCACCCGCCTCCACTGCCTGCGTCGACCGATGTCTGGTACTTCCCGGCCCACCACCCTTGCCAGCCACCTCCAGCCCAACCAGACCCTCAACATGGGTTGAGAACTTTACAGCCCCTACCTCCTGTGCAGCGGTCCAGCTGCCCCCACGTCCAGCTGCCCCCACCGACAACCCCAGAGATTAGACCTATGACTCTTATTGGTGATTAACATTAGACATTGACTGTGAGTGCAGAAAGAGCAGGGGAGCGCACCCATCAAGACCCCCCTAGTTTCCATTAGGCCAGAGGACAGACCGACGATCAAGTGAGCTCCGCCTCAAGATTTTAAGTTAGAGAGTATGCCCGTGTTAGCTTTCTCCACAGCTTAATTACAATTACTTTTATGCCTATGTTGACCTTACCTTTTCATTGCACTAGTGCCCTTATAGCATATTGTCTTTTTTTGTACTGTTCGATCCTACGTTAACCCTGATAGTGGTCTGGGACCACCGTTTCAGGTCTGGGACCTGTTGTTTTGTCCATATGATGTAATTTACTACAGCAAGAGCTGAGACTGTTGTGTACATCTTCAGGATGCCAGTAGTAACTTAGCCGGTTCACGCCACCTGTTAGTAGTTATAAAGAGGATGGACCATTGTTGTACTTCGGTTCACTGTGTGTATTTTGCAATTGTTCTACCCTAAGTGATGGTATCATAGCCCCTTAGAGTTTGATTATACCTTCAGTGGTCTTTTGTAAACCTTTGAATTGATGTATGTGTCACGTAAGGGACTACGTGACTTAGCAGGGGAGAATGTGAGAGGATGAACGATTTTCTATTTTTAATATGTGCTTTCATGGTAACTCTGGTGCGTGAGTGAGGGACGGCCACTCATAGTAGTTTATGGACACTTGGCCGAGTACCATTAATTGGATTATTTCCCTTGTAATACTAGCGCGGGACCCGTTATTCACATCACGGTGAAAAGCGCGCATTTTGATTGGTCAGTTGGAAATGTACCGGGCTTCCAACTCTTATATCATGGCTTTGAGTTTCTTACAACTCGCTCACTCGTTGTTATCCACCGACAGAAAGACGGGAACCCGAATTCATTTTTGAGAGTAGACAATACCCTATCGGTACAAAATAGGTACTCATGATAACGTTTGTTATCAATGGAGATACGTCGTATTAATGGACGAAAGTATCCCGCACAAAATTGTCGAATGTTGTTAGTCCTGACACTTTGAAAATTTATATTAAAACTATTACCGGGTTTCTGGTATAAGTAGTCAGTTAGAATTGTAGCAGCAAGTTTCTACTTTATAATGGTACTAATTTCGTTGTGCTTTGATGCACAGGTCCTATTGAAATAATTAATAAGAGGGTCTCGGATTTAAAGCAAACTATGAGTTAGACGCATGTTATCCCCGATAAATCCAACCTGGGTCAAATTTATTCAATTATTGCTGGAGGGGTCGTTAGAGTAATTTCTGCAGTTTACTGGGATACCTAATTGACTTTTGTGTGCACCCCTTTAACCGTACTGTAAATTCGATTGTGTTAGGACCCTAACCGGTTATGTTGTCGGGCTGGACTCCATGTCCGAGCCTTTCACTTGTGCAACACGGGCTACGTAATAGCTCTCCCGGACGTCCGCGCGGGCTCATAAATAAGATGCGAGTTCGCGTGGTCAACACACTCCATCATAGACGCAGGAGACAAGAGCCGACAGCACAGTGAACCCAGCCCAGCAACCCGGGCCCGTAGCAGCTCAGAGGCTTGCCGACGCTTGCCATCGCCACCCCGCCCCATAAGGCATGTAGCGGTAGCACAGGACCCGGAGAAACTTTGGGTAAGTTGGAGACTATTATATTAGAAGTGACTTTAATTTGCGCACCCCCCCCCCCCTTTCTTGGATGCCGCGTAGAGAATGCTGATCTACAGAGACCATTATGAGTCCGGCTCAACGGTAATTGCCATTGTCATTATTCGTGTAAGATGCGCTTTGCAGTACAGTGTCTTGATAGTGTGACTTTATTGTCAAAGTTAACGTTTGCGGTGCTAGATGATAATGATGGCTCGCTAACCAAGCTATCACGATTTGCTTGTGTGCCTATATATAGTGTATGTGTAGCATTGCCTTGTTGTGGTAGGCAGTGAGGATTTCCTGACATGTTGATGTGGATGACTTATGTTATAGCGAGCGGCACTAAATTTGTGTACCTTGCCAGTACCACTATGCTATAGAGAGCAGTGTGATTGTGTGCTTAATGTTTAAGATGTGTAATTAATTACATGTAGGCCTATTGGAGATGTATAATATTAGTTGGGCCTCACATGGGTGAGCCCCAGGACTGTTCTATGTGCGGCGGTGGATGAACAATGTTCCAGTGAGTCTACACATGTTGCAATGAGTCTCGCCGACATATATATATCATGTGCATGTATTATGGTTATCCAGATGTATTATGCTTCTATGAGTTTCGTGTGTGAAGGACAGTTTCATTTTAAGGAATGTACACATTACTTTATGTATCTAGTGGTGTGTCATACACATGTTAGCCTGGCGGCATAGCTCCGCGGCTAAGGTCAAAGGGCATGACCCTTCAGTATCGATTGGGAAGGGAGGTAACCCATACAATAGCCCTGGGGCGGGTTAGTACTAATAATGGGAGTGGGCCTATGAGGATGGCCTGCATTGGGATGCAGCGTCTGTGTTATGGACGGTCAGTGGGCCATGTTGGCCACTGCGTTATTAAATGGAATGGCCACTCTGGATGTGTTGTACACCGGCTCAGCGGAGCGAAACTATTGTGTTCTTGCCCCTTCATTTGTTATGTCCTTCATACTTTGATTAGTACATTAATTAGTTTATGTTGCCAGTGTACTAGGAAACTCCTTGTGTATATGATATAGCCACTTGTAGTTGTTATTCATTAACCTTAGCGCTATTTTATTCCATGCATACATATCCAGTTGGTTATTGCTTAAATTCTATATTATATTGTGGTTGTTTGATTTAATACTTAATACTATTACTATGTATGTCCACCATTGATTGCCTGATTAATGTTGTCATTATATCCTAATCATATTTTCGTCTTTTTCTCTTGTTCCAGCTTATGGCTGGTTGGGCTTCTTTTTCTTGGCTTCTTTTTCCTTTTTTGTTTGGTAGTGATACCGTTGTTAGGCTTTTTGAATAAATAAGATTGCCAGCAGAACCCTGTGTTTGTTAATCCTGTGTATCCTTAAGGGAGTTACTATTGAACCCACGCAGTAACCACATTAGCCACTCGTAGTTCATCCAACACATCCTTTAGTTCACTTCCTCACCACTGCGTGATTCAAAATTATCGTTCATGCACCCATGGATTCTATGATAACCACGTCAGAATACTGGCTGCTATTAAGCACCCATTGCAAATAGCGCAAGACATAATATTTTGTACAAAACAAGCTTTATAATTTATAATAATGAATTTGTTACCCCGCCAGCATCCCTGCGCCAGTCTGTCAATTACGGTTGGGGAAGATTCCCTACATCAAACCGATGTTGGCACGGATCTACGTAGGAACGATGACTCCCTAAAAGAAAACTTTGACCTCAATCCTACACGTCAGATTTCCGTAGGGTTGCTGACTGGATACTTGATTTTTGTTTTTAGGGCAATTGTGTGTCCGCAGATGACAAGGGAAGGAGACATGGCCGATTTTATCAAGGAAACCAAAGATACTAGATCTAGATTGATAAGACAAGACAGCTAGTGCTTATAGCGTGCACAGATTTCTCACTGCCACCTGGCGGCAAACGCGCAGAAGTCATAAAATATGCCGTATTTTACAAAGCCAAATAGGGAAAATATTGAATTTTGTTCACTGTCCAGCTATCGCTATAGGCCTTGATTGACGTCACTTATTGTGGAATTATGACGCCAATTGCTGTGGGAAAACTCTGGCTATTTTTTCTTTTTTCTTGGTCGCAGTAGCACTGACACAATTTTGTATCATAAATTTACCATTATGTCAAGCATTCTTTTCATACTGTACGCGCCATGGGCCCAGCCTCCGATCAGCGGTCAAATTGTGTGCACGTTTTTTTTTTAGTGGTGCGAAGAAGGCTGTTTCATCTTACCGTTTCTAGTATCTTTGATGAAACAAACATGTCCGCGCAGTCATGTAAATGCTTAAAATAATTTTTTTAGCACCATAATAAACATGTCGAAGCGTAACTTAACCCCCCCCCCCCACCCCCCGTGTTAAAACCGAGAAAATATAGTATTAATGTCACATGAAAGAAAGAACCCCTTAAATCAAAGCTAAAGTGAGAATAATATGGTCAATGGAAGATTGAATAAATATCTAAAACGAAAAACACAGTAATTCTAAAAAATCCGTTTTGATTTTAGTCGCGGGTTCACTAAGGCAACCAATGCCTGGTATGGTGATGTTTGAATTGCTTGCCCTTGTAATGCTTGCCTTGTGGCGGGTCGCACAAGGGGAGCAAACTGCTCAAGTCCACAAGAGAGATTACACTGCGACAGTTGCGAGGAAAATAATCACCAAATTTTCGCAATGCAAAGACTGAACGAGGCAAAGGATTTGGAATAACAATAGTTAAACAATCAGTTCATGTTTGCGTCATTCTCTAATGACGACAACCAGGAGTTATCTTAATGAGGCCGTGAGACCAGTGACACTGTTTAAGTACGTACTGAAGTTGTCGACACAGTTGTTTTATACAGGTCTAATTGTTTTCTGAACTGAATTATTTTCATGATGCAAAGGCGAATTTCCTTAGAAATTTTTTTGGGGTTTTGAAATGATTTACTCATACTATTAATGTCTTAATGACTTCGGGGGCTAACTGAGTATCAGTGTTTAGTTTTTCGGTTCGAGTATTTCCATGACCAATATATGTATCTTTTCACCCTTGCTCTCCTCTCTCTGTCTCTCTCCCTCTTTTCTCTCTCTCTTTTCTCCCTCTCTCTTCTCCTATCTCTCTTGTTTCTCTCTCTCTCTTCTCTCTCTCCCTCGCTCTCTCTCTCTCTCTCTCTCTCCCCCTCCCCCCCCTCTCTCTCTCTCTCTCCCTTTTCTAGTTAAGCTTAGAAGTTAGAAGATTTAATTAAGGATTTGATCCAATGATCACGATGTATTCAGTTACCAAGTTTTTGTAACTGTTGTTTCCCACACTCTACTGTTCTCACGGCAGACAGAGGTCGCTCTTCTTTCTACACCGTTTCACATGGCCTCTTACTAAAGAGGATTTTGAATATTTTTCTGCCCATAGTTTAACACTCATTAACAGCACAAATAATTGAACATTCATTTTGACCCCATGCCCGGTGCAATATAATTTTAAAAATATAATGCTATTCCTATTCCTGAGCGAATTTTCTTTCTTTGTTGATTTTATGCGTGCTTGCTGAGATACCGGTATTCTAAAAATGAAAATCTAGAAAAGTGGTCGGCCGCTTTCATAAATTGCTAATGCTACAAATATGCTTTGTAAATATTTTCTAAAATACCTGTCTCGCGATGAAAGTTATTGAAGGTTTTGCTACAAGCCTGAAGATTAATTAATTTTAGATCATTATAAAGAATGAAATGGGTGTTTGCTTGCTCTTTGACCCCGCCTTTGTAATCCTCTACCCGTGTAACTCTAAATCATTCTATCATTTCTATAAGCTGACGGAGCAAGTTTACCGGAAGGTAATTTATTCAGTGTGTTTGATCTGTCAGGTTCAAAGATCAGCAACGGGGACATTACCTTTGAGACAGAGAGCCAGTCGAACTACCGTACATGTAGAAACGACGCTGATGACATCACCACCCATAATAAAATGCACAGAGCATAAAGACGCCGTGGTCTCTTGAAAACGTATTTCGATTTTTCTTTTATTGTTGTTTTGTTTTCTGTTTTTGCCCGAGGTGTAGGCCTATCGCATTTCATCTTAATAGGCATTCAACAATGCAACGAATTTCTCACAGTGTTCGCCACAAAAACTGACATTGTTCGACAAAGAAAGTTTCTGATAATACACTGCTTCACACATTGTCTTTACAACTTTATCAGCTACACAAATTAATAAAGTGGAATTAATAAAGTTTCCAAAGCTGGAAACATTTTCTATGGAAACTGAGATTTGTTTATAATATGAAAGATTAGACATTTTTCTGCATTCAGTTCAAATATTTTGCTTGAAATCGTCTTAGAAATATTTTATTTTGATTTCTTAAAGAGGTATACAAATTTCCCCCTTAGATCGGCTTTGTCAGACCTACCCACAATTGTTTAAGTCGCCATAACTTAGAACTTCGATTTAATGGCTGTATACTACATTCCTAAAGGTTTTCACACTGTGAATCGTCAGTGTCAGCCGTTGGCCACCATGGAAAGCGAAGAAAAATGGCAAAACTAAATGCAGCAAAATCATTACGATAGAAGAGTCGGGTTACCGCTATAAGCCACCCCGTTGTTCAGTGTCCAGATTCAACAGCAACAACAAGAGCAACAACAATAATAGTTACAGCAACAACAAGCCAATAAAAGGCTTCAGAATCCTGATCAGTTGTAACAATAATAATGTCAAAAAGAACAATCATAAAGCGACAACTATTACTACGATTACAATGAGCAAATGAGAAAGAAAGAAAGAAAAAAAAAACAAAAAAAACCCAAGAATTTTTCCACACCAGGACAGGTGTGGTGAATAAATCCCCACTGCTCAACAAAAGCCTCCCGACAGTCCTGTGGTTTGTGTCTTAAGGCCAGTTTTTGCTCGTTGTCTCCGTGATGCATCAAACTGGTACGTTTTTCCAAAGCCATCAATCATGTAACGCTTCATTATCTCATAACCTGTTGACGCACATTATCCAGTTCGCATGCACCCCTTTCACGGCGGGATTACATTACAGCCTATGGGTGCAGTAGGTACAGACACTTTCATTTTGTATAGATCTAGATCTATATCCTGTTGGGAGAAACCAGCGCACAATTATCACACGCAATTTTATCTCTTGCCGAAAGAAAAAAAAAATCTTTCAATAGGATCAACTTTCAGTAAAAACCAGTGAAATTCATTGCAGAGTTAGGCCCGTCGCACACTGGCTGGTTTTGATCGGCCGATTAGTTAGTTAAGATAAGATAAGATAAATTTTATTCGTCCTTGTACAAGGAAATTTGTTTTGATCATTGAATACATAACAATACAGTTACAGAAGCAGAAAGTATGATACATAGCGCGCACACACACATATATACACACACACTGATAAATTAACTAAATTAACAAAATTAACAGTGCACACAATATGCTTCCCTAACTAAAACACATTGACCTGACACGCAGGACATAATTCAACTGTGCACAGATTACGATCAAGATGACGACATTATTGTAACATCCTAGTTGATGATGGAATAAACGATTTAAAGTAGCGCTCAGTTTTAGTTTTCTTTGACAACAGCCTTAAACTTCTTACAGATCTTATATATTCCTTGTTCAGGGGATGTTGGGGGTCATTTATAATAATATTAGCTTTTTTAATACAAGCACCAGTGTACAGCTCATCAAAATATGGCAGATCACAGATACAAATTTTGGATGCTTTTTTAATTAAATTATTGATCTTATTTTTATCTTTTTGTAAGATGTTTCCTCCCCAACAGACAACTCCATACATCAAAACGCTCTGAATAGCCACGGTGTAAAATATTTTCAGAATGCTTTTGCTAACTTTTAAAAAGCGGAGCTTTCTGAGGAAATACATGCGCTGGTTGGCTTTCTTGTATACATATGTTACATGCGCATGCCAGTTAAGCAATGAATCAATAGTAATGCCAAGATATTTGGCCTCTGTGACAGTTTCAACCTCTTCATTGTTGATAGTTAGATGGTGACTTTACCACACTGACATTCAGTGAAGCCTTGTATACCCGCCAAGTAGTTGGATCTCATTGAAACTCATTGTCGTGACGTCACCATCCAACTTGTTCGCCGATCAAAGTCGGCTGATGCCCACCTAGGCTTCATGTTCTAATACTTTGAGGGAAAGCGCTCTTGTCTGGTCGTTGCTGTTTTGCCTGAGTCAATAAAGATTTTAAAAAAATCCACTTTCAAGAGTTCAACTTTCAAACAAGGAGCGGGGTTGGGTGAGAAGTAAACTTCATCGCTTGAGTTTTAAGCCCCAGGCGCACTGGCCGATTTTGGTCTGCCGACTAGTTGGGTAGTGATGTCACGACACTCACTTTCATTGAGACACTGCGCACCAGCCAACTGTCGGGTCTCATTGCAACTCATAGCTTAACCATTCGGCCAATACAAATCGGCTAGTGCGCTCGCAGGACTAAAGCTATTCGGAGAAGAGATTATCATTAAAGACCTTCACAAAACAGACCTTCGATTATCGTACGATTCGTTCAAGATGTTTGTCTTCAGTTCCTCACCAAAGGCTGGCAGTATTTCTACCTAGTTGAGGAAGAACACCGCATACCTCAATCTAGGTTAACCTTATTTTTTTACACCATTTTCTGGAATGAATGAAATGCACTCTGTTTCTTTGTTGGTTATAATTTTGTACGACTAACATTTTTTTGGGGGGTGTTTTGTCATCACGAAAAGGAAATTGGACAAGGAATGAAACAGACGCAAACAGGGAATGTTTTTGAATTCTTCACTAAAATTTTGCTTTGGAATATTATGCCGGTTTTTTTCACAGCACGGCATATTCAGAACACACCAACTCAAGGTTTGCCACTGTCGACACTGTTGCACTGACAATGCACAGACGTAGTTTGATACCTGGGTCACAACATTAATCCTTACGCCACCTACTGTGAAAATTAATGATAAACATGAAAGGAATTTGAAATTTAATAGTCAAATTACAGTCAGTCCGGCTCAAGGCTCCAACACAGCCCCATCAGCACAGAATTTCAATTGCGTGCTAGCATACGTGGAATCTTGGCAAGATAATGATTCAAATTATAATATCACCGACTATATCAAGCTGTCGTACATCACAGTGCTCAGATCAAGATAAGGTGCTAAATATTTATTACATAATTATAGCTAAAGATTAAACAAAATAATAAAATATGTTAGTCTTGATTATCTTTATAAAAGAAAAGAAGGGGGGGGGGGGGAGAAAAAAAGAACAGTGAAATAATTGTTTCTTTATCCCAATTGCCCAATGAAGTATCATTTAGGAAGTGCCGTTTACAGTTGAGTTTGGCCAGCTGGCCACAATATAAACTCATCTTTCGCGAAAATTGCTGCGATAACTTTTTTTAAAGAGTAAATTGGAAAAACTGCTACAAAGTACAAGTAACATGATGTTTATGAAGACCACAACAACCTACCTGTGCTATTTCAGACATGTAAAAAAGGGCCTACAAATATACATTAAAATAGAGATATAACATTAAGAGCTGCATTATTGATCAGATCTAATTGTTCGATGACCAGCCTGTTGGATTCTACTTTTAAAGACGGTGATTCTAGCAGTCTTAGGCAATCCACTTTCTCCCCTTGCAATCCCAGATTCCCTCAATTTCCTTCCCCTTTTGAATTGCCATCTGATAATTATACTTTTACAGTGGTAATTACTGAAACAATTTCTGAAACGAAATTTCTTTGTCAAGTGAAACAAGAAATCCTAGCTTTAATGGATTAACAACAACAACAACAACAAAATGTCTATTTCTTCGTTTCATTTGAGGATCATCTTCTGACTGAAATTCTGCCCAAACCCCCTGGGCTGACATTCCTCACCTTAGATTTGAAATCCCCCCCCCCCCCCCTTACGTTTGGAGTCACTATTTTCTGGGGGAACGTAAAACACACTGGCACTAATACGCAGACGAAAGTGAAGAGGAAAAAATTCTGACGTAAGCAACGAAGGAGAAAAATCATGTTCTACTCGTCACTCTTCCTTTCCCCATGTTTCCGGTGCAAAGTTATTTTTTTTGCCAGTACACTAAAATTAATTTCCCATACTTCAACTTGTCTGACTGTTATCTTTCCTTCAACTTTTTGTGAGATAAACCTTGCATGTCGTCACTGGGATTAGATAACATCTATCTTTTTGTTCGGCCCGTCGGTTCTTCTCTCTTAAAATTAATTTTGACCGACGCAGCGTGACAGTATGGCATGTAAATCTACATATTATGGGATGGCAGCCTACGCAAAACTGCGCTCTGTTTTGCCTTTAAATTCAAACAAAAATTCAAAGTGGAGAAACCCAGAATCGTTAAAAACGAAGAAGAAGAAGAAAAAAAAAAAAAAGGCAGTGCATGTCAGATCTATGTTATGTCAGTTTGACCTAAATCTCTACCTACATAATATTATTCAGGATGTTTATTTTCACTGTCGATGTGAATTCGTTGTTGTTTTTGTTGTTGCTGCTGTTGTTATGTAAATGCTGTCCGGGACACGGAGAGAATCAAGATATGAATTCTTTACTGTAAAAGGACGTAAAACTTATGAAGAGGAGAAAGGGCATGCCATAATAACGATATCTAAATGAAAAGGTGTTTTTCTCCATCATAAATTATCTTTAGCACTTTAGGATGAAACCCTAAAATGATCTTCACCCCCCCCCCCTTCACAGTTTAACTTAAACTTTTTGGTAATGGCCCAAAATTCAATGGCAGAATATCAGAATGTTCCTGTCAAAATAGAACAGTGACAATGAAAGCCATTTTGACTGGACGGCATAAATAACTTCAATAGTTAATAGAAATGATGAGGTAGCAACAGATGCGACCAAAATATCAGGATTTTCAAATCAGAATGGAACGACGACAATGATGACTATTTTAACGGGATAGTATAAATAAGTTCAATAATTAATAGCAATGATGAATAGCAACAGATGCAAGAATTGTGGTAGATAGAGCCTGACGCTCCCGCATTGGCTCGTTCAGCCATAAGAGGATCCGCTTCTTTCTACACCGTTCCACATGGTCTTTTATTAAAAGATACTTCTAAATCATATCCTGTTCTATCCGAAGTTTAACAGGACAAATAACTGAGCGTCCATTAAAAAAAAAATGTTTGCCTCCTATTTGGTGCAATATAACCCCATTCATTCCTATTCATCCTACAAGTTTCTTTCTTTCTTGAATTTATGCATACTTTCCTGAGAAATTCCAAAACTTTAAAAAGGTGGCTGGAGGCATTCATATCTAACCAAAAAAAAAAAAAAACACAAAAAAATGATCCGAAAATATTTTCTTAAACACCCTGAAATAATATACTGAAGGTTAGAGGCAGACCAGAGAATCAAAAGCTAGGATGCAAAATTTCGTGGTCAACCTTGACCGATTCAGACAGTGATGACAAAAAATAACAACAACAACAAAAATATCAATAAGATTTACTGTGAACAAAAGCACCCATATTGATGATGCAGTTCATAGTTAAGGCAATTAACCTAGAATGAAGGATAGTGTGCGGATAAAATTTAGCTTCGTTTTCTCACGTTTGTACATGTCATAAAGAACAAACCAGCACCAATATTAATTTCGAAATTACGAACGTATGATAATATGTTTATATTATTACTAAATTATTATTATTTTGTTAAGCGTCAACTTTTGATCAGTTTCAGACAAGCTTGAGTTCTTTCAGATGTACGTGACTTTTTTCGAATCAATCAATCTCTAGCCAGTCATTGGGGACATCTACCCCACTTTTTTTAAAGAAGAAAAAGTTAAGTGACATAATGTTTAAAAATAAATAGCATTTATCCAGTGCAGTCGCGCATGACGATAATGGGAGAAAATGTTGAAAATCTGAGAAGATAGCCCGGAGTCATACTTCTATTATAGATGTCTTTGTTTCCAAAAAAACTTATGAAGGATTTGTTTTTCAAAAGCAATTCATAACAGTATCACGATTACCAAACCCCTCCCACCTCTCCCGAGGGAATTCTTGAAGACGCGGCAGAGGAACACCCCGACACCCTACTTTTCTATCTCTCACTTTTTAGAAACAGACGTTCCTACCGCGGTCCGTTAGCCATGCGTGACATCTGATATTGGCGGTGGCAGATTTGTTGCCAAAGAAACTGGACCATTCGAACCACTCAGAATGTGGGTGACGAAGGTCACATTAGTTACCTCAAGAAAACGTGTTGCTGAAATGGCAAATTTATCTCAGTACAGAATAGATTAGCGACGTTGTTTGCTATAGCCACGGTTGTCAAGTACATGTAATATTTGAATACGATGATTATGTCAAAATCAGAATTAATGTTGTAAGATCAGGGGGGGGGGGGGGGGCTTAAAAAAATAAATTAGTTCCACAGATAATCTTAAGTTTTTGTTTTGTTTTGTTTTGTTTCCGAAGGAAGTGGGCCACACCGAAAACTGAACAAAAGCGAATAAAGGGCATTTGAAGCGAAAAAGAAAATCCATCATGTTTCCATATTCATGGTAACAGAGAAAATCTAGTGTTTTTTTTTTTGTTTGGTTTGTTTTAAAATTACTTGTATGCATTTATTTTGACTACCAGTCCAGTTATGCCAGTTCTCACCAATCAAGAATTGAAAGGATCGGAAAGTAAAGCTTAGAAGTTGTTTTTTTTTTTTCATTTTGCCCACATTTAAAGTTGTTTTGGCAGAGCCAGACTGCCTGCTTCAGTCTGAAATCAAAATTATATCCAAAATGCAATAAATAATAACATAAATACAAATGTCTTGATCATGCTCTCTGCAACTTTTTAAAATTATGTGGTTGCAGTTATGGCCTCATGGATTGCAAATATTGGCAATCTTTTCTGATTTCGATATTTCATTTCTTACAACAACAACATTAATTATGACCAAGAGAATAAAATCAGAGACATTTCTCTTTCATTTTCATGGACGACAATTTTTGAAGGCTATAGCAAATCTTTGCTACTGATTTCAGGTACAGGTTAAAAAAAAAAAATCTTGAATAATAGTTACTGTATGAGGGCCACGGGTAAAAAATGATTACCATTACTGATCGAAGATCGGAGACAATTTTAAGATTGCAAATGCTAACAAGAATTTGTGAATGGAATTTCACACTTGTGGTCGGGTTGTGCTATAGCCCACGTGGGCAGTTAGTCTCAGCGCAACATGCATTTAATAGGAGTGGCAAAAAATATAGAGAACAAAAACAACAACAACAAGACAATCTTCATTAATCTGAGGGGCAACCCATGTGGGCATTCCCTTTACTTCGCCTTTAAGAACAGCGGCAAAACAGAAAATGAGTAAATAAATATATAGCAAACCGGAACCAAATTCATTTAGGTTGTAATCCATGTGGGCATTCAGTTAACTTGCAATAAAATGCATTTAATAACATAGGCCAAAACAAAAAACAACACCCCCCCCCCCCCTAAAAAAAACCCCAACAAAACAACTTTCACAAGGAAATAAGAATTTCTAGTAGCCCACGGGAGGCCAGATGACAAAATCTTAAAGGGGTTTCTAGGTCTGGATAAGTTTGGAAACTACGTACGTTATGTCATAATTTATGGGCCCATAAAAGACATGTCAACACAGGAGTGCATAAACTTTGTCTCCTTCCCACTACGAACCTGTGTGCAAGCTTACTATGTATCACCATGTCTTTGTCAGCAAAAACACACTCTCTCTCTCCCCTGTCCCATTCTTACCTCAGTGAACCTCCACACACACATACACACACACATACACAGGCTGATACTACACATAGCCCCAACAAACTCGCCACACATCGTCTTTTCATACCGGCCTAGTGAGTATCGGAGGATTTGGATTCGGTGTGTCATAATATTGACTTAAAGAATCGACCCGCTCTACCTTTGCTCTCTTTCTTTGTCATTCCCAGATAACACGAATATTTAAAGTTAGGGCTGTTGGGATACCCAACTTGATAGTGAAATACGTGTGGAATCGGATTCAGGGTGGATAAGTTCTACAACATTGCGCGATGAGCTTCCAGCGATACACGCAAATTTGCTTATCAAAGGACAGTCCCATACACACGGGGACACGTATCGGCTTCGTCAACGGGTATTCCTAACGGGTCGCTACTGATACCGTGAACAAGTGAACCCAGATCCAGCTCGAGCCACGCATGATCTGGTAGCGATTTTGGAATGTTTTCATCTTCACTTCACTGCTTCGGCATGTTTCCTTTATGACCGCTGCAATGGGAAGTTTAAAGCATAGTCTACCGTTATACCTGCACGGTGCTGCACCTAGATCTACAACTCTGTCTTCATTTCAACATTAGATTTTGCATGCCGGTCTGTGTAAAGAAGACAAGTGTTGATATAAATCTATCCGTTGTCACCCATGACTACAAAAATAAGGACGTTTAGGAAGGAGTGACCGAAACTTTGTGGACACCTCTTGCTCCGCTGATTTCTACATTGGGAGAGGCTAGCAGTGTGCCTCATGAATTGAAAGCAATCATGTATTTGTGGATATCTGTTATTTTTCTTGCCACTGTGGGTGTCTCGGGTAAGTTCTTTTTTCATGACAAACATGACAACAACAACAACAACATTGGAAAAAATTATGGCTGTGACTATTATGTTGTAGTGAAAAGATACACTCTATTATGCTGCATTATTATAATGATGGTGATGTTGATTTTAATTGTTGCTATCGTTACCATTGTTATAATCTTTATTAATATTAGTATTACTAAAATACTACCCCAACCCTTCGCTGTATCTAGTGAAAACAGACTTTCCGAAAAATTACAAGTTTTTTTTTTTTAAATTTGAGAAGGAGGAATTGGATAATCAAGGAACGTTAAGGTTAACGATGTTCACAATATATAGCTGTTCTTTCATTCTTTCTTTCCTTTTAATTTAAATTATATACACAGTCATGTGGGGTGAAATACATAATGGTTAATGTTACAAGATCTGGATTACCAACCCGTATCATACCCCACCCCCCCCCCCTCCACCAAAAGCCGACCAGCGCTGCACTGTGGCGACGACGTGTCTGCTCCAGTTGTAACTGGGTTGCAATGACACTATGGCACATTTCCCAAATGGGATTAAACAGATGTATACAAAATACTATATATATATATATACTAAAATACATTATAAACGCTTCATCATTCACGTGAAGAAATTTTGTCTCCGTGATTCACTCTCCTGAACGCCTTGGGGACATATCTCCAATTTATCGCTACCAGTGAAAAACGCCTTTGGACGTATCACCGATTTATGTTGTATCCCCCATTCAATTCTCTTTTATTTGATATATAACATTTTACTTTACTATCAATACTTTTTTGTTTTGTTTGCTGTAAGCGTTTTTCTGAACCATGCTGTTTTTTTTCCCAAAGTGGGAAATATTTAATTACCCCCAGACGTGACCGAAGCCCCCAACACTGACGTCCTGAAAGAGTTAAAAATAATTGCGTTTCAAGAATATGCTGAGACACTTAACCAAGCATGACCATGCATACAATTTAATGTGATGAAATGCACACACACACACACACACACACAAATTGATTACCGGATTTTGTTGAAATGGATAAATATAAGGAACATAGATGTAGTACCATTGCCAGGAATCCTTCGGGAATCTGACGTGAAGGGCTGACGTCAAGTTTGCAGATAGGAATGGCATCGTTCCTACGTAGATCCGCTGGTTACGACATCGGGCCGACGTCGGTTTTACATAAGTAACAAACCCCCCCCCCCCCATGGTAGTCCTGCCAATCCTACGTCTGACTAATGTAGTTATGCTGGCTGGGACAATAACTAGTGTCTATCTATAACTAGGACAAACGTTAGCGTGTTACTTGCTCATCATTAGTAGATGGCAAATAGCCACTCTTGTTGATACCACTGTTGTCATTTCCCACTGTGTACACGTTGGTCTGTCGTTTTTGAAAGGAAAATGGCCATTGAGTCCACTAAACGGTATATCTGACTTCGTGATCATGACATATATAACAATAAATTATGTATTCAATCTCCCTGTGGTGAAACATTTTGACCTTATAGACGAGAGTCACCGCTGTCTATCAGTTCATTTATGGTAATTAATGGCCCGAAGCGGCGATAGATTCTATTGTGTAGTGACCTTATAACCTAGTCTGTTGGCCACGTCTTAACCCTCAATCTCTTATTCAGACTCTTAGGGGCCTTAGCCTGGCCCCACGGGTCACGCCCAGCATGTTACCACACGGAAAATACAGTGACAGATTTTGGAATTTATTGCAGTTTATTTATTGTTTGTTTCTACATGGGGCTTGCAACATACAACTATCGGTCTCTCACTCTTTCTTCTTTCTTCTCTCTCTCTCTTTTTTCTCTCTCTCCCCCTCTCTCTGTCTTCTCTCTCCCTCTTTCACTCTCTGTCTTCTTTCTCTCTCTCGCACTCTCTGACTGTCTCTCTTTCTGCCCGTCTCTTCTCTCTCTTCCCCCCTCTTTCGCTGACTTCTCACTCTCTCATCTCTCTGTCTTCTCCACACCCCCCCCGCCTTTCCCCTCCTCTTCGCTGTCTTGTCACATTTGAACTTTCTCCAAGCCTTGTTGCGACACCACCGATGTTCTCTCTCTGTCTTTCTCTTTCTTTCTCTGTCTTTCCCTCTCTCTCTCTCTGTCTGTGTTTTAATTATAATTTATAGATATAAATATTTTGGAAATGCATTAGATCTAATTGGAATAAACATCTTGGTTCGTCGGGGTTTCCCTCCAAAAGTTTGCCTAGTTCGAGAAACATGTTGAGGACATTCATCACTCATTATAACTGATATTAAGATTTTATGAAGCAAAGCAGGGAACAGAAAAGCGCTTCCTAATAACTGTGTCCATTACTGAACATTTGGAGTCCTATATAAAACAAACAAATAGTCGCCAGTTTGATGTTTTTCTCATATCAGGGTTATAAATCCAAATGTTACCCCAATCATAAGTTCACCCGTTTCTTAGGATTTTATACACTGTAGCCTACTACCTTTGGCCCTTCAGAAACGTCCTTACAAGAAATAGGGGGCGAGGCACTCCGACAACCCCCTGGGTTCTTTTCTCTCTGTGTAGGAGTATGACATACGCTGACACATAGTTCACACATCCGCCCAGAGTATTGCCCGCGGAGGTTATTGGTAGTTCAAGTACCCCAACAATCAAGTATTGTAGACTTTGAAGCCGTCTTTGACCCCAGGAACAGGACACTGGAAGGCATTCAGTACTGTGCAGAGAGAGAGTCTGTAACTCGAAGTCAATGGAGTTATTATGGTAATCTATAGACCCCGAATACACACGATATTTCGCCAAGAATAATAAACCTCTATTTCACTCTGTTGACAGATAGTGCGTTTCTGTCTGGTTCATCGTAAAAGAGTGAAGCTTGTGACTGAGGGCATCTATTTTGGTAGATATCAGTGAACCTATCTCTCATTCCGGTATTTCTTTATCTTTTTTGTCCCACGAGTCACTCCAACTAAAAAAAAAAAAACGCGCGCCCTACCATGATCGGATAAAGTAAGTATATAGTACATAGCCATCCTGACGCCCCATTCTGAAATTCCACGCGACAAAAAAATATAGCCACGCCCTACCATGAGAAACACTGAAAAATGGCACCCACACGTTTGCATAATTATTATTAAATGCTGCATCAGATAACTTTTTAAAAGGATATTAGGTACGGTAACAAAACGATCTGATTTTCGTTTCATGTCGTGAACGAAGAGCCCAGCGTGCTGATTCAGAAGCGAGATCCACTACACCGTCAGCTTGGGCCTTTTCCCAATAGATTTTTTAACTTCAGTTTTATTTGATTTTATTTACAGAATCCGAGGGCTGAAAGCTAGCCCAAAGTAAGATAACGATAACATCGAGAAAGGCACAAAGTGGCCGCTGTCGTGCCGACGCACCAAACCCAAACTCAAGACTCAAATACACCGTCCACAGCATTTGGTATTGAAAAGACGACTGGTTTTTATTTATTTATTTATTTTTTTCGGTTAATCAAATATCCCATCCCATACTTTGCCATCCCATCGTCCATTGATCAAAGATGTATTGACACCTTAAAGTAACTATATTTTTTTCCCATCGAAATTTAGACGTCATCACAACAAAGATTGTGCAGTCATGCTTGGACAAGCAAGTATACATACGTGAAAAATGCAGTTAGTAGAACTATTCTCGTAAATTCTGTGGGCTGGAATGTTGGAAATATTTGTATTATAGCCAGTTATTCTGCAACTCTGAATGTAATACATACACAAACACAGGTGTCAGCATCTTATCAGTCCTCCAAGGCTGTACTAGATGAGTTTAATGTGTCAGTAAAATCTTGTCCTGTTTGGTAACGTAGGTATCCAGGTACCTGGAAAACAGAGGCAGACTTGTACATATTTCATGTCATTATTGCATTTGGGACACTGGGCACTTTTTAACTGTATTTCATTGTATTACTGAATTGGTGAAACGAGGCACGTTTTAAGTGTATTCCATAGTACTAATGTATGAGGAGAACTAGGCACACTTTAAAAAAAAAATTATATTTCATGATTATGAAACCAGAGGCAGGCTTTTGCTATATTTCATGGTGCAAATTCTGTAGGAAAACAGAAGAAGACCTTTGCGATATTTCATGAAAGAAGTGCATTAAGAAAACGGAGGCAAATTTTAGTACTTTTCATTTCATGATATCAGTGCACTATGAAATCAGGCGGAATGTCACCATATAAAAAAAATTCATGATAGAAATACTGTAAGAAAATAGAGGCAAACCCCCACAAAAGGGAGAATCGTGTGTGTGTGTGACCGATATGTCACAGTGTTATTTCCTATCATGTAAAAGACAGCCTGATAATATTAGGGTACGCAGGAACTGTAACTTCTGTTTTCCACAGTTCGTGAAAAATTATTCAGTCTTTCGGGTGATTCTCATACATATAATTTCGGTTGTATTAACCCGCAAAATCTCAAAGGCTGAGATGGAATTGCCACTTCACCAAAGTATCTGGTTTCTTGATTTGAGCCACTGGGCATTGTCATAGAATTGTTCTTCAATTTCACGGCTGTCTTTTTACCCTTGAAATTTCTTTCATCTCACCCTCTTTCCTTTCCTTTTATCTCACTTGTATAACATTTTCCCCCATCCAATCCTGTCTTTCTCAGAGCAGAATAGCACTGGACAAAAACATGTGGCACTGCACAACTTGTTCCAGCTTAAAGAAAACAAGTTAAACAGGGCTGTTGCTGTTACAGGCCACATATTATTTTGACACTGTAATTCCACCCCACCCCCCTCCTCCCGGTTCACCGGCCAGAGCAGTGACCCCAGAAAACCTTTAGTGGACACGCCCTGATGGTCAGTTATTCGGGACCAGCGGGCCGGAAAACTTTCGAATAGAGAGCAACATAGTGGGGTGTCAGAGGCAGGCACAGAGGCCTCTGTGAAGACAGCTTATCTCGACATTCTAAGAAATTACGAGAAAAGACTGTACCTGCCAGTCTAGACCAAATTAACTTTTTAACATCATCAGCTTTTACTATGAAATATTGTACGCTGTTTCTCTGTGTGGGTTATAATTTTGTAACGACGAGTGGTTTCTTTTAGTCGTCGCTAAATGCAAATAGAACAAAGCGGGGGGGGGGGGGGGCAATGTGAAAATAATAATTATGTTTCTCTGCACCTCCTGTAAACTTTTGTTTTTGGTGCATACTTTGTTTTTCCATGTGGCGGCAGCCTTGTCACTGTCAGAGAGATGTAAGAGAATCAACCTGAGGTGGGAAACTTAACCCTAGAAAAACAGGACAACAATATTGGTTCTGTACACTTTTTATTACGGTACTCGGTTTCGTTTGGACTATCTAATTCCATGTAAACAACCATTTCAGTATCAGCGTCATATAAAGTGTATTCATAACTAAATCTGACACTCTTAGGCTTCTTTCACATTTGACAGCATGGTGGACGGGGCATTAAGATGTTTCCATATAATTATTTAACAAGTAGCAATGCTGGCCCGCCTGTCACTATTTTCAGGGCCCACTGGCCAACAACAGAGCTCAGTGAATGTACGATTTAAGGCCCATAGACTAGAGCATTGAACCAAGACTCATTTGCCTCGAGTTGAACGGGATCTCGCGTACCAGTGAGTCTAAAACAACCCTGATTTAATCGAAGGAAACTCAGGCCTGAGTCAGGTGGGTTGGGTATCAAATTAAGACCGGAACGGCACAGTCAGCTGGTGGTAGACAAGAAATTATTGCACACCATAATTTCCAATATTTTCTTAGTAACTCCAAAAAGACCCTCTCGGACTGAGCCCGGTCTTTGAATGATACCCCCTTCAAAGACACAAAACAGACTTTATTCAGTGGGCTACCGAGCCTAACTTCATACAGAATGTATGGCATAGAAAATACTGTTACAGTAATCAGTGGTTGGAACCTTTGCAATGAAGCATCATGAATGAAAATAGCTTAGCCATTGTATTTCCACAGAGCAACGCCGTTTTATCTATGGATTAGATTTGATTGCTGTGCAAATTATCGCTTTTTGTTTTGTTTTGTTGTTGTTTTGAGAACATTGTGGCTTCTATTTTCCCTAGAGGCATTGCCAAACAGCCCCCCCCCCCACACATACACACTTTTTTTGCGCTTACGTTCAATGTTTGATTGGAGAAGAATGTGGCTGCGCCGTTGGCAAGAAAGGGCACTTTGGCTCGAAGCATAGGAGTTCTAACAGTATTCTCGTTGTTAAACAGCTATATCTGTGTGGCTTGAAGCAAACTTTGGGTTCCAGTATTGATTCAGAGAAATTCCATTCATATATATAAGAACATGGCACATCCAAAACAGAACTTTACCTTACTGAGACATTACTTCAAAATTTGATACCACAGAGTCACCGCAGAAAAACAGTTGAGGCAAAATGAAGATACGGCAAAATATCGGGGAGAGTAAGAGAAGATAATGTGTTAGATAGGAGGATCTGCAAAACAATAACAACGGAGTAATGAGTCAACAAAGCAGTAGCTATGACGTCAACAACGGCAAACTAGCAAAGAGAACAGAAATTTAATATTTCTTTGCTAACATCGCGAAATTAAATTGACTTATTAAATGTTTATATCACAAAGTAAAAACAGCAGACGCGCATGCAAAATGATCAAGGGAAACTGTATGCTCTCTGAACATTTTAAAGTAAGAGAATATTGTTAGAAGATTACTCAATACAAAGGTGATGAAATGAAAGGTAGAAATTTATCGATTTCTTGATATCGATATTACCAGTGCGTACAGTGAGTGCTGAGGCTTACGGCCTTCTGTGGATCTGAATGGCTGTAACAGCTGAGGTTGTTCTAGCACGTTATAGTAGGGGGGAGTTAGTTGATATAACTACAACCCTTTAGAAAACGAAACTATTACAGCTGTAAAATAAATAAACACGAAATCCGACGATAGATTAAATAATACTAAAGTTTAATAACTGTATAGTGAACAATAAATTACTAGGAAGACACCAGCGAAACTAAATATCTACGCCACACAAAAGGAAACTCACTTACTCACCCCAACCACTCACACAGGTCTATATATATAAACATTCCTACAGAAAGTTCCCGAAATAAACGTTACCTTTGCCCTCGCACAAACTAACCAATCACGCATCAATACGTCATCAGGTTACATCACCCAAGGCCAAATCTGGCGTAAACATCCGTCTCCACAATGTTATCGAATGTTCGGGAACATACTAATATTTACTGAACGAGTCAAAACACTGACAACAAGCGAGCGAGGAAAAAAACTACTCACTAGAAAAGAAGGTCAGGTCACGGAGTACAGTACACTCTGGCGGTCGTCAACAATAAAATGAAAGAAGAAATGAACACATGCTCACCAGTGTACGAAGAAAACGGGGGAGGGCAAGGGATAGCTTGCAGATGCTACACAACTCCCCAATTTAAGTTGAATATTTTTCAACTCCAAAACATTATTCAGGGTCTGCAATATCTTGAAATAACAATCTTACCGTACTCCCAATCTCACAAAGGTAGTTGCTAATTCTATTACAATTATTAACAATTTCAGTGTCTTCCCGAATGTCATCACAAATACAATACAATGCAGTGTACTTTGTATCACTAATACCATAACTAATACAATACCGTCATTGCTTCCCAATAGTAAACATTAGGCCTACTAGTCAAAATAACACAACGCCACCACTGTGGTGAAACAATGGTCAATGATATTATTACAATCATATAAGGTGAAACGATGGCCCATCGTTTACATAATGCTTCGTGCACGAATCATAGCATATAACTTGTTGTACATAACATGGTTATCTCCAAAATGTATAACTCATACGTACACTGGCAAAAATACCAATACATACCGACCACTGATTAGGGTCTTTCTTCATCATATTAGGTCAAAACAAGTTACAACATTGCAATATAACACAAACACTGCTTGCTCGCAGTCCCCATTTGGGTTACATTTTCCAAAAATTACACCAAGTTCCATTGATAACTAATATGACATAGCATAAAATCAAAATGTGACTAACACATCATGACTCTCTATCAGCCATCAATTCAATATTCAGTCACAGATGAACTATGTCCCCAATTACAGTACAATACTGCCGTCCTAGCAATTCATCTAGTAGGCAAAAGTATGGGTTACAATGCATTTCACTGATAGTGTACTACTTTAAAATACCCTGCTCAGGAAATCGGCACAGACATTTTCTCTGCCTTTTACGTAGTGTATCCTGAATCGATAAGACTGTAAAAATAAACTCCATCGTAATAACTTTGGACTGTCAAACTTGGCAGAGTTCAAAAACTCTAATGACCGATGGTCAGTTTGGAGCACAAACTCCTTTCCATACAAATACAAAGTAAACTTTTTTACAGCCCAAACAATAGCTAAACATTCGCGCTCTGAGACCGAATATTTTGTCTCACGAGGCAATAGCTTACGACTAGCATATGCCACAGGGTACAACTTTCCCTCGTGTTCCTGCATAAGACTAGCGCCTAATCCGCGATCTGATGCATCAGTTGCTAAGACAAACTCTTTGGAAAAATCTGGCAAACATAACACGGGTTTGGAGATAATGACATTCTTCAAAGAGGTGTACGCTTTCTCCTGCGTTTCATCCCACTGAACTATATTGGGCTGACCCTTTCTAAGTAAATCAGACAATGGTGATGCAATCGCTGAAAAGTTAGGAATAAATTCATGGTAATATCCCACTAATCCTAAGAATGCTTTCACTTCCTTCTTAGTGGTGGGTCTGGGTGCATCTCGTACCTTACATACATTCTCTTCTAACAGGCCAATCATACCTTCTCCCACTAAGTGTCCAACAAAGTCTACTTCAGACGTTCCAATCAGACACTTCGATGGTCTTGCAGTTAATCCAGCTTGGTCCATCCTCTGCAGTAAGTCCTTGAGAGTCTTCACATGCTCGTCGAATGTCTCTGTATGAATCAGCAGGTCGTCCACATATGCTGTCACATTGTTCATTCCACGGATCAATGGCTTTACGATCCTGTTCAGCGTGGCTCCTGAGTTCATCATCCCAAAAGGCATCCGAGTGAATTCATAATGTTCGCCCATGGTGACGAACGCCGTCTTGGGAATGTCTTGCTCTCGAACTTTCACTTGCCAGTATCCCTTGCTCAGGTCAATCAGAGAGAATAATTTTCCTCTCGAGAGACTCTGAAACACTTCTAATGGCGCTGCTGTCGGATGAGGGTCGAATACTGTGATCTTGTTTAACCTCCTGTAGTCGATGCAGACTCGGTTGGATCCGTCCTTCTTCTTGACGACAACAATAGGTGAAGCATAAGCTGATGAGCTCCTTCGAATGATGCCCAGCCGTTCCATGGTGCTAAGCTCCTCCTTCAATGAGTCGCGCATAGCGTAGGGCACCGGGTATGGTCGTTGACGAACTGGTACTTCTGTCGTCAGGTCGATGCGATGTTCACCCAACTGACAGCATCCAGGGAGATTGGTGAAGACGTGCTGGTAATTCTTCACCACATCGCAGAGTTCTTGACGTTGTTCCGATGTCAGTCGCGTTCCATACTGGACATCTCTGTAGCTTTCCTTCTGGTCCCAGCTTCCTAGGTCGGCAAGGTCATCCGTCGTTCCACCGTTGTCGCCTTCCAGGTCGCAGTCCTCGATGATTGTCATGCCAGCTGACTCCACGGGTTGACTCTTGTCCATCATGTCGTCCTCTGCCAGTACAGTCTCAGCACTATCACCGCCGCCGTCCTTTATGGCGTTGACATGTTCAGGCGTGGTATCTCCCCTACTGTTGTCCATCCCACACATCTCGGTCACAATAGGTCTCGGTTCCGTTGCCACTGCTGCTGCTTTTGACGTCCTTGGAATGTATCTCTTGAGGAGGTTGGCGTGCAAGGTCTTTTCTTTTGCACCCATCTTGACTCTATAGTCGTTAACACCGACAACTGAGACTACCTTATATGGTCCCTTCCATTGGACTAGGAGCTTGTTAGTGTTCGTCGGCAGTAGCACCAACACTTCATCTCCGGGGCGGAACTTCCTCTCTCGCGCCTTCCGGTCGTAGTAGGTCTTCTGTCTACCTTGAGCCTTGGAGAGTTCTTCCGTCGCTAACTTCCATGTGTCCTCCAGCCTCTCACGTAGTTCCATGACGTACTGGTAACTGGTCTTCGTTTCCGGCTCCTCTACGTCCTTGGTCCATAGTTGTCGTAAAATGTGCATTGGTCCTCTCACAGTTCTCCCATACAGCAACTCGAATGGGGCAAACTTGGTCGACTCTTGGGGAACTTCACGATATGCGAAGAGCAGCGGGTTGATGTATCTGTGCCACTGCTTGGGTTGCTCTGCGCACAGTCGTCTCAATGTTTTCTTCAGTGTGCCGTTGAATCGCTCCACCAACCCGTTGCACATAGGGTGGTAGACTGTAGTGGTCGACTGTCGAATTCCCAGTAGTCTATTCGTTTCCTTCATGACATCTGACATAAACTGGGTCCCTTGGTCCGACAAGATCTCTCCGGGCACACCCAAACGGCTGTAGATGTTCACTAAGGCTTCTGCTACCGTTTCTGCGTCGATCTTCTTCAAGGGTGTGGCTTCGGGGTAACGAGTAGCGTAGTCTATGTACACCAGGATATACCGATGTCCACCTTCACTTGGGGGGTCGATAGGTCCTACTAAGTCCACGGCCACTCGCCTAAATGGTACGTCCACTACTAGCATACTCTGCAGGTGCACCTTTGGGGTCGCTCCTTTGTTCACTGTCCTCTGGCATATGTCGCATGAGCGGCAGTATCTCGCGACGTCACCTTCAATTCCAGGCCAATAAAAATTGCTCATAACTCTGTCTTTGGTTTTCTTCACGCCGAGGTGTCCTCCGACGATCGAGTCGTGGGCTACACTCGGTACATACTTCCTCAGTTTCTCGGGTAGTACCACTTGCCTTATAACCGTCGCCTGTCTCAGGTCCTTGTAGATCCGGTACAGTACTCCTCCATGTTTCTCAAAATGAACAGATTTATTGCCTCTATTAGTTGGGATCTTCTTCTGCTCTAACTTCCTAATGACTTCGTCTTCTTCTTGGAGTCGGATAAGTTCCTCTCTATCCACTCCCGCGTGCCGTTCTGCCCTCGGCACCTTCAGCGACGTAGACTGGTCCTTCCTCTTCTCCTGGGCCCTCGTGGTCACCGCTCCTACCATCACCTCAGTATCAGGGTCGTACGGGTCCTTCGCTCCGTCCACATTCCCGACTACTAGGTCGCAGATGGTCTCCGGGAGACACAGCGCCGTCACTCTGCCCGTCAGGTAAGGCGTCTTCACGTCGATAACGGCTTCCTCCGCCGCTAGCAAGGAGTTATCGATCCTCGCGATAAGTTTCTTCCCACCGGTGAGCTGTCCGTCGTCCACCAGTGCTCGCCGCACCACTACACCTTCACAGCCGGTATCTCTTAGGACATCTACCGCTCGATTTCCAATCAAGCCCTTCATCACTGGTAACTTCAGTTTCTCCACGGTCCTTCCGTCACTGCATCCTCCGCAAGTAACAGGCACCGCTAACTGTAGTTTCCCGTCCTTCATTACCGCTTGAACGTTGATGCTGGTGTCAGCCGTCGTCACATCTTGTCTTGACGACTCGTCCGCCGCTATAACTACGGCCGCCGCCGCCTTGTTCGGCTTGCCTCGTCCCATATCCTTCTGGGCTGGACACATCCTCCGAACGTGGCCTGGTTTTCCACAAAGGTAACATTTCAACTCACCTTTGTCGTTTAACTTTGCACGACACTCCGTCGCCTTGTGTCCCGGCCTCTGGCACCTATGGCAGACCTGTGGGCTTCTGTCTCCGTTGGGCCTCTGTCGCACTGGCCGGCTCTGCAGTCTGGCGCTCCCGCTGAGCGTCCGGTTCCTCGCTACCAGGTACGCCTCCGCTGAATCTGCGATGTCCTGTAGCGTCTTTGGTTTCCTCTCCCTCACATGGGTTGCAAGGTCTGGTGGGCAGGCATCCATGAATTGCTCTCTGACGAACAGATCTCTCACTCCTTCGTAGGTCTCCTCCGTCTTCGACAGCTTTATCCACCTCTCTAAATAGGTCTTGATCCTGGTCAAAAACATTCCAACATCTTCTCCATCTTCAGGCTTACCTTGTCTGAACATGAGTCTGTATCCGTCCTCTGACAGGTTGTACCTCTTCTGCAACGCTTCCTTGACCTTGTCGTAGTCCTTGGCTTCGTCGATCGGTAGTCTGCAGAAGCACTCCAAAGCTCTCCCGGTCAGCAGGGCAGACAGTGATGTCGTCCAGGTGGATCTGGGCCATTCAGCTGTCTCGGCAAACCTCTCAAACCGCAGCAACCAGCTATCCAGATCGTCCTTCTTGTCCTGAAATGCAGGTAGCTTGGGTCTCTTGGAACTGGCGTGGTCGTCGGTCTTCTGCGCTGAGTCGTTGCCTCCACGTTGCTGGCGGATCTTCTCCATCTCCAACTCGTGGTTCATCTCCTTCTCCCGAGCCTGTCGTTCAGCCTCCTTCTCCTGTCGTTGAGCCTCCAGCTGTCTTTCTCTTTCCAGGCCTTCACGGAGGTAGTCCCGTCTCTCCTGCCCAGTGAGCTCCATAGCGTCCGCTTCCTGGCTAAGCCTTCCAATAACCTCCGACATGTTGTAGATAGCTTGTCGATGATATTCTACAATAAACTATGTAAATAAATCTAGTAATTTTGATCTGGTCCGCTCGAATATGGTCGGATCCCGGACGAGCCCCCAATATGTAACAGCTGAGGTTGTTCTAGCACGTTATAGTAGGGGGGAGTTAGTTGATATAACTACAACCCTTTAGAAAACGAAACTATTACAGCTGTAAAATAAATAAACACGAAATCCGACGATAGTTTAAATAATACTAAAGTTTAATAACTGTATAGTGAACAATAAATTACTAGGAAGACACCAGCGAAACTAAATATCTACGCCACACAAAAGGAAACTCACTTACTCACCCCAACCACTCACACAGGTCTATATATATAAACATTCCTACAGAAAGTTCCCGAAATAAACGTTACCTTTGCCCTCGCACAAACTAACCAATCACGCATCAATACGTCATCAGGTTACATCACCCAAGGCCAAATCTGGCGTAAACATCCGTCTCCACAATGTTATCGAATGTTCGGGAACATACTAATATTTACTGAACGAGTCAAAACACTGACAACAAGCGAGCGAGGAAAAAAACTACTCACTAGAAAAGAAGGTCAGGTCACGGAGTACAGTACACTCTGGCGGTCGTCAACAATAAAATGAAAGAAGAAATGAACACATGCTCACCAGTGTACGAAGAAAACGGGGGAGGGCAAGGGATAGCTTGCAGATGCTACAATGGCCATATCAGAGATTGAGAGTTACGCTATTATGATAAACTCACTGGCCTGCTGAATATTTTATCCCCATGTATCCCTTCTCTATCATCTCATATCCCAATCAGTCCACTGATTTAAGGGGGGAGATAACTCTAGTGGCCGCTCTCGTCAATGGCGAAATGAATTTACTAAGATTTCACCGAGTGCACGACACACTTTTGAGTTTTCAGCTAACACATCAATTGATCGTTTTATCTCAGTTATGAAAGACTTTATTTCATGAAAGATGACGGTGCAAAAACATGCATTCATGAGGCATTAAAAAAATAAAAGAAATACGCCAAGATTGACATTTCCATTTCAGCACAGCCTTAGATTTTGATTATAGATTATATTATGATTATAAAGAGGATGGATTAAGCATCTAAAACGTAGAAGTATATACGTTATGTAAATACACACACACACCCACACACATACACTCTCAGTCTCTGTCTCTCTCTTTCTCTCATGGACACACCCACACACAAGCATACACAGATAATGTAATATACACGAAAATAACACATCGGCTTTTCTACAGACATACAAGCACAAGCAAACACACAGACTCATACACACACATACATGATAAATCGCTGTTGAATTACACTGAAGCTATAAAATATGTCCCCTCTGTCGATTAAAGTTCTCATCACCTGAAAGTGTTTGTAGCAAATTTTTACGAAGTCCTCAATAAAATTCTTTTCATCCTTATCATGGCCGATGGGAAATAGCTTCTATAATCCATACATGACATACATTTTTAAAACAAGAGAATTTAATAAGAATAAGATAAAAGAGCGAAAAAATAAATTCCACACACACAAAAAAAAAAAAAAAAAAATACGCAACCTGGCATCGAACCCGAGACCAGTGGTTTGCAAGGCAATTACTTTAGCAGCTACTGAATTACGAGTGGGCCCTCTGGAACTTATCACCCGCTTCAGAAGATAGATGAAAAAAATTCAGTATGCCGCAATATCTTTTCTCACATTTCTAATGAGTAGATATTGTGCTGGTAGTTACGTAAATATCATAGCACCGAGAACTCTGTTTGCCAGCCAATTTTCAACTGATGTTTCGTCTTCAGCGATCTTGATATGTTCAACATGAAACTCAAAGCAGATATATTTGCATGCTACCAGATCTGCACAAAATAATCTTATCTCATCCCGTCACTCTTGCAAATGTAAATAACTACAACGATTGTTGACAAATAAACCGTCCACTGGGGATAGAGAGAAAGAAAGTGACTTAGGAAATAGGCGTTTACATAATATCATAGGGATTCAGACTTCATACACTCTTCCGGGTACATTAAAACGGGGGAAGGGGGGTATCATACTAATCCCGGAACTTTACAGCCAGTTGCTGCCAGCAAAATGTACACCCAAGAAATAGTGCCAGACGCTGACTGTGTGTGACGGGACTTAGTACCATAGGGTCTTCTGAGATTTATTGAGAAAATACAGGAAATTATGGTGTGCACTCCTTGTCTGCCAGCAGCTGACTGTGCCGTTCTGTGCTTAGTCTGATACCGCCCTCAGAGATTGCACCTCCCGCTCGCAAGACTCTCACGGCTAACTTAAGGGCTCATGGCAACGAAATCTTAGCCCACGATATGTTCAACGATATGGTCTTGTTTGAGGTGGCATTTCAAGAAGTGTCGTTTCCTTTCCTTTACTTGACCTATTGTATCATAAATTTCAGTCAATGGTATATTGAATGCATTGTTTTGTATAGTGTTGTATATTGAATGTACTGAATATGTATTTAACATTGAATGGGAATTGACGAAATATTATAAAAACCACAGAAAACTTTGGGATCGCAGCAGGACTATTAGCAATGTCAAAAACGGGCAAAAAGAAAAAGTTGTATGTTGCAAAGTCCCGCGTGAAAAATAAAACCCAAACGATACAAAGCAAACTGAAGAGAAGACAAAAAATGTTCTAATTTTCGGCTTTCGCCTTTATCAAGAAAAAAAAAATGGAACAGAGAAAACAATTGAACAATAAAAGGTTTCAACAGGAAATGTACAGACATATACATATGTAAAAAATAACGCTTTTAAAGCACGCGTCTCCCGTCGGGATTTTTATGTTCTCTCGGCATGTATTTGGTTGTCGATTTTATAGCGTGTTTGTGCCCGCTTGCGTGCGTATTATAATTCGTGCACACGTCAAGTCGATGAATGAGATATAAATCATATAATGCTATTAGCTCCTGGCTGTGTTTATAAAACCTCATCAGTGCAGCCTTTCAGTACTTTGTCAATAAAACCCTCTCCAAGCTTTCAACACCCGAGATGCCAACAAAGGCAAAGCATGATTGACTGATTCCATGCACTCAATAATCAAGCGCTCTGGTCAGACCTGTTATTTGTAATTTCTTGTCCGATGGGACCTTGGACAGCTATATTGCGTGATGTTCTTGTATTTTTATTTCTTCCTATAGCTGATACAAACAGCTATGATTAGTAGCAGTTTTGATTTAACATACTTATGTTATAAAATATAATTTATTGAACTGCTGTGTTGGGAGTTGGGGTTGGGGGGTGGGGGATAGGTTGATAGTACAAGACCGCAAATATGATAAGTAGAGAAAAAGAGGGGGAAGGGAGAGAAAGAGAGAGAGAGAGGCGTGGAGGAAGACAGAGAGAGAAAGACGGAGAGAGAGAGATGGGGAGAAAGAGAGGGGAAAGAGAGAGAGAGAGAGAGAGATAGGAAGGCGGAGAAGAGAGAGAGAGAGAGGATACACTGTATAGGCTCAGACGAATGGAATTTCTGGGACCACAAAAAGTAATCTATCCTTACGGCATGAGTTCTTACTGAACAGATTCATTGTCAGTAAGAAGTTTACACACACACCCACACACCCACCAAGAGATCTTCCCACGGCTGTTAGACTCCTCCTCCCCCACTCTCTCTCTCTCTCTCTGTCCCACCCCTTGCTCTGTCTCAACCCCCCCCCCCCCTTTTGTTTTTGGCACGTAGACACATATACACACAAACATGTCATACACCTACCACAGAGACAGCTATACGTCTGAAACCAATAAAGTGTTACCCATTCAGAGTTCAGTCAATAGAAATGTCCTACCGTCGAACAGAAATGAAATAGACGATTTGTGGTATTTAATCAATGAACCGATTAGCGTTATCGATTAGGTATTATTGACTTGCGGGCGAGATTCGGCATGATTGGAACTTTGTGGTTCCTGATCGAACCCGATTTACAATCGATCTGACCCGGGAGAGACCTCCTGAAACTCTTGTTATGTACGAGAAGATAGATCGTCACTGTGTAGCAATGTGGTAAATGTCTGCACTGGTCCACAGTGTTCATGTTATTACACGTTTTGTATAGTTCGATGCTCTGTACTATTGCTAAAACTAAAAAAAAAAAAATTTGAATTACAAAGAATAATGGCAAAGATCTGCATTGCTCTTGTTATTACATGTTTTGTATGGTTCAGTACTCTGGATATTTGCCAAAAAAAAAAAACAACAAAAAAACGACAATTTATTTTTAAGGACTTTTAACAAGATTTATGGCAAAGACCTAAAATGATCTTTATATTATGTATATAAATTAGTGTGGTTCATTATTCTAGACATTTGCTAAAACACGAAATAAAATCATTTATTTCCAACAAGAATATGGCAACGAGCTTGATTAATCTTATCATCGTAAGCTTTATATGGTTCGACATTCTAGACATTTGCTAAAACAGGAAACAAACAAACAAAAAAAGCTGATTTTCAATTTCAGTGCCTTCGTTAAAGATGCACAATGATTCTGTTCATATATTGCATGGTTCTTGTCATTTGCTAAGACAGAAAATAACAGCAAAATATAATTGTGTTGTCGTGGCATTGTTTCTTGCAAATTACTGTTGACTCCTTCCTCAAATTAGTAATTAGGGGCCGAGCAGGAAGATCGATACTTTTGTTGGCCAAGGATAAGTTGGGCTGAGGTTTTCGTTGAGTGTGATTCCACAGTATCTCTCCTTATTCAAAGTGTGTTTTTTTTAATAGACACACAGACAGGCAGAAAGACAGATAGGTAGACAGGTAGACAGATAGACAGATAGAAAGACAGACAGACAGACAGACAGACAGACAGACAGGCAGACAGGCAGACAGGCAGGCAGGCAGGCAGGCAGGCAGGCAGGCAGGCAGGTAGGCAGGTAGGTAGGTAGGTAGGTAGGTAGGTAGGTAGATAGGTAGGTAGGTAGATAGGTAGATAGATAGATAGATAGATAGATAGATAGATAGATAGATAGATAGATAGATAGATAGATAGATAGAGAGATAGATATGACCAAATGAATCACATTTATTATCACCCCCTCACCTCTGAAATCCTTCTCCTAGGCAGAAATTTCTCCTCGGTTAAATACCACTGCGATTCTCAAACGGGGCACACTTGGCTCCCAGCCCCAGGGGAGGAATTTGAAATCCAAGTGAGGAATAGGGCGTGGAATTTCAGTCTGAGGAGGAACTCTAACCTGAGAATGAATGTACTCCGTCTGTACAATGTATCGGACGTTTATGATCCTTTGAAATAGGGATTTCTTTTGTCATTTGATTGCAATTAATAAAGAAATTTGATTTCATAAATTGTTTAATTAATTGCTGCTGTTTATGTATAATGGTGAAACAAAAGTAATTGATAGCAATTCAAATTAGGGGAGGAATTGAGCACACCGCGGGATCTCAAGGAGAGGAATGTGACCCAGGTCTCTGAGTGGGTCTAGATCAGTGTTTCTCAAAGTGGGGCGTGGCAGTGTTTTGGTGGGGCGTGGGACTTCAGAATTTTTCTTATGAGTCTTAATTTCCTAGTGTATCTTATAACTTAACTGATAGATGAATTCGTTTTTTTTTGTTCATGACGACTGCGTGGTGTCCTTATTTAGCTCGGATTAAAACATCAAACTTAACAGGTGCACGACTTTAATGATTACGCGCAACCTAACCGGTTAAAGGCGTTCTTGGCCGCTCAATACAAGTATTCAGGAACGCTACCAATACTAATGTGTGTTTGTTCTTTTAATTGAAGTGGGGGTTGGGACAAAAAGAGGTGAGAAACACTGAGTCTAGATGGAACCTATGGATATTACATCCATTTATCCATCCCTTTGAATTGCATTACCCGAGTTTGTGTGGAAATTTTTAAAAGCCCTTGTCTAAACACGAAGCAATCAGCGGCCGACGGTTTTAGCTGATCAATTGGCCATTAGATCCAGCCTACGCCGAACGTTGCAGGAGCTGTTTGGTGTAAATAATTAAACGTGCCTGTCCCAGTTTGCGCCAGTTCTTGTTCTCAAATAAAACCACTGGCACATTGCTGCAGGGCTGACTATTGATGAGCCTGGGGGCTATTCTATAGTGAGTTATCAGCCGTGGGCCAGCTGAATTAATGTTGTTTTTTTAATTCTTCAAGTAGTGTAAACAAGCCTTGAAAGCAATTCCCTCACATAAAGAATTGTTTGTTTGTTTCTTTCTTTCTTGTTTTGCCCTTTCTTTCTTTCTGTCGTTTTAATGTTATCTTTTCTTTCTTCCGTTCTTATCTTATCTTATCTTTCTTACTTTATCTTATCGTTTTTTCTTCCTTTCTGTTTGAAACCATTGTGACGAGGACTACATCTTCTTTCTCATTTGTACATTTCTCTTTCCTTCTTTTCTCTGTTCTTCTGTCTATTACTTAAGAAAAATGAAAGAAAAGACTTGCTTAACAATTGGAAAGAAGAATGAAAGAAAGAATGTAGGTTTGAGGTCGTTGTTTGAGGAGGATCATGGCTCTTGGCATTTATACACCACTTGTCTCTTTTTTTTTTCTTGTTTCTTGACTTTCTTCTGCGATGTCTTCATCCTCCTCCTACCCCTCCTGCTCCTCCACATCATCATTGTCATCACCACCATCATCATCATCATCAACATCATCATCATCATCATCATCATCATCATCATCATCATCATCATCATCAACATCATCATCATCATCATCATCACACCACCACCACCATCATCATCATCATCATCATCATCATCATCATCATAATCGTCATCATCAACATCATCATTATCATCAACATCATCACCAACATTATAGTCATCATCATCATCATCTTTTTCTTCTTCTTCTTCTCCGTCTTCTTCATCTTCTTCTGCTTCTGAGCCCTCAAAAGGGCTCAGTAAAGGAAGTACAAAAGTCTGAAGAAATATCAAAAGTAAGTGGCGTAATGAACCTTACGACTGCAAATAATATTTCCACGTCTCAATCAAACCATACAACTTCTTTGTACGTGGACGGCTTTTTGATCATACCGTATGCGATAACTGATAAGCATCAAGCCTTGTAAAGAAATGGAAGAATTCACAAGGCCCTGATCAAACGGAACCTAAATTAAAACAATGAGAAAGAAAACCCTTGGTAAATATTATCTCTCTTTCTCTTTCTTTTTTTCATCTGCATTTGTCACCCATAGTAACGGCAAACACGATAGAGTATTGATTAGGTATTGGATTTTCTTGATTAGCTCTCACAACGCCAGCCTGCAGATTACAGAACTCCTTTTACACAACTATCCATTCTGCCTGCAATTCATTTTGTTGTAGATTAATTGACATTCTGCTTTCGTGTAATTCAATTCCATGTTATTTTTATCACATTCTTTCCTTCCATTATCCCTTCCATGTTTTCCGTCTTTCTATTTCCAGGCCGTAATAATCACTTTCTGTTCCTTATTATAGTAACTCTGCTCATCATTTTGATGAATGACGATGTCATTAACGATAATTAATAATGATAAGTAATCAATTCTGAAAATGTATGCACTGAGCCAGTAAGTGGCGCTCTTTGATACTTATGTGAACGCTAAATCCATTTGTTTGCACGAAGAGAGAAACCACGAAATTGAAGCATGACGAGGGCCTTTTTTTGGGATGAAATAAACAGAAACTAGAAATCGCAATGAGTTTCATGTTGAGCGATATTGTTGCATTATGTCTTTTGAAGAGTGATACAAGAAGTTGTTAGCAAGCTATTTTCCTCAATGTTTGCTTAGTTTTCCATCACAGTGTTAAAGCAGATTCTGTGTTTCTATGTATGTAGATAGATAGATAGACAGACAGACAGACAGACAGACAGACAGACAGACAGACAGACAGACAGACAGACAGACAGACAGACAGACAGACAGACAGACAGACAGATAGATAGGTAGACAGGTAGGTAGGTAGGTAGGTAGGTAGGTAGGTAGGTAGATAGATAGATAGATAGATAGATAGATAGATAGATAGATAGATAGATAGATAGATAGATAGATAGATATAGAGAGAGAGAGAAAGAGAGAGAGAGAGAGTGCCGTTTTCATATCTCCGTCAACTGTTAATAAATGCACCAATGGCCACGAAAATGGCTGAAATTGCGAAATAAAGAAAATTTCAGTTTAGTTCCGGATGGGCTAATATGACCAGACATACCCACATTTTGGTTTGCATGTAGATGATGTCATGTTCTTTTTTAAGCAAATTCCTTTCAAGTCGTTAACATCCGTGCTGCGTTTTTGTTGAGATTTAAAGATAACTGTGGTATTTATATGAACGCAGGCAAAAATGTAGAGAAAGTATGATTAATTTTGCGCCGTTTAGTATTATCCTGCAGAATTTCGTGTCCTGTGGGCGAGGTTTAAGTAAATCCTGATTGCGTTTTCAACATGTAGGTGGATCAGATTTGAATAATGTGCAGTCTTGAGGAACATCCCATTTTTGAATGGTGGATGAATTTGACCTTCTCACGAGCTCTGAAAGAGATGGAAAGTGCCACGTCAGCTGAAGTGTCACTTATGATGCTTGATTACCCATCCGTCTATCTATCTATCTATCTATCTATCTATCTATCTATCTATCTATCTATCTATCTATCTATCTATCTATCTATCTATCTATCTATCTATCTATCTATCTATCTATCAACTATCTCTCTATCTATTATCTATCTATATATCTATCTATGTATCTATCTATGTATGTATGTATCTATCTATTTATCTATCTATCTATCTATCTATCTATCTATCTATCTATCTATCTATCTATCTATCTATCTATCTATCTATCTATCTATCTATCTATCTATCTATCTATCTATCTATCTATCTATCTATCTATCTATCTATCTCTCTATCTGTCTGTCTGTCTGTCTGTCTGTTTGTTTAACTGTCTGTCTGTCTATCTGTCTATTTGTCTGTCTGTTCATTAGTCTGTCAATGGTTTCCAATTTGATGATGAATGGATTATGGAAAATGATTTAAAGAATCTTCGGGGCATACCCAGATTATAAACTGTGTGCATACGAGACCGAAGAGAAACCGATGATAATCTCTTTCTCATTTTTATCATAATGCTTAACAGTTTATGCAATTAATTCATCCATAGAGTTCATTTTGTGAAGACCTTAAGCTTCTCGAAACATGAACATAATGTGTCAAATGTCGAGACTATCTTGACAAGGTCCAAATAAGCCCGAGCTCTGTTTAGACCCTGTGCATTATTCCTGCTTTCTATCAGACAATGGAGGTTTTGAGAGAATAAAGAGAGTTCAAATCCCCGAAACAGCCGGAAGATTAGAGTGGGTGCAGATGGGAAATCCCTTCACAAAGGAGAGTGTCTGATGAAATCATTCCCACTGAGACTGGAAGTGGAACTGAGCTGATTTTAAAACCTTTTTTTACAAAAAAACAAACTTTTTGACATCTTAAAGTTCAAATATTTCAAGAAACCACTGAAAATCTGCGGGGTCGCTTGGAACAGATTAAAAAAAATTTTCTGTGAATAACATTTTTTCGAAGTCTTTTGTGAACGACAGCTAGTTTTTTCCTTCCGTTTCATTTCTAATTCTTTTATGAGTTCTGTAATGTGTTTTTGCTGTTTGTTTCTAAAGTGGGACTTTACAACATACCTCTTCCTTTGTTTGTGCCATTTAAAATTTTTCCCCGTCCGTTAGTGCTGCACTGATAAAAATAATCATGGTAAAATGTTATGTTAGGGGTAGAAAGATTTTGCTGTGCATTTCTCCACAAGTTCCCCCCCCCCCTCCCCCTCCCCACCCAACAACAGCAACAAAAAGAACCTTTCATTTCCTGTGCTTTTCCACTCATCTGCACTGTGCGTGCTATGCTTTGTGGAGCTGGTGGAAGCAATTTGAAAAATGCGGAGAACTTTGCATGGAGATAACATGCATTCGCTGTTGTTCGACCAGAGAATCATCCTGATATGCCTACTACCCCTCTGTAAACTGTAAGGGGAGGGGGAAAAAAAGGGGGGGGGGGCTGTGACTTTTAATTTGTGGCTGTTTGTGACTTGCTTGGTTAATGTGACATTATGCGATTCTGAGTCGCTTTGTCCATGTCGTGTATGCTTGGCTTGTGGTGGATGAAAGTCGAACTCATTAATCACGGGGGATATGAGACCTTCATGTCTAACACCTCGTCCCCTTGCCAGGAGACAGACAGGTTACATCGTGTGACCTGTCAAATCATACTCAATGAAGACGATGTTTTTCTTTCATACTACAGTGTCCTAATCTTTTGTTTGCTGGTTTTCATCATTCTCCGCTGTGCTTCACATTAATTATGCCCGTCAGTATCAAAGAACACATGTTCTTGAGGGACAGTTCTCGCTTTTTACAATCTAGTGTCCGCACGTGTTTGTTCGTTTGTTTAGTTAAGTATTTGCCTCATGAGGTTTTATATTTCTCGGAAAAATTGAAATGAATATTATGAAAATTCGGAATTGTGCAAACTGTATTTCCATAATTCTTTGCTGTCTCAGATCTTCGTTTATTAGTAGAAACCACCGAAACATATCAAAGTAAAACATATAAAAAATGTTTCTTTCGTCTGTTGTTCTGTAATAAATAAATGTTAATTGTTACTGCCATCCAATACTAAACTTCCTGAAGTTTGGGTAACTGATACATTATCACCCCTCTCTCCCCTCCTCCCGCCTTCCACCCCCATTAAGACTGTGCCGTGGGCCCTTTTGGATACATCGGTCGATATTCCAGCGCCTTCTTCAGAATCAATTTTATCGAGACCTATTTATCTGTTTGTCGGTGTGTTTATCTGCTTACCTGTGTCTCTGGAAATCTCCCTGTCTGCTTGCCCCAGGTCTCTTTGCGATCGAAAAATGTCTAACGACTCTAACTTTCCAAAAAAAAAAAGTCTGAAACATGCAAAACTAATTTGAAATAGCCAAACGAAAGAAAAAACACCCCATAAATATTATTATTATGGGTAACGAAACATTATTGATTGATAATGAAAATTTGTTCCAAATGCAGAACATTGAGGGTTACGGTGAAGTGGGAGTGTTTCAAATAATAAACTCTGGGCTAGACAGGGCTAAAATGTACCGTTTTTGTAGTAACTAATTCTGTCACAAAAAAGGGAAACCCTCAGATCTCTTCAAGGTCTCTGTTATTGCGTGAAAACTTCGCCAAGCAAGTCAGCGTTTGAATGACATCTTTTGAACTGTTTACAAGTTTGCAAAAAGATGTCTAGGACGGGAATGTTTCGAGAGTATCCACTGTGTCTATATCGCGAACTTTAAGCGCTAAATTTGGATTTTGTAGCCAACTTGTATCGGCCAGACGTTCTGGAAACAATTAGCGCAATTATAGAAAAATGGGGAAGGCAAGCAAGAACTTGAAACTTTTCAAACACGTTCACCAAACAAGTTTAATCTGTCCAGCTTTAAAGAGAGAACTTGCGGCCTCCGTTTGCTACTCAGTTTAACCCTCTGCCGTTTGAATGAATGAAGAAATAAACAACAAAAATAAAAAATACAGTTTAACAGGATGTACATGAGAAGTCGTTGAAGGTTGCGCTCATTTTCTCAGCGCAACTTCCAAGATAGGAATCGAAAACATGGTAGTTTATTACAAATATAATTATCATTGTCTGTATCCTGAGAATTACTGTGGCATGCAGACTGTCAGTGCAGAAATCAATGGAAAAATTGAGGGTTCTGGCCACAATTCTTGAAGCGGAGATTGCAGTGAGGAAAAAAAGTAAAATATGTATTTGAGGAGTCTTGTTGGCGTAAAAGAATCTGGAAACTAGACATTATATGAAACCATGACGACCTCAGAAAAGACTTCTTGAAACGAATAAATTATCAAATTGTACAACAGACAAAATATTCCAAAATTTACGTATAGCCCCTGTCTTCCACAATATCTTTGTCCGGTCATTCTAATCTGTTTGACTCCTGACTGATGCATTTCGTCCCTGATTGTGAAAAGAGAGGAGGATATCGGAACTTCAAACAATCCGACCTTGATTGTTGTGACGATTGGTAGCAGCGCAAATTCCTTTGTTTTTACAAAGACATTCAACACAGTGACGTGACGTGAGGCCTTAAACTTGATTCCCTAGCATGTACTCTGTGGCTCTGTCGACCCTGATCTTGAAGATTTTCTGCACCTTCTCATCATTTCCACCGACGAAAGACTTTCAGTCATTTTTCATTTTTATTTCTATTGTCTGACGCCGCTCATCCCCATCAAGGTCGTGGCGAAATTTTGGAAGTCAGACTCCTAGAGACTAAGGCTGTGGGCAAAGTTTGCTCTCACGAGTTTCATCCGTGGAAGATCGGAAGTTAAACATTGTCCTGGCTCAGAGAAGCCTTGTGACACTGGAGACGTGCAAACAATGGCCATTCGGTGCAGGGGTCAGTCTGAGCCCCTGGGGAGAGGGGGAAGGGGGTGGGGTGGGGACAATCGCTGTTGCTCCAGCTGAAAACTTGTCATCAACTCAGACAGTCAGATGATGCCGTTGCTCCTGTGGTGATGATGCTGTTGTCATTGGAACTACCAGATCGTGTATTATGGACAGTATTCGCTATTTATTTCTAGGTAACTTGCTGTATCTGTTTATTAGCAATAATTATGATTTTAGGGCTGGTTTGTGCATGATTTTCTCACCAAGCGATGTCTTAGTATTTAATTTAGTATGAAAATAATTGGTAACTCGAGAAAGCATTTGCGTCCTCGCAGGCTGTAGAATGTAGGCCTGCTTTAAGTACTTCAAGGGCGCTTTGAATATACTTTCATCTGGATTTTTGTGAATGTCTAAATACATTTGACCAAAATGCATGTTTCCTAGGAAGGTCTATGATAGTCAAGCTTGGTTTATTATAGCGTGGGGTAAATTTTCATATGTCAGTAAAAACATGTACATATGATAATCTTTATGCTGCAGTCTTGAGCTACGAACTCAGTGTGTTTCTTGACATTACGACACTGCACTGTCTCCAGGGAAATAGTGGTCCCGAAAGGTTTGTATTATCGGAATCGAATTATGGGGCCCTTGTCATTTTGTCCTATATGTTTTTATTTCCTCAGAATCAGTGACATACTCTGTGAGTTATGAAGTACATAATATATAAAATCTGGAACAGTTTTTCTCTCGAAAACATGTCTCATTCATCTGATATTTTGATTGTGACTATCAAAAGCTGGTGAAAATTGAATGACTTGTACTGGATATTCAGAAACTATCAGACTCAAGAAACATTAGCACTCCTCCAAACACGGGGTCGTCACCAACGCTAAGAGCTGAAACGACTGGGAATTCTTTAGAATTTACTGCCTTGCACATATTCGTATAATTTTATACGGAGCAAAGTTTTTGTCATAACAAAGTCTTCGTGCCTTTTCACCGTGTGTCAAATAATTAAGCAGAGCGTTGCACTCGTGAGGCCGACCAGATCTTGTAATCTGAATATGGAAGAAGTGTATATAATATATATTATGGCCTAAGTAAACTTCAAAGAGACGCTATTTTGCAGTGAGATTCAAGCTTTGGGTTGTTAGGCTTTGCTGACCTCAGTCTTAATAAGGCGGCAATAAAAGAGTGGGCGTAACCAAGTGCATACATACAGCTATCCAGACCATGACTCAAGAAGCAATACCCGGAGTTGACAGACCTAGATGTCAGGGTTATATAATACATACAACGTTACACCCACCCCTGGCCTCTTGTATGTCAAGACAGCCTTTTTCACTGCAGGCCTGAGATTTGTATGGGCTTATCTTGTGCCAGACTTGGAATCATTTGCAAACTAGGTCTCGTATTACACTTTGAATACAATAAGACCAAGGCGTTGACAGACTTTTCACTTCGTTCCGGATCTTTCAACAAGTGATTCTTTTTCTCTTCCCACCTATCAAATAGTGTTGGTATTGAAATGGGCGTGGCGGCTTCAGGGTGTGTCATGGATCATACAGCTCCACAGTTACAATCTGTTGTGATTTCGTAATTTCGTAATTCATGAACTCCACTATTATATTCTGTTGTGTAGATGACTGTGCACCTTTCTAAGTTGCCCCCGTCTCGTTCAACAAATTTTAAATCTTTACTGTATGTGTCAGCAGCCAAAGTTGTCTATCTCAGTGCATCTTGACCTGTTAGACTTTGTTCCAGTCTTCTTTCGTGACTTGTCTCATGGCTGTATTTCCCCGGCAGTGTTTTATTTTGTCAGAAACCATTTAATGAAATTAACTTAAATTTTACATTTTTTTAAGAACAATAAAAATGAAAGCATTTCATTTCTTCCATGACACATGTCGTGTGCAGTGTTTTAATGGCGTAAGAAGGGCTCTTTTCCTCTTGAAATCCTAAAATCTCCCCCCTCCCCCAAACTGGCTGCGGGGGATATTCGCCCCTCCCCTCCCGATTAAGAACCAGGGCTCCAGCTTGAAGCGATGTTGGAAGTCTTGAATCAGTATTAGTAAATTATCTAAACGGAAGGGATCAGCTTTTTTTTTTTTATTCTTTCATCATTGACATCACACACACATTCTGTTTCCTGCTCGCTGTGGAATAACAAAAGTCCTGAATGGCTGTCGGGTGTTACGTCAATTATGACTTCACCCTATTGTCGTTACTGTGGTTCAAAGCATTTATAATTAGAAATAAATATATGAAAGGGCCAAGTCTGAGTGAAGTTAATCAGTTGATACAAATAATGCAACATATGATGCTTTTCTGTCAGTTGTTATGAACTGAAAACTTCAAATCTTCACCAGAGAGCCCAGTTATATAAAATATTGTTGCACACAGAAACTGCGTTTGTATTCCAGCTGGTGCCACACCCATCATTAACTGAAGGCCTTGTGTGTGTAATACGTTCACAGCTGTTTGATCTGTCATACTGTGTATGTATATAATATTGCATGACATGGCAAGGACGGAGGGGCCCTGGGGGTGGGGATAGTATTTAGTGGGGGCGGGAGAAATGCATGTCTTGAGGGGAAAAACCTAAGTCTACAGATGTCAGGTGGTTGTGGTCGAACTAAGACAGTGATTCAATGGAGGTGTCTGGTGGTAGTATTGATTTTGTTGCGTTGATAAAGATGCAGTTGACACTGCTTGTGCTCTGTAACCAAAATACCCACACTAAGATTTTTGTCACTGATTGGTTGTCAATTTCCAAAAACGTTATTTTGGTCATTGTTGTCAACTGTAAGATTAGAGATAAGATTATACATGTACAACTATAAGATTGTAAGATTAAGAACTATAAGATTATTGTGGCCGATAAGCTAAACCTAATTCTGACCCTGCCCGTAACCGCGAGTGGTTGGTGGGCACTTCTGATAGAGTGTCCTCTTGTCCTCTTGTTCTGTTATATTCTGTCTATCGCCTTGCATTTTTCTAGGACAAACTATTATGGTGTCGATGTGCTTTCTCCAAACTCAAACTGTCCGTAACCCTTTACTTTAAACTTTCAGAAAGAAAAAAAAATTATTGTGCAAATAAAAACCAGTATGGCCACTTGCAGGCATTATGAAGAAAAGGATTCGTAGCAAAACAGAAACACAGACATGGAGAACAGAAGTGTGGACAAATCTTGCATTTGCCATGCAGCTGCAAACTGCTGGTGTCAATTTTCCTCATTACGTGGTCGAACTTTATCAAAGTAAATTCGATTTCTGATTTTCAGTCAATTATCTTTCATGTGTCCAAACATGATTTTATTTCAATAATAGATAACAAAGATATAAAAATAACAATAATACATTTATATTTTTTCAATCGACATAACAAAGAGTTGGTGAAAAAAAATACCAATTTGTATTTTTTTTCGAAAGTTGGCAAAGTAAAGGTTAAAGGAAGAGTAGACAGAGTATGAAAGCAAATAAGAGATTGGAAAGACAGGGGACGGAAACAGAAATGAGAAGTAATTCTGAAACAGAATGGTACAAAAAGCACCATTGGATAACGAAAGAAAAGGAAGACAGTTAGAGAGAGGAGAAGGGACGAGAAGATGATCTGTTTCTGATTCGGGCTGTTGTTAAAGGACAGTGGTATCTTACACTAATTCTATAGATGGGCAGTAAACACAACTGGGTATTTTCTCTATCCGGCTTTGTAATTAGCCTACGGTCCCCTAACAACAACGGCCACTTGGGATTATGTAGAATACTACTGAACAAGTGTTACAAGAGTAGACTGGCAAGAATCCTCACATCCATTCAGCCAGCAATGCTCACAAGGTACAACGTTGTAATGGGAACACATGAGGGAATAGGATTCATGCTCAAACCCTACATGAAGTGAATCGTGAGCAGTGTTTTTAAGTTGTAAAACACATCATTCACAACAGATTTGAAAGTAAGGAAAAATCGACATATGACATGGATTTTTCATGGACACAAAAGATTATTTTTACCGTATCAAAAAACCCACACATGTTATGTGCAGGAACACATTTTGCGTTGTAGCTTTGCCATTCGGTTTCTACGCCTATTGATCCCAAGAACAGACTAATAAAAGTTGTTTTCTCCATTGGATAAGCCTAGGAAAATAATGACACTAAGCTGCTTTCGAGAGTCGCTTCATTAAGTTAGATGTATGAATGTGAATTCAGTTTCGGGATTAGCCTTTTTTTTTTTTTCGGCGTTGAGCTCTTGGTGGTTGTGGATGACCTACATATCATTATAACAATAATTATTTTCAAAAATCGAGTGGCTATAAATATCATTCATATATTCAGACTTCTTGTTGTATTCTCACAATCAATGTTTATCTCTTGTGATGATACTTAAGTTGGTCCTAAATTAAAATATTTAATGAACGAAAGAACAAGACTGTACTGGGCATTTCATAACTGTTTTGATATGAAGTTCGTATCATAATCTGCGCTGCTCGAGGCCAAATCCTTTGCAGAGGACAATACTTAAATGAGCACTTCACAACTGTAATTTGTTTTGACATGAAGTTTGTATCTCCGCAGTTCTAGACCAACACGCTCGCAAAGTTTGCTATTTCTATGAATCTGACACGTTTTTGCTTTCTTTTACATAAGCAGCACTGTGCTCTTGTGTCGGATGAGCAGACATTTAGATAAATTTATGTACAGTCAGCAGTTTTGGCAATGTCTTTCAAATCACGCAAGCACATAGCCACATCAGCATAGCCTACTTACCCACTCCCTCATACACCACCCTATCTTCTGTCATTTACACCTCCAGTCGGGATGACGTGTGCAAAATGTATGTTAATTTGATATTGTGCTGAATACCTACAGTACGTTATTGCGCACTGACCTATTTCCTGAAAACCAGTACAAGGGAATCTCGAAAGGGTTACAAGAGCGGGGTTTTTTTTTTTTTCCATTTTCGAATGGCAATAATATAATCTCCTAGATCCTGTTTTTTACATTCAGCTTTTTAGTTTGTATTGGCACTGAAGCATTCAGCTTAATCTCGCCGGTTCCAAAGCTACTTTAGTTAAGTTTCCGAGAGAATTTAAACCACAGGTGACTTGTATCTTGCGTTAAATTTACTGAATTTAAGATATCCTTAAGATATCCTTTTGGCCACACCTTTTCTTGCTCCACCGAGGTCCTGGATTTTGAGCAAAGTAACAGAATTTTTGTTACGTTACGCGTCATGTCAGATTCTTAATATCTCCAAGTACCATAGTTGTGCGTCTTTGTGCGGGGGTTCTTTCAAAATCCTGTCACGGTACCAGTTGAATCACGGTGTAGTTTCATTTCAGTTCCTCTGTACTTTGTAACTTTGTACTTTTCACGGTGTCCAAAATAGAAGAGAATTAAAAAAGGTCTGCGGTACTGTTACTAAGCAGAACACTTGGGAGGGGTTGTCATTAATTCTGATTTGCTTTGAATGCCATTCAGCCATGGGAGCCGGAATGTGGTAATTGATTCACTAATCTTAAAGTTACTTCAGCATTGATCCTTGTGCTTCATTTTGCTTCATTTTTATATTTACCTTACTTTGTGTGGAATGAAGTCATGTTTGGTCAGATTTTCTAACTATCTGTTTTGCCATGCTCGCGAACTGTTGTTAATTTAGTTTAATAATAGTTCTGTTGTTTACAGCCACATGATGTAAACTTTAGAGCTATATCTATTTCAGTGAAGTCGTAGACTTGATGATGAGAACCATTGCTGCAGTGGTCTGGAGTGAAAGCGAAATCCTTAAGACCTTAGTTTGTGAATGGTTGCCTTGTTTAAGGTTCCCATTAAGAACATCCTGGTTCATGGCCTGGGTGTGGCACAGCCGTCCTGCAGTCTGAGGAAGTCAGGGACCAGAAGCATTTTTTTTTTTTTGACAAGCGTTCTCTTCCTCTGAATATCTTCTCTGGTCTCACTTCTTCTCACCTTTTCTTCATTTCGCTCTGTTTTTTTTTTTTGTGTATGTGTGTGTCCAATTAAGGCTTAGAATCTCTTTTCGGGGGGGAGGGGGGGGGATTAGGAGGCAATACGCTTCTTATTTCACTTCTTGATTTGTAGCAAGTGGAGACCTACGGATCCCATGTTCAGGGGTCGTGAACATTATGAAGGCTGGAATGGCATGAACATGGCGCAAAGGATCTCCGAACATTTCCATGGTCAGGTGGAAAAGGTCCTGTAGGCATAGTGGGGGTGTGGCAGCCTAGATAATAGGATACACAAAAGATCCCAAAAGTATCCCCAAGATAAATGTAGGTCATTTGTCTTTCAATCCGGATATCGAAGAAACCACACCAGGTCGTGCCTGTCACAAGTCGAGAGAACATTTCTATTGTTGACATAATATGCTAATAATGTCTGTAGGTCACCTCTCAAAAAAGCCCAATCCCTTGTCATATTTTAGCACCTCTCTTATTGCCTCTTTATGTAATAACAGATTGGATGTCTTTTAGCGAATAGCTGTCCTTAAACAAAACTGTTGTCAAAAGTGCCGGGAATACCGGTTTCTCAACAGTTTCTCCAATGTCCATATCATTACAATTTGAATGCATGCTCTTCGTTTTCTTACTTTAATATTTTGTGGTTATATTTAAAAATTCCATTTATTTTGTCGACTGGCATACCGCAATGATGTTTATAAGGGCGTAATCATTAAGCCTAGGCAGTCACTAATCGATTTTGAACGGCCAATTAGTTGAATGTTGACGTCACGACCTTGAGTTTTAATGGGATCCAACTAGTTGGCTGGTACCAAGGTCTCATTGAAACTCATGGTCGTGACGTCACTATCCAACTACCCGGACCATAAAAATCGGCCGGTGCATGCCTAAGCTAATATGTTATAGCCCGCCTTTGCTGTTCGCATACGGACAGCTGTTCGCGTAAGGACATGACAAAAGCGCTTCTTCCTCCCTTCCTCAAACAGTATTATTAAAAGAGAAAACACAGCCAAACTCCAATATCAACTTTACAGCCGTTCTCTCTTAATAAAACATATCACGTCGTCTCGGCCAGGGGCCTCATGCAGTAATGCTAGGATCACGTTCAAGTTGAATCCGTGCAACTCTGCAGTTGTTAAAGGGATCATAATTCAACCTGCAGTGACAGGAAGGCTGAGATTGTTAGGCAAACATACACATTAAAAAGGGTGTATGGGTTTGACCAAATAATAATAGAAGGCCATGGGAAAAGGTGTGTAGAGACGATGGGTTGGTATGAAGTATTAATTTGAAGGACAGATTCATGTACAACTTAATAGAACAGATTCTCCCTCCACCCCCCCCCCACCCCCCAATCTCTTTCTCTCTCTCCGTCTCTCTTACTTTCTCTCTCTCTCCCATTCATATACTGTCCATATACCTGAATTTTTTTTTCTATACGTGTGTCTGTCTGTATGTCTGTCTGTCTCTGTCTTGTCTCCCTTTCTAACTCTCACTCTTGCGTTGCATGTCCATCTATCTGTCTGTATGTCTGTCTGTCTGTCTGTCTCTCTTTGTTTTTCTCTCTTTGTTACTCCTTTCTCTCTCTCACACACCCTCATTCCCTTGGCTTCCCATTTCAACTCCACCGTCTTTCACTCTCTGACCCATCGAGTTTTTGTAGTAGTAGGGCTAGTAGTTGTTGTTCTTCTTCCTCTTTTGCTCAGTCACGACATGTACATGACCAACGTGCACCTTTGAGCGTCGCCGCCGCTGTGCACATACTTTGTATTCTTCTTTATACCGTCTGCACACACCATTGTGTTCTCTATCGATTCAACAGCTCATGGTCTGAATCCAGTTAGTTTACATACAACATTCTCGCACATTCTCACTCATATTTGCAAGGAGAAAAGTAAACGCCAAGTTCGGCGCCTATATGAAGTAAACTGCACGCCGCAAATTTGTAATTCAGAGACGGGATTGAAATTTACAACACGTGCCACAAAATGTACAAACAAGAAAAGTAATTAGTGCCTGGTTTGGAGCTTACATGAAATAGACTCGAACAAAGTTGTAATTAAGACTACTGAAATTTAGGACAAATGCATTGAAATATACAAAAGAGAAAAGCAAATGTCATGTTTGGTGTCTATGTGAAATAGAAAGCACGGCGCAAAATTGTAATTATGAAAAATTGTATATTATTGAAATTTACGACAAATGCCATGAAATGTACAAAAGAGTAAAAGTAGATGTCTTGTTCCTCGCTTACATACTGAAATAGACTGCACAGAGCAAAATGATATAAGACAGTTCTGAAATTTACGACATATGCCATGAAATATACAAATGGGTAAAAGAAAAGTAAATGTCTAGTTCGGAGCCTGTATGAAATAGGCTGCACAGAGCAACTAATATAGGATTGAAATTGACGACACATGCCACAAAATGTTCAAAAGAGAAAATGAAATGTTTATTTTGCTGCTAACATGAAACAGACTCAAGTAAAGTTGTAATTAAGACGGTACTGAAATTTACGACACACGCCACAAAATATACGAAAGAGAAAAGTATGTCTAGTTTGGTGTCTACATGACATAGGCATGCGCAACGTTTATTTAAGGCTGTACTGAAATTTACGACATATGCCACAAATTATGCAAAAGAGAAAAACAAAAATGTCTAGTTTGGTGCCTACACGAAATACACTAGGGCAAAGTTGTTATTAAAATAGTACTGAAATTTACGACACATGCCATGAAATACACGAAAGAGAAAAGTACGAGTACATGTCTAGTTTGATGCCTTTATGAAATAAACATGCGCAAAAGTTGTAATTAGGCCAGTACTGAAATTTACGACACATGCCACAAAATGTACTATGAGAAAAGCAAATGTCTGGTCTGGTCCCTACAATATAATGAACATAAAAAGACACACACAATTTGAGACACAATAGAAGTGGGAGATTGTATTATTATACTGGTTCTTCTCAATGTTCATAGTTTTGAAAACATAAACTAGTTCTATCGCGGTGAAATAATTCATCTTTTGGAGTCACTTGTTAGGTTGTTCTTACGGAAGTAGTCTATAATTATGGCTGTGTTGGGTTTGATCTCAAGATGATCGTGAAATGTTGATTAATTTAATAAATCCGTGTTTATACGTCATGTCTCTCAATTTTTAATTCTTTTGGAATTTCTAGTAGAGTTCTTGTTTTTTCTGAACGCGAAATACAGAGTTATCTCTCTTTCTCTCTCTATCTCTATCTCTCTTTGTGTCATTCTCTCTGTCTTTCTTTTTCTCTCTCTTTCTCTCTCTCTCTCTCTCTCCCTCTCCCCCCCCCTCCCCCACCTGCCATTGCCACACTGTTATGTAGAGCCAAAATGGCCAAAGTGTCACCTAAGCCTGTCCGCCAGCACACTGACTGGCGGTATAACAAAGTCTATGTAAAAAGTTCGAAATCCGCCGGCTCCCGGGGCCGTGTGATACTTGGCAAGCTTCAGCATAGATCTGTGACGAAGAGGAAGTGAAGAAATCCCTCGCTGATAAGCTCTTTGTCCTTGCTCTATGCCCAAGCCTTCCACAGTACCACTTTGGTTTAAACATACACGTATACACATACACACACACACACACACATACACACAAGCACACAGACATGCACATTCATGTACAAACTTTCTCTTGCGTCAAAGAAATATTAAACCCGGATTATAAATCCTCTTCCTGGTTGCAATTCCTGAAAGGTGATATGATTTTCTTATCGGTTGATATTGAGAGATTATATTCAGACATTCTCTGTAGAGAGATCATATTTTACAGAACATGAAAAGCACTGTTTTAAACAGAGTCGGACGAAAACAACAACAACAACAACAACAACAACAACAACTGAATAAATAATATGAAGATCAGAACGCAGAGAAGACAAATGGTGACCTTTGTTCTTGCTTTCTATTATATATTTCAGTAACTTGCAACCTTTGGCATGACTAACTGACCAAACTATACACTCTTCAGGCCTTAAATTTGGCAGGAAGGTGGCAATTGAGATAAGGAAGATGATGACTATAATTAAAAGTTGTTTACTTCAAGCATGTATTTTTTAAAAGATAACAATGTTTATTGCTATGTAACATCTGTATATTTGCATGTTTGTTTCGTAATATAATAGTACCGTGCATGTCATAAAAAGTAACCGTATCAAGCGTTCAGTTTGGTGCGTAATGTTGTGGTGCGCATGAGTTCTGAAGCAAGACTGCAGTTTATTAATTTTATTATACTAGGAAGGGGGGGGGGGGATCACATGATTGTTTATTCTGGGCAATGGCCGGTAGCTCATCTAGTAGGTCTGTATTTTAGGAGGTTTCGCTCCTCTCGGCGTTTACACCTCGCTTTTTCTTGTTGTTCTTTTCGTTTTTCTCTGTTGTTTTTTCTGGCTTTCTTAACCCACAAAAGGGCTCTCATTTGGGTTCAGCTGTTTTCTTGATCTTGTTCTGTTTTTCTTGCATGTTCTTTGTTTCTGCTTCTGCTTCTAGCCCTCTGTTTCCTGCTCGCTGTGGAAGAACAAAAGTCCTGAATGGCTGGCGGGTGTTACGTCAATTATGACTTCATTCTATTATCGTTAATGTGGTTCAAAGCACTTATAATTGGGAATAAATCTATGAAAGGGCGAAGTTTATAGAATCATGGACGCGGTCCTGTATTATCCATTATTTTTACTTTTATTATCTGGGAGCGTTAGTTTTCAACCGAAAGGATTTGGTTAAGCTTTGCTATTTATAAATCAAATCCTAGAGCTTAAACACCAAACGGCGATCAAATTCAAGTGTAGCAGTGTTCTCCCTCCTGGTCTTACATTCCAGCGACCTGCATAGGCCCCAGAACAACTTTTCTGTTCATATGATCACGAGGTAAGGAACGTGGATAGGTGTGTTGGGTGCCGCCCGTTCAGTAGTGTATATGGTGTCGCCAAAGGTATGAAAGGACGGACTTGTTGCTGTTGAAACTGACTTAGGGGAAAGAAAAGTGCGATGGAAGAAGTGCAGGGCAAAAATAAAAATAAATAAATACATGTATGAATAAGTACTAAAGCAATTAACAAAAAATATTAAGTGAAAATAAATAAATAAATAAATAAATAAATAAATAAATAAGAATAATAAAATAAATAAATAAATAAATAAATAGATAGATAAATAAATAGATAAATAAATAAATAAATTGAGAGGGCGCGATTTACGAGTATGCAGGTAGTAGTATTATATGTGAATGTTTTTTTTCCTTGCTGTTAATATATCTTTATATTTTGACACCAGAAGTGGGACATTACGACGATGAATAAATAAAATGTCCGACGGGACATTCATTCTGTGGTGAGATTTGATTCCCATCCAGTCACTGATATCGCCATGTTGAAATAAATAATTTAATATATTCTTTCCATCCTTTGGTTAGTTATACATAATACATATTTCTAGGCGGTCTTTTAGTAAGAATCACTCTTTCAGTATCTTTCTTTCTTTCATTTAGTCTGTCTCTTTCTTTCTGTCTGTCTGTCATTCTTTCTTTCTTTCATTACTGCTTTCTTTCTTTCTCCCACATTTAGAAGGGATAGAGGGGGAAATGGAACTATAATATAATGCCCGAATTTCACTAAACCAAGAACGTCACATTGTATATACATTGCAGATAAGCACCGGCCTATTGAGGTTCAACAAAGACATACGGAGACAGCAACAAATCTCTTTGAAACTGCGGCATGGTTTTAATGTTATATGACAGTGGGCGTGCACGTTTTTGTGAAGTGGTGCAGTTTACAAAAGGCTTACTGCATTATGTGCATCAAGATACTGTACTATGTAATACAAAGTACAGGCATATCACACAGACCAAACCTAAACGAAACACTGTAAATTTAGTGCAGTGCCAGACATCAAGAGAGGAGAATAACCCGAATGTTAGATAGCATAGTGGAACAGAACAGAACAGAACAGACCTGCTGATAAGAAAGACGTAACAGGGGATTTAAAAAATCTTAAGACCCCCCCCCCCCTCCCCTTAAACCTCCTGTTCATTTTGTACATAGGGTAGGCCATTTTCCACCTCCCTTGTCATGTGAACCGCCGGTTATCATTACAGTTTTGTATTAAGAGGTATTATCAGAGCCTGCCAGTCTCATAAGAGCCGACATGTGGCTAGAGCGCTTGTCCAAGGCGCGAGAAGTCCCAGGTTCGAAACTTACTCGGGAATATCGAGCAGTATTTTAGCGGCCTGGCGGAGACCGTGTGGCCTCCTCGTCTATGTCGCCGTGGTCTCACTGTGCTGAAAATGGGACGGGGCCCTTAACTCGCTTCATCTCCCCCTCTTCCACCGACAGACCATCTCAAAGTAATATTAACAAGCCAAACCCTAAGACATGACATACTCAGCGGGTAGACAAACCGAGCTGGCAATCAATTAATTAACGTTCGCATCTGAGCAAAATGATTAGTGTTTTTTTCCTCGGTGGTTGGGGGGGGGGGGGGGGTTGAAAGGAACAAGCGAGCAGAGAAAAGTTATGTCCCTTTTTTTTTTCTTTTCAATTCGAATTATTGCTTTTGTGGTAAGCATAAACAACACGCTTGACGAAATGTTGCTGACATTGTGATTCGCTACTGTGTGGAAAGCAAGGTGACTATTATGAACGGAAGGTCCAAGGAGGTCCAATATTTCGTCACCCTAATTAGCCTAACAGTGTCCATCTTTCACCAAAAAAAAAGGCACATACCTCGTTTTATGGTATTCATCTGACATTTATTTGCATACATAATTCGTCCCATGAGAAGGTTCTAGCTCCCTTCCATCAACTTTTGAGAAATTGATGACTGAAGTTTTATGTGCTCATAGCTGTTAAAGATGCGGCTTTGTTTTGAGTCATATTTACAAATTACACGCCGAATCTGTTTGATACTTCGACACACAGTTGAAAAGGACTAGAAGTAGCATGTAATGTGGAAAAGGGCCCCTCCGCGCACTAGCGGACTGGACGCTTGAGCTGACCTGAGCGTGTAGGGAGAAACCAAAGACTTGTCAATCAATTGTAGAGGGGAGATCGATCAAGCTGACTTGTCATGCCGACTTGTCCAGTCCGCTTGATTCGGTCTGCATGTGCATGCAGCTGCAGCTTAACTCAGTTCAGCCAAAATGTGGAAATGGAACCGTATTATTTTAAGAGGACGAATTGCCACGAATAGTAATACAACAGGTTTATAATGTTTTCCTTTGGTTTTTTTTTCTATTGCAGAGGTGAGTGCTGACGAAACGCAGACAGCCCTTATTGCTGCTGGTTGTGTCGCTGGAGCATTGTTCGTTATCGCTGTCGCCGTTGGTGTCATCTATTGCGTTGTCAGGTAAGTCAGTACGGTCATCGTCGTCACTACCACCTTCATCATTGGCACCATCATCATCATCTTTATCATCATCATTATCATCAACATAATCATCATCGTCGTTGTCACAATCATCGTCATCATCATTGTCATTGTTATGACCATGTGCACAGTTATCAGAGCCCTTCGATAGAAAGTGAATTTATCATTTTTATCCATTTTCCTTGAAATCAACATTTCTTTTGAAAAAGATGCAAAGTTTGGCCTTACGTTGTAAGGATCCTTCACCATTCGGTTGCGATCGTTATAAAGTTCAGAGAGATCCTCGCAAAATAAGGCAAATGGAAGTAGTGGCTGCAACAATAGTCGAGCCTCCAACTTTCCCTTCTCGACAGCTAGGATTCCGTAATCCTAATACTAAGCTGTCTTAACTGAGGCAGAGGAAATTTTCTGTCGTCTCTACATTTAGAACAACAACTGATCAGCACAGCTTGTGGAACGACATCATCACACACAAACAGCACATATTAGATGAATGTCAATTATGATTCTCATTACACGCACCACAATGTTTGCGCTGGAATTTGAGTATGCCCTACTTTGTCACAGAACGACATTGCTGATGGTTGTACTTGCAGATATGTTCGCCGTGTGGAGAAGAAACCAATATTTCACACTGCTGGGTCTAGCCCGATGGTCAACGGCGTGTACAGGGCAGACAGAACCCCCAGTTTCCCAAACATCTTTGGTGGACCCCCGCCAGACCTCAGAGGTGACCACTTGAGCATACGCACTAAAGCGTACACCCAACATGCCGCCAGTCCTCGGCAGAGACCTCCTGTCACCTTCTATACAGTACGTACCGATCCCCGCAACATGCAAGATCCACCGGGGACCATTCCCATGGGTGCTCCACACACATACAGCAGACCCCCTCCAGTCGGACGACCTGTAATTTTCCTAAACTGGAACGGAGTATCACGATCAAATGGTGAGCCCCTTTCATACCTCTTCTCTATCAATTACTGTGTACATGTTGACGTCAACAAAGTTCTGAGAATCAAGCTGAATTCCAAATAACCCTGAAAAATGATATGATACATATCTGTATCGACTTGAACCATGTTACATAGAGTCAATATCAGCAGTCTGGGAAAACGCTTCAACTGTCGTTTCTAAACAGTTTTGGGTGGCATTTTCAGTACGAGATATTAAGATGATTTGTTAAAGACATCAGCGAAAGAGATGTAAAATTTAATATGACAACGAGAAAGACCGAATATTATTCGGGATGAAAGAAAGAAAATTATATCACGCTTTTAAAGTGATAGATGACTGGTTTGGCAAAGGTAATTGAGAAAAGGAGAAAAAAAAGGATTTTATTAGCATCTCACTGACACACAAGAAGAAGTATATAAACAAAAAATTCCTCTGGTTTTTGAGTTTTAGAATTATTTCAGTTAGTCTTTGTCTGTAGAACATTTGATGCCAAATCAATATTTTAAATACGGAAATAAATCCGATGGGCAGAAATATGCTATGGTATTGGAAGGCTATTGTCTTTTTCTGGAGGTAGGATTTACAGCTGTCGGGAAAAAAACCCAGAGGTTTTGTACTCGCTTCGTCTGTTTCTTAATCAGCTGCACCATTTCAGCAGGCCAAAGTAAATATTGTTCTCGCGTAACACAAATAAGAAAGCTGTTCACAAACAAAATGATGACAAAAATAGCAACAGCTTCGTTTCCAAAGTCTATAAGAGGAGGGCTTAACGTCTTGCGAGAAGGCCCAGATAGATGCAGTTGCCAGTTCCGTGTAAAGAGCCTACGACTGGACAGGATCAGTTACTGGCTATTCTGAAGGCACAACGACATCTTACACTTAATTTGTGGGGAAACATTTTGAAAGAACTGTGAAAATTTAATAACTTGCTTTAATCTTGCGACTTACCAAAAAAAAAAAATTTTTAAATGTGCGTCTCGTCACATTTTCATATCCAGAGGACGTTCATGTAACTTCGTATGAAATCTTGCTAGTCGCTCTCGCCAGCTTATAAGCTTCAAATATCACATTTAACGCATGTTACTTGATAGATAAGACACATGAACGCCATGCATGACAGTAAGATAGGCCTTCTGTAGACGAAATCTGTTCATTGTGTGATCGACTTCAACGAGTGGCTATAGCATGATGTAATAGTGGACTGTATGTGAGGAAAAAATGTAACAGTAATATCATTTATACTATTCCCATATTATTTAATAACCTGATTACATGCAAAGACAATTATTGTTTTCATTTAGACCTACCCGTTGCATTTTTGTTTTGTTTTGTTTTGTTTTTATGGTGGTGGAAAAGCCAGAGCCTGAGTGTTTTTTGGAACAAAAAAATGTATTTCCAAAATGTTAGAAATTTCTCTGAGACCCATAAAAAACAAACATTGAATCTCGGGGAGTCCTTTCTTTTATTTGTACACTTTTATCTGTGTCAAAAGACAATCCAGTTCAGGCTTTGTGCTTTTAAAATTAAACTTCTATGAAACATAATTGATCATCATAACATCGCGACCTTACATTTTGTGTGTTCCAACTCCACTTTTCGTACAACTGAGAAATTCGACTTTAAACGTCGGGGTCTTTAGTATTATAATAAGAGTTAAAATAAATCAGTACTGTTAAAAAAAAAAAAAAGACTTAACCAGTGCCACGACGCATTTTAAACAAATAACGTCAAAGTGTGCATTTGTTATATCGCTTCTACATACTATAAGCTTTGCAGTTGTTTTTTTTATTGGAGATGAACAAACAAGAACTAAGGCCGCCATGTATCATAATAATCAGGTCGGCTAATCTCTTAACGACACTTAACAATGTTTTTTGCTCATTGTCGATCTCGGCCATAGACATACACTGCACAGGCGTAAAGGCTTATTGAGAGCATCAAAAACGCAACACCTCTAACTGGAAAGGGAGGCTATAGTGCTTTAAAAGTTGTGTAACACGAACACTGTTACTTCCCATGGGTATTTTCTTGTGAGTCCAATATGCAGGATTTTCTATAACTTTCCTACTTGTGATGATGCGGTCTCTGCCTTTGTTTGTCCAAAAAAGACTTAAATTGCAAAGTGACTTTCTTTTTTGAAAGGAACGAGAGTAATGTTTTGAGTTATAGAGAACATTATCGTGGGCAACTAAACGAATGCCAGATTTGATGCTTAACGGACCGAAATGAAGGTAGACACCAAAAAATGTTAGGATTATATTTTTGTCTGTTATTTAACAGCGAACCAATGTCCTGTTCTCAAATACCCGATTGAATACAGAAATAACAGAACCAGACATTAGCTGGACAATTCAATAGATATCCAGAAATCGAGCCATCTTGTATTCCATGATATACGTTATATATACAGTATATATTTTCTTCCATCTCTCTTTCTCCCTCTCTTGCTTTTCTTTTTTTCTATTCTGCCTTTCCATTTCGATTTTTTTTGTGACCTCTGAGTATATTTCTATTTTAGGACACATGGGAGAATTTATGTACCCTAACGGCGGGACCATGCTTTATTACGGTGTGTGACCATTTCACCAACTAGAACTTTAGATTTTTCAAAAACACTTTTAGTTTGCCACGCCGAAACGAAAAGAACAGTTTAGGTCGTGATTATAAAATCCAAAGTGATTTCAGATTTGTTCAGATTTACAGCGAGAAACAGGTAACTCTTTTCTTTGCAGTAGTTTTTCTATCACTAGATACTTAAAGAATGAATTGATAGACCTCTACAATTCGATGTTTTTCTTTCATTCATTAAAGAAAATAAATGTCTGACATAAAATTGTCTGAATAATTCCGTTTACTATGTATATCAGCTTCTCAACCCGATCAGTAAAATTAATGTGTCCTTTTCATACTTCAAAATAAGAACCAAATTTTCGTTTCGGTGAGGTGTGTGACGCTGAATTTGGCTTTGATTTTCATGCGACTTCCTTTCATTCATGGACAGTTTAGTGTCTGCACCATTCTAGTTTGGTTTGATTTCGATAGCACCTGTCTTAGAACCACCATTTTCAGTGATTGGCTGATTTTCAATCACAACATTATAGTGACCCATAGCACTTCATTGTGTGCTTGATCTATTTTGGATTTTTTTGTCCTCCAGTCAGTTATCCTCTTTGTTATTTTTTTATTATTATTAATCTTTTTAAAAATTATTTTTTGTTATTATGTATTATTCATTTGTTATCATTATTATTATTTGTAGTTATTACCTATTTTCAGCCTTTCATCCGCTTTGCTTGACAGCACACCTGCAATTAGTTTTCATAATCATAGTTTCGCTTTTTGCTATTTAACATAATATTTGTTCGCCAGTACTGTAGAGAGTAGACCTACCGCTTTCAGTTTCCAGCGACTCGGGTATTGTTTCCAGAAATAGCCGTGCAAGCTCTGATTCATTAAGCAAGAGCTAATTAACGTGCATTTTTTATATTAAAGAGGTATTTGCTTGGACTATTTGAGATGGATGTTATATTATGTGTATACATGTCTATCTGTGTGTTTGTTTTGAGTCTTTGTCTGTATGTGTGCATGGGTGAGTGTTTAAGTCGATGTTCCGTGTAGGCCTACACGCAGGCCCGTGCGACTTAGAAAACAACCACAACAAAAATGATAGGGAGGACATGAACATAATATTTGATAATGATCAATGTTTGTACTCAAGAATCCAATCTCCCAGAGCAGCGATTCTGTTTTCTGCATTTGTCTATTCAGTACGATGGTTCAATTTGCCTGGAAACTCGTATTCGTTTTTCTGAGTATATGGATGAAATTGTAGTTCATTTCGAAGTGAAAATTCTTATATCAATTTTACGTCAGTAGATCGAATAAAAACACAGGATCGCAGCAACTTCAGAATTAATAATTTCTTTATACCAATTAGGAATTTTTAACATCAGGATTGAAAGCATCAGACGTGATTGTGTCTTTGTAACCGTCTAAAGCTATCTGGGTGAAAGAATGTCGGAGTGGAAGAAAGAAAATGCACATTTGACAACAGAATTATCTCTGTTTGCTTATCAGGTCTTTGAAATGAGGAGAAAATAAGTTTTAAGTACCAATAGGCACTTTGTTTCGATTCAAAATCGGCACCCAGTCATCGTGTTCTGGAAAGTTCATCCCGGTGTGCACGACAAATAATGAAACGATGTTTGGAATCAGAACAGGACTGCACTCAACTGTAGTTCAATGCACCATTTTTCCAGCCCCCACACAATCCACGTCGGTATGCCCGCTATCATGTAGAAAAGAAGAAAAGGTTCGCAGGTTCATCATACCCACTTTTCTATGCACGAAACCCTCTACCTTTTTGTTTCTCGAGGGCCAAACGTATAGGTCTTGGCTACATTAAAAGCAGCATTTGGATTCGATGCAATGACTAATATAACTTACGTAATTTCCGGTCACACTTTTCGGTTCTATGCGGCATCCTAATGCACGAGACCCTCGCTTGACCTTTCTTTTAATACAGCAGGCTTAATTGTATTGTTTCCTTACTATCCTTGCCCATAGAACAGGAGAGGTTTTATTATTCTTAGTTTGCTTTGTAGATTTTAATTTGATCTTTGACATTTTATGGATGCCATTTTTTGTTTGTTTGAAACGATGGTTTTCGTTTTTTTCTTTCTTTCTCCCACATGGTTGCGCTAATTAATTTGCCAGTTTGTATTTGGTGATTATAAAAATGGAAAAATTAATTTGACCTGTCTTTCGGTCGGTGTTGTATTGCTGGCCCTAGCATGAAACCGCCCAATTTTCCCTGCGAGATCGGGAAAAACTGTTTTACTTGAAATGTGTGAACTACATGTATCTATAATACATGTATGATAATAATCATACGAATAAATATTGGAAATACTGTACTCCTCCTTACTCAATAGAAAGAAATAAAATTCCTTCAAGGAGTTCATAAATGTCTGACGAAAAAGAGTTGTCATCTGTGCTGGTTTCCTGACAGTACCATGGATATATTATACAGATTAAAAGAAAAAAGGAATAAATAGGACAAGACCTTCCATAAATTTGATTTTGTTGTGTAAATTCGCCAGTAATGAAAGTTGAACTTTTTTTTCTTCTATGTTTTTCAGAGGTGAAGTGAGTCGAGTGTTTCTGTATGTCATTTTAATAAGCAGGAATATTTTCATAACGTTACCCAAGGAAATGTGGTAACTCCATAATATACTTGTAGGGTCAGATGTATTTCATTAAACTACATGACCACATTTAATTTGTTCATGTGTTTGTGTTTTGACATTATGTACTAATATAACTTGTTTTTTTATTTCTTCTATCCTCAACAAATTTAGCTAACGGAGGCCCTTTCGTACAGTAAGTCTGGCATTTACTTTCATTATTTCATCTTCAATTATTACTGACGACCCCCCCCCCCCTTCCCCGCACACTTTTTTGTTTGTTCATTTGAAATGATTAGACAAGAGCGCAAGGTGGGAGGAAGGGATAATAATTATGACTATATTAACTGTTCCCTTACTCTTCAGTGCTCTGCCTCCATTGTAGGCGAACATGCACCTGATCTAGTCTGTTTCAAAGCCAGTGGATACATACAAAAGCAAACAGTACTCTGTCATTATACAGTCTAGCCGACCCGCGCAAGATAAATCTTGCAGATTCTTTGTATAAAGCCCAGACGTATAGGTCTAGGCTACATTAAATTCAGCATTTGGATTCGATGCAATGACTAATAGAACTTACGTAATTTCCGGTCACACTTTTCGTTTCTATGCGATGAAAATGCGTCTCTGTTTTTGCGGCTCAAAATTATAACTATTAATTTTTCCACAAGTTTGCGGAACTTACAACTGTAATATTGTGATGTTTTGTCCACATCAAAGTGAATTATTAATGATCATTTTATTTTGGTGGTTAAATGTACAATCTGAAGAATTCACTGACTTTTAAATTTTCCATAACTGTGTTGAACGTGGTATTTGTATTTGTATTTGTATTTGTATAACTCTTTAATCCCATTTGGGAAATTTTGCCTTTGTGCCATTGCAGCCCAGTTATAACTGGAGCAGGCACGTCGTCGCCACAGTGCAGCGCCGGTCGGCGTTTTTTTTTTTTTTTGGGGGGGGGGGAGATGAGGGGGGAGGGACTGGTAGAGATGAATTTAATTTAATTTTGCCCGGGCAGCGGCCTGTTCGGCCTGCTCTTTACGATTTCCAACTGCCAAGGTATCTTTAACGTGCGCAACGTGCACACGGGCCCTCCGAATTTTTTCGTCCTTATCCGAGAAGACTGTAATATAGTGGAGTTTGGTCCACACCAAAATCATGTAGTTTGTAATAATTTTTTTTTTCAGTGGCAAAAACATTTTGTCGTAAGAATACATTGACTTTTAAGTTTTTCAGATTTGTATTGTACTTGTGACTGCAATAATTAATGGAAGTTTATTATGTTTTGTCATGTAATGACGCCCCGGTGACGTCTAAAACGTTCTTATTCTTGTTTCCCCAGGGAAATGGATGCCAGTGAAAACAGGGTAAGAACACGCTTGTCACACCTGTCATTATGATATTATGTTTACTTTGTCATCTTCTTTCGCAATCCTTCATCTATTAGAACTTTTGTTGATACAATATGTCTGACTGCATTAATCTGTCCACGCCTCCTTTCAGACTGTCATCCCTTACTTTAGTCGCCAGTCACCAAATTCAAAACAACTCCGGGCAGAATTACGTAATAATCTATTTAAAGACTTTTTATGCAAGCATGTGGGTATGCGTGAGAGAGAGAGAGAGAGAAAGAGAGAAAGAGAGAGAGAGGATGTAAGAGAGAGAAAGCGTGAGAGAAAAAGAGAGAAGAGAGAGAGAGAGAGAGGAGAGAGAGAGAGAGAGAGAGAGAGAGAGAGAGAGAGAGAGAGAGAGAGAGAGAGAGAGAGAGAGAGAGAGAGAGAGAGAGAGAACGAGAGAGAGAGAGAGAGAGGAGGGGGGAGGTGTTGCGGAGACGGAGAGATTTGTGTACCTTTTTTTTAAATATCAATACCATATTAGCCTACCTTCACTTCATCATTTCCACTTTTGTTTTGTTGGAAGATTTATCATTTCTGCAGTGTCATTTGACCCGTTTTGAATCTTTAACGATGTCCTAGATGCAAATTTAAGAGATTTTATATTGTTTGGTTCATTTTTCCAGCGGGCACGTCGTCACAGGAGCCGGGAATCCAGCACAGGAAGAAGACAGAGCAGATCACGCTCAAAATCGCGGTCCAGATCTCGTGACCCAGATCAACGGAATCGCCGGAAAAGCACCGGCACTATGGATGAGACACCGATCTTGTCTGTACCTGGGGATGTCATCCTGCAGAACCACAACCAAGACTTCTCATACCTTGCCCGGAGCACTAAACGGAAAAGGCATGACGATAATAACAATCCTTTCGAATCCTACTTTATGCCTGGGGAAAATTCTGGAAACGTTGTGACCACCACAACCCAGGAAACCACAACTGTTCAAACTTCTGGTACAGAATTTGTTAGGGATGAGGATAAGTACGTGGGTGATGGAGGGCGTTATTCTGTGACCCAGGTACAGTCAAGCAGTAACGTGTACCCCTCAGCGGTTGCCGCAGCGTCTTCAGCCAAACAGATCATCCTTCAGGAGAGAGTGAACACGATGATGTTTGATGATGAAGATGACACTGTTGTAGATTTCGACCCTGAACCCACTCCCAGGCGAGACTACGGCAATGATGAAATTCCTCAGCAAGATTTTACCTTCTCTCAGACCCAAGTGTCACAGACTGTTCACTCCGAAAACGTCAACAACATTCAATCATTGGCTGACGTGGAGCCAGAGGAGACACCCAGGGCTGACTACACTCCACAGACATCAGTCATTGAAACCCAACAAGCCACGTTTGACTTCGACGACGCAGGCAGTGAAATTGATGACATCATAGCTCTGGCTGGGACATCAACCAGCCAAACTGTGGTACAGGAACAACAAATTATAACTCGTGAAGTCTTGGCCTCCAGCCGACGTCAGGATCCATCACTGGATAAACCACCAAGTCCACCACCGCTTTCTGACAGACCTCCCACTCCGCCATTTGATGGAGGGGATTTAGTGTACCCGCCAAGCCTGTCAGTGACACAGCATGACGATGAAGTAACAACCATTATGCAGACAAACACTCGTATACCCACCCCACCACCAGATATGTCACCAGACACGGAAGAAAGTCCCCTGCAGCGATTGGACAATCTAGCTCACCCACCAACTCCACCCCCGCTACCACCGAATTTTGGGAAACTGTCGTATCGACCACCTACGCCACCACCGGGTCTTATCCGTCAAGACGAAACTGTCAACATCGACGACATTCTGCAAATGGGTCAGCAACCTGTGACATCCACTGAATCTCCGAAGAAACCACAAACTGGCAGTCACGGTAGAGAAGGCGGTTTGCCGTTCATGGAGGAGCTGCGGAAACGACAAAAATCCATTGATCATGGGTCTCCCAGATCATCTCCTCCTCCCGCACCATCTCCTCCAACTTCACTACCACTGTTTTCTTCATCCAGCCAGCCACCTCAGCCGGTCACGAATGACACTGACATTGACAGTGGGCATGGAGAAGCTTTGCAACCACCACCTCCCCCTACCTTAGCTCATAGAACATCAGTTGTCCAGTTCGCGCAAGAACCCCCAGAAATTATCCCTAGAGATGACGGTCCAGAAAGTCCCACTTCACCTACACAAGCTGCTCCACCACCACCACCACCACCACCACCCCCACCCCCTCCACCACCACCTCCACCAATGCCAAGATAGATATCTAAATAAATTAATTGTTCATATTTGCATGAGCTCATAAACATTCCTGGATGATGTTGATTAGAGACACAATTTACAGTGTGATCGATGAGTTTATGACTGTGGCATGTAGGGTCTACTTAATTGTTGCTGATGCACATTTGAATATTAATGTGAATGTTTAAAACTATTGATGACATGCTAGTGAATGACTTTTCTGAGTTTATTTGGTGTGATCATTCTCAAATTAAGTTAAAAAGTATGGAATCCTGTTTGTACAAATTTTTAATTCTTTATTTAAACATCTCTATATTTTATACAGATATCTTACAGCATTTTGTTATCATTGTGAAGAATATAATATTTGTGGTTGTTGAAAAGGACAGTAATGTATCAAAGTAGGAAGTCTCTGACCTGGGATAGATGATAATTTTGTTGTAAAAATCTCAAGATGGCCTGACCAATCAGATGCAGTTAAGAAGTCAACACTTGGAACAAGACAGGATGATGAAAAATGAGAGTTGGCGAGAATTCTTAGATGGAGAGAGGGATGAGTGAAATATATCTGGAGTCGGCAACCTGCGGCTCGCCAGCTGCATGTGGGTCTTTTAGCTTTCATCTGTGGCCCTTTCCTGTTCTTGACGCTTGATGAAAGAAAAATCATTAAATGAGAAAAAATACTATGGGTATAGAGATGTTCAGACATGTCACAGCTCACTCTGAAGCTGAATTCTGTCAAAATCTTCAAATTATATGGCTTTTCCTTTCTGAAAGGTTGCTGACCACTACAAAACAAATATGCTGGTGCCCATAGGCATACAGTTCATTTGAAACCACATATTAACTCCTTCCCTATGGTACAATGCACACTGCATCGCACGCTTCCCTAGCGGCAGCCGGTACAACGCAGTTTGTGTTGTGATGTTGTAAAGGTATTCCTTGACCATTGTAATGGAAAATTTTAACATCCCATGTGACGTTGAACCTTAAAAATAGAATTCTTGGTAAAGCTTCCTTTGTCCTAGCATGTCCAGCAATACACGTATGCGATGTCTAAAGTTGGACAGCTGTTGTACAGTAAGATAATCTTTATTTGCAAATGAATAGTACAGTATGGCATGTAACCCCAGGAAGTGCTCCGTCCAGATGTGGAATGCTGGCCCATAAGGAAAGAGTTAAGTTAGTGATTTGTGAATCTGCATTGATTTTACTTATTTTAGTCCATGTATTTTTGCACAAGAGGTAAAGAAGGGACAGAAGAGAGAACAAAAGGAAAGAAACTGGACAGAGAGACATTCATATCAAGTAGATCATGTATAAATCCAAGCACAAAATTATAGTTTCTGGTTATCTTTAGTATTGCAAATGTTGAACCTTAGATATTGCTTCTTCTTGACATTAGCATGTATGCGTATTTGTTTTCAGTATTTCAATTAGACCAGTGTTTCTCAATCTTTTTATTCCATGCCCCGTTTCAATTTTTAAAAATAAAGCATGTGCCCTACCATGATCGGACAAAACTAGTATATGGTACATTATATACAAAAAGATTTTAAAAATATTTATGAATTCTGTATGTATACATTCTAAAGAAGTTTTGATTAAAATTTTGTATTGTGTATTTTGTATACTTCTTTAATCCCATTTGGGAAATTTGCCTTAATGTCATTGCAGCCCACTTACAACTGGAACAGACCCATCATCACCACAGTACAGCACCAGTAGACGGTTTTTAAACATGACATAAGCAAAACGTTTTTTTTATCCATACGGTTTAGTTAAAATATAGGATGAAATTAAGATTTCTATGAAAATTCCCTATGCTCCATTCTGAAATCTCATGTCCCACCAAAATATTCCCACCAGCAGGATGCCACGTTGAGACAATTTAGACACTAAAGATGATCTCTTCAGTTTACAAAAAGAATTACATCTCTTCTCATTTTTTCTGATAGCGGCAATAGAAATACTTCATTTTCCAGGCATAAAATAGTTCAGTGAAATATGCCTGAAAATATCCCATGCTCAATAACGATGATCAAAAAGCTATCAAATTTTTATCACATGCCGTTTGTCTTTGTTGTTCTTATTACAATAATTATGGTTCTCGCCCCATTACGGCGCAGTATGCTGAACTCAGCATTCATACATTATAGAGTGTGAGCCATCTTGCAAGTTTGTAATAGCACTTACATGGAATGATTTCAGAAAGTCGTTAAATTTTGGAGGAGAAAGACAATGTCATATTTTTGCCTCAAAGTTGCAAGCTTGGCTGTGACAATTCCTGCTAAGTGCTATGTATATATGCTCTACGATAATGGCATATGTCAGACTTTTGCCAAAAGCCAACTGATGATTCATTGCATTCCTTGAGCATGAGGGTTATCAAGTAATATGATAGAAAAGGAAATGCGCCAATAGGAAATGTAATAATCCAATAGAATCATAATAGCATAAGTCACCAAATGGCAGAAAAAGAAACAGTTTTTTCTTAACATCTCAAAAGTAAAAAAGTGTCAAGGATGACTATGTCATTTGCTTAGAGCAATGATGATAAGTTATGTAAATATTAGGGTGCTGTGTTGAATCAAAATGACGTTATATCATGTTGATGCTGACTACACAAGTATGAAAATATCTGCATTGATTTGTTGCCTGTATGTTGCCCGTATGCTGTATCAGCAGCAAATTGATTGTTATATTTATTTATGCATGGATCACAACACCTTTGCCCATATTCTTTCATTCTGTTATTCTTTCCTTCTCTCTTATGCAATCACCCATTCATTCCTTCTTTTCCTTTTAATAAATGAATTCACTGTATACTTTTAAAATTTATTTTGTTTTGTTTTCCATACAAAAAAATTATCTTTTGAGACAAATTAATAATCATATACTATAGCGCAGATTGCAAAATTTAATGCAAATCCTCTTGTTTTAACTTATCTACAGTACAATCATCCTTCGAGATGAGACGATAACAGCATAAGTATAAAATTTAACAATCTGTACAGAGTTGGCAAAATCATCAGTATTTCCACTATGTCAGAACTGACTTGACTTTGCAAAGACAGGGTTCTCACAAATTATGCAAGGCTATAGATTTCAAGATTCAACAGTAAATCTTTAGCATAACCATAACTTTACAAGGATTAGCATCAGTATTTAGAATTATGACAGAAGTTGACTTTTTAAATTGTGCAATGACTAAATTTTCACAAATAATGTAAATCTTTTGATTATGAGATTTAAGAATACAGATTGGAAGAACTTTGCAGTGATAATTATCAGTGTTTATAACTATGTTAGAGATGACTTTGCAATAGCAAGATTCGCAAAGCTTTCTGAATGATTTGTTTCTTTGTCTTGAGTTGTTTCTGTGAGTGCAAATGGAACTTACTAAAAAGGAGGTAAGCATGCGGACAACTTCAACAAATCCCTTGTCAATGAATCATAAAGTTTTATGTATCAAAATGTAAATGCAATGTTAAACAAAGTAGAATGAATGGGAATTTGGCAAAAGATGCGACAAATAAAGAGAATTCTCAATTTAATAGATAGTTAACGACATCCGCAAATTTATAGTCATTATGACATGATGCTTTCAAATCGGATGCAAGCTGTATCTTAACTATGTCTAGGTCCTCAATAAGCAAATCCCTGTTTAGTTTCTTAGTTTCAAGAAGTACCGTAAGGGAAAATCAAAATAAGGACAAGCTGGTTGCTCTCCTATAACTGACAAGCAAATACACTGTATTATGAGACAGGGACTGTGGCTAAGATCTTCCATCTTTTTTTTTTCTTTCCTTTATTCTTTTTTACGTTATTCATTTTCTTCAGCATTTGTTTAGCATTAAATCTCGTACAGAGCATATTATGTTACAAGAGCTCCTCTTCGCAGATGATGCTGCAATCGTGGCCCACGATGAAACCACGCTCCAGGCTCTCATCAATAGCCTTGCCAAAGCCTGTGACAAATTCATGCTAAGGATCAGTGTCTCAAAAACTGTAGTTTTGACACAAGGCTTGAGAAACCCCAACCCAATCATGCTGAATGGCTCTCCTCTGGAGCAAGTGGGAAAAATTCTGCTACCTAGGCTCAACCATCAGTGGTAGCACAGACATAACAACTGAAATAAATGCCAGAATAGGAAAGGCGGCCACAGCTTTTGGCAAACTCTCAAAAAGGGTGTGGAACAATAGCAAGCTGACCATCAAAACAAAGGTACTCGTGTACCAAACTTGCGTCCTAAGCACCCTGCTGTATGGCTCAGAGACATGGACCACCTACTCCAAACATGAAAGATCCCCCAACTCCTTCCACCTGCGCTGCCTACGCAAAATTCTCAAGATCAAGTGGCAAGACAGGATCTCAAATATCGAAGTTCTGAGCCGAGCCAACATTCCATCAACTCAGGCTCTCCTAGGCAAAAAAAGACTGCGGTGGCTTGGACATCTCCACCGTATGGAAAATGATCGCATCCCCAGACAAATTCTCTACGGGGAACTTGCTACTGGCAACCGACCCAGAGGTAGGCCACATCTGCGATTCAAAGACACTTGCAAGGTCACGATGAAAGCATTCAACATCGACCCCAATGAATGGGAGAACCTTGCAAATGATCGAAGCAGATGGAGACAAAAATTGCGCAGTGGCACGCTCGCAATAGACTTCAAGGCAAAAGAAACATACCTGACAAAACGACAGAGGCGGAATGAAAACACTCGCCAAAGTGAACCCAAAAGACTGACCTGCAATCACTGCCATCGCACTCTCGGGTCAAACATTGGTAGAATAAGCCACGAGAGAAGCTGTCAGTCAAAGTGAAAGTGAATATTCTAGCTGCTAAGACCGTCTGTAAAGACGCTGAAGGCCATATATGTTTAGCATTCTTCTTCCCACATTATATTCATACTGTTTGTCAAAGGGTAGATAAATACGTATTCACTGATTTACTGGCACCATGTTCAAATAGAACAGAACAATAGGAACAAACCATCTCAATAAGTCATGGAAGAAAAGGAAATTATTAGATTATTTATTTAATCATTTCTGAGTAAACAGAGCTTCTTGCAGACTCACTGTACTCACATGACAGCGCATGCTCAAATCTTCAAATACATTGGATTGTTCCTTAATATGCAAAGAGGCGTGCAGATGTTTTATTCCACTGTGAAATTTATACATATTTACACGAACATGATAATAGCCAAGACACAGGATACCGAGACGGTTCAATTCACCAAATTCCGTCCGTCGACTTGGGCGCATATCAACCACGTCAACAGTGCAACAGTTTGCACCACACAACTTCATATGTCAATGAAAAAGACCAGTATCACAGAACTCTATGAGTAGTACTGACCGTTTTTATACATGTGCAAGTGGTGGACATATAGTGAAAGAAGAAATGGTCCATCTCGGTATTCTGTGGCTCGGATAGTAGTCTCTTTCTCTCTTGCCAACACAACCATGCTGTCCAAATTTATCGATGAATAAATCCTAATAACAATAAAAATGAAGGCAACAATGACAACATATATACACATATAAACACAGCGTGTCTTATTCATTATACATTCCTTTGTCGTTTTGAAAAATGCTTTTTAGGAAGATTTTGTTTTAAATTTTGTTCCACAGAAATATAAATTTTTAAGGTATTTATGAGCATCAGAGTTCTCTGTCGCTGTCTACAGTTGAAAGATTTAAAATACATGTTGTATGTTTTGTTTTCATGAGATTTTGTTTTTGAAAAGTATTATGATGGTACAATGAAAGCTGAATGATTTATGTATACATCCAAACTGTGGTTTTTCAAGATAAAATAATAAATGTATTTATAATATCAATATATAATATTCTTGCATATCACATTAAATCATATAATGCCTACTGGTCTTTACTTTTTTTTATGACTTTGCAGTGTGTGGAACGTGTTGTCCAGGTTGCTTTGGTCTTGACAAAATAGAGAGATTAAACATCGAGAGAATGATGAAAAAAAAAAAAAGAAGAAGAAAATGAAGCGACTGTGTGAAGGAAAGAAGAATGGTGATTATTCTGACTGTGTGAAGGAAAGAAGAATGGTGATTATTCTGACTGTGTGAAGGAAAGAAGAATGGTGATTATTCTGACTGTGTGAAGGAAAGAAGAATGGTGATTATCCTGACTGTGTGAAGGAAAGAAGAATGGTGATTATTCTGACTGTGTGAAGGAAAGAAGAATGGTGATTATTCTGACTGTGTGAAGGAAAGAAGAATGGTGATTATTCTGACTGTGTGAAGGAAAGAAGAATGGTGATTATTCTGACTGTGTGAAGGAAAGAAGAATGGTGATTATTCTGACTGTGTGAAGGAAAGAAGAATGGTGATTATTCTGACTGTGTGAAGGAAAGAAGAATGGTGATTATCCTGACTGTGTGAAGGAAAGAAGAATGGTGATTATTCTGACTGTGTGAAGGAAAGAAGAATGGTGATTATTCTGACTGTGTGAAGGAAAAAAGAATGGTGATTATTCTGACTGTGTGAAGGAAAGAAGAGGAAATGAAGAATCCCAAGGAAATGGGCTGGAAATGATTGGTGACAGTAGAAAAGAGTGAGAGAAAAATTAAAAATGAAAATGAAAGAAATAAAAATTAGGCTATTCCATTTAAAGAAATGATTGTCGCATTTAGGGGATAAAAAGATGATAATGTTGATGTTTGTACTACAATTTTATGCCTCTGTCAACTGAGCAAAGGGGAATAATAAAAAAAAAAAAATCATGCTGCAGAGATTAGCAAAAATTATAATAATAGGGCAAAATACAAGAAAAGCATGTGAAAGTCCCATGTGTCCGGGGCGCACATACTTACTAAAGATTCTGGTGGTCAGAAATTTACTTGCCATGAAAATGAAATCTCATTCAGCAGCTAATGGGAAGTAACTAATGAAGACAGGGAAAGCGTCTATGTATTTCATTTTTCTTTGTCGTTTCCCTTTAATAGCCGTTTCTGTAATCTCTCTGTCGTACCCTCCTTTTAGTTCTCCCAAAGATTGTAGAAATAACTTGGTTCTACGGTGTCATCCAAAACTTATGTCGTTGTCTGAATTTCTTCATTGTCGGTCCCTTTCTCCGTTGAATAATTTTTTCTTTGCATATTTGGTGAAATTGTATTTCAGTTTATAATATTTAGAATCCACTGAGGTTATAAGCGAGTGTGGTCTGCGAGTGCGATGGGTAAAGCCTTTTTTATGTTTTGTCTTCTAAATAATTAGTATTTACCAGCTAAAGCGCAGTTCGTTGACCGGTGGTTACATAGTCATCACGAAATTTCCGGTCATACTTTTCCATTCTACCCGACGAAAACCTTTCTTTTGTGTGTGTGGTTTAAAAAAATATCATAGATAATTCAAATTAAAGGGATACATGCCCACGTAACTTATTGCCGAAAACTGAGGTAGTCCACAAAGTTTCATAATTTTTGGCCTCATAGACACGGAGTTTTAGATGTTTGCATAATTATTCACCTTCTAATTCCTTATCGTATGATGATCTCTAATATCATACCGTCTCTGTCATCACACGAGTGAAAAAAAAAAAGGACAATAAACGCCTGCTTTGTTTATTTAGGTGAAAAGTCGCAATCTTGTAATACTTCTAGAAGACATGACTGTGTGAATCTTCAATGCCCGATTCAGAGGAAATGAGTTTAAGCAGGATGCCTCAAGCATGTTGGCCTGTAAATAAATTCGGCCACTGAAATTAATTAGTAATCTATTATTTATTAATATAAACAATTAATGAAAACAAAGTAACAGGAAATTAATAACGGAAGTGAAACTATCATCACAAGGCCATCTAGTAATCGTGAAAACCCAGCACATGTTACTATCAAAGTAAAGGACTTGATAGTGGATTGCTGCCGCGAAAAAAATGACTTTGCCATGCCAAGGCTTTTGCGCTGTGGGTGGTCATCTCCTAAATTTGGTATCTGAAGCTTACATAGCCTTGGAAACCCCAACAAAGTTTTGTGAGTGAATCTGGCGGAATCGGGCTTAAGGTGAAAGGCCAAGTTTCTCAGAAAACCCTTCCAAAGGTGGAAACATTTTCTACAGAAATTGAGATTTGCTCATAGAATGAAAGATCAGCCATTTTTCTGCATTCAGTTAACATATTTTGCTTGAAATCGTCTTAGAAATATTTTATTTTGATTTTTTAAAGAGGTAAAAAAAAAACTTCACCTTAAGCCCTATCTCGCCAGATCCACTCTCATACAGCATTTCAGTGAAGCCTTCATTGGATGTGACCTCATAGCCCTAAGAAAAAATTAGTCAACTTAATTGGGCACTGGCAGTAGCATGGTGAAATTAATAGTAGATAAAATAGATAAAATGACCATCCTATTTCAACACTATAGTTCTATAATAATTGTAGGATGTAGTTGTAATAAGAGTGAATAGTAACAAGGGTGAAGTCTTTGATGATCGCTTGACGTTAAGCTTTATTTCACTTAATAAAGACACATCATACCTGAAACGAAAACAAAACAGAAAACATTGATAAGACATCTAGACAAACAAACAAGAATACATTCACCACATTCTCCCCCACCAAAAGATAAGCAATCGTAGCCATACATACATCTTTCACAAACCACGTCTATTTCCATACCGGAAGACTGCCGGACTAATTAACTTAAACAATAAAGTCAAGACTTAGATCATCTTAGACCGCTTCTGAGGTTGTAAGGCCTAGTTCGTATGAAGGGTTGACGTTTCTCCAGAGGTTTCTCCATTGTATGTTTATCCGGAGATCCAGCTGGAGGTGTGAGGTCTTGAGCCATTCCCTCAACATCCAGTTCACCAGCTGCAGGTGCTTGAACAATGTCCACCTCATTCAATTCGCCAGATGTGTGTATGGGATCGTCTGATGTGAGTATGGGATCGCCTGACGGAATTATAGTCATTTCCCCATCATTCGGTTCACCAGTTGGCTCTGCCTCACCCCTTGGGGCAAGGTGTCGTAAGGATACAGTTGATTCTCTGCCATCTGGTAGACGGACGAGGGCATACTGGGGGTTAGCATCAATGAGCTCCACCTCGTCGACCAGTGGGTCGTACTTAGATGATCTCACATTCCGTTTGAGTAGTACGGGACCAGGCGTAAGTAGCCAAGAAGGTCGGGACTGTCCGTTTGTAGACTTCCGTTGGTATTTTAAATAGGCGTTCGTGAGGAGTGGTGTTGGTTTCTGTGCAGAGCAGTGACCGCAAGGAGTGTAGAGCATCAAGTAGTACCAATTCCCACTGGGTTACAGCCAAACCTCGGGTCTTCAAAGCGAGGTTAATAGTTTTCCACAAAGATCCATTCAGTCTCTCTACCTGTCCATTTCCCTTGGGATTGTAAGGGGTCGTATTACTTGTTGCCACACCTTTGGAGTGTAGAAAAGATCTCAATTCCTCTGACATGAACGCCGACCCTCTGTCAGTATGAATATATTGGGGCATTCCAAATAACGCAAAGAGTTGGCACAGGCACTTGATGACAGTGGATGAGGTCATATCGGAGCAAGCAAAGGCAAATGGGAAACGTGAGAATTCATCTATCACTGTCAACAGATATTTGTTGTTTGAACAAGACGGTACGGGCCCCTTGAAATCCATACTCAGTCTTTCAAAGGGCTGTGTAGCTCTGATAAGAGTCCCTTGGTTGTTCCTGTAGAAACGGGGTTTCATTTCAGCACATGTAGGACATTTCGAAGTCATTGTTTTGATTTCTTCCACTGAATAAGGTAGGTTTTTCTGCCGCACAAAATGAGTCATTCTAGTAATTCCTGGATGACAGAGAGAGTCATGTAATTCCTTAAGTTCCTCAGTAGATCCGGCCTTCATTGCACCACACCGGGACAAAGCATCAGGGGCATGATTCTCAGGTCCAGGCCTGTAGACAACGTCATACACAAAGGGGGACAATTCAATCTTCCACCTTTGAATTTTGTCATTCTTGATTTTTCCTTTGTTGCCTTTGTCGTATACAAAAGCCACCGATTTTTGATCTGTGACTAACTTAAATGGAGCATTTATCAGGTAATGTCTCCATTTTCTAATTGCCTCCACGATGGCATAAGCTTCCTTCTCAACAGACGAGTGGTTCCTTTCACTAGACGTGAGTGTTCTTGAAAAGAAGGCCACAGGTCTGCCTTCTTGATTAAGCGTAGCAGAAATGGCCACATCGGAGGCGTCTGTTTCAACCACGAGGGGTAAGGACTGGTCAATTGTTACGAGGATGGCCTCTTCCAATTCCTTCTTGAGGCTTTCAAAGTTGTGAAGTACTGGTGGTGGGAGGGGGAATGTTGTGTTCTGTGTTAGTGTTCTAATTTTATCCGAGAAGTGGGAGATCCACTGTGAGTAATATGAAAATAGACCAACGGCTCGCTGCTGACTCTTGGCCGAGATCGGTGGTTTCATTTCCTTGAGTGCTGAAAGTCTCTCTGGGTCAGGACTAATTGAGCCTTTGGACACTCTATATCCCAGCAAGTCTAGTTCCTCCACACCAATGATACTCTTGGAGTCATTAAAAGTGATGCCGTATCTGTCGGCGGCCTGCCGGAAACGGAGAAGATTTCGATCGTGACTAACTTTGTCTGTACCACAGATGGTGACATTGTCTATGTAAGCAAAGGTGCTCTTGAGATGTTCAGTTTGGATGATATCATCGATTATTCTTTGAAAACAAGACACCCCGTTGGTGACGCCAAACGGCACTCTTTTGAACTGGTAAAGTTGACCCCCAGCTTCAAAGGCTGTGAAATGTTTTTCATCTTCCCTGAGGGGAATCTGGTGATAGGCACTCTTTAGATCAAGAGCACTGAAGTACGAGTGTTGCGATACTTTCTCGATCATTTCATCAAGCTTCTTTGTTGGGTAAGCGTCGAGGTAGGTGAATTTGTTGATTGTTTGGCTGTAGTCAACCACCATTCTCTTTTTGTGGTTTTCATTTGAGGTAACTAGGACCTGGGCTCTCCATGGCGAACTTGATAGTTCGATAATACCTTCGTTAAGAAGTTTTTCGACTTCTGAGTTGATGAATGTTTCGTCATGGTTAGAAAATCTTCTTGATTTCGTTGCAATAGGCCTACAACTGGGGTCCAGATTTCCAAACAGCGATGGCGATTTTACACGGGCAGCTGCGACACCGCAGACAATAAGAGGTGGATTGTTTCCTTTCATGAGAATCTTCAATTCTGAATGTTTCCCAATAAAGTCATGTCCCAAGATAATGTCAGCGCAGCTCTGTGGCAGTAAGGAAAGAGTAATGTTTTCATACGTAGTACCTTTGTAGTTCAGATCGACACAGCAATGACCCTGGGTTTTGTTGGTTAGCATCGTAGAGGCCATGCTGATCACAGTGGTAGAGGGGATAATGGACCATTTCAGCTTCTTTGCTATGGTTGCATTCACAAAACTTTCTGAGCTGCCAGAGTCGACGAGTGCTTTAAGAGGTTTGCCGTTCACTTTTACATTGATCATAGCTTTCTGTAGGCTTTCAGGTCCCGAAGCAGCAGTGGTTGTCGAAAGTATGGCGGAAGCCTGCTTGTTCTTTGGATTTGAAGTCCCAGATAGTGATCGACAAACTTTTTGGAAATGTCCCCTCTTCCCACACGCGTTGCATAGAGCATCCCGGGCAGGACACTTTGATCTCGGGTGATTCCACTTGAAACCGCAGAAGTAACACGTAGGGTGTGTTGCTGTTGATGCTGATGTTCCTTCAGCATCTACATCCGCATCAGAAGTGTTCACAGCTGAAGCGCAGGGAGGCACACCTTGATACGACATTGATTGTTTTTCAGCCATTTCTAAAGATCTGGCTTTTTCGTAGGCTGCCTGCAGGTTTAGTGTTTTATTTTCCAGGAGTCCTTGGCGGATCTGGTTAGACTGAATGCCTCTGATGAAAGCATCACGTATGGAATCGTCTCTGTGTTCTTCGGCCGTTACTGCCTTGAAGTTGCAGTCTTTTGCAAAGATCTTTAGTCTCTGTAGGTATTCGTCCAGGGTCTGTCCTGGTTCTTGCTTATAAGTGAACAAGACATGTCGGGCGAAGATTTCATTCTTTGGCTTTACATAGAGGTCGTTGAGGATGGCTATGGCATCATCGAATATTTCGCTTTCTGCTATGAATTCGTATACCGCTGGAGCAACGTAATTTATTTGAGTGTTCAGTTTGTCCGGTTGGAGAGTGTCTACAGCAGACAAGAAGTTTTGGAAAGTGCGATACCAATGGTTCCACTGCTTTGTAGCTCCCACGGCATTTGGGTCCACATCAAAACGCTCCGGCCTCAAGAATCGCTCCATCGTTCCCTGGGTTGTAGGGATCCGTTATTAAGTGAAATAAATTGTAATAAGAGTGAATAGTAACAAGGGTGAAGTCTTTGATGATCGCTTGACGTTAAGCTTTATTTCACTTAATAAAGACACATCATACCTGAAACGAAAACAAAACAGAAAACATCGATAAGACATCTAGACAAACAAACAAGAATACATTCACCACAGTAGTAAACATTCCCTGTGTGCGAGCATGCGTGTCCAGTGTCCGCTAGTGTCCACCAGCAGTGTTCTGTGCCATGACAAACACTTCGTGACCAGCCATGCGTTTTGGACTGGGAAAAGAAATTAGGTTAGGGGGAAATTCGTGTCTCGTATGGTCGATAATAGAACGACAGATGGAACCCGCTGGTTGCAAATTACAGGCTGTGAATTTGTAGCTGTCAGAGAGTCTTTGTCCACTTAAACTAGTCTCCCGGATCAGGTTCCTTATATCATACTACAAGTCGTTTTGCATACGCAAGGCCAGCTTTCTCATTTGGAGTAAAAATTGCTATTTGAAGTATTGAATTTAAGTTGGTTATGACTGTCATAGATCGCAAAACAAGCCCTTATCGCGCCTACAAACAGCCCTTCTGGGGACTGAATAAGGAGAGGAAAGAAGCAAGACAGACAAGCGGTGTCGTGAACATGCAGCATTCACAGCAAGCGTACATGCAACACCAACATTTGGCCGAAACAACAAAGAAACAAGTGGTAATGCATAATCACTACTACTGTATTTATTGAACTACTTTGGATAAATGAGAGGAGGCTAATAATCCTCGAAAGATAATCTACAGTTACTAATAAACAAGCGACTGAAAAACAAGTTTACTCAAGAACAGTCAAGGCGAAACTGGTTTCTCATGCAGAGAAACCAACATAAATGAGGTGAGAAAGGGAGTGGGAGTCTAGGTACCAGGACAAAGATGTTTAATATTGGGAACAGGGGACAAGGAGGAAGGGCTGGGCAAAGGGAGGTTATCAGATACTCTGGAGCCGATGCCATAAAAACTGTCTCCATTGTTTCCATCTCCCAATCCCACCGTAGACAGGAAGCAATAGCATTCCTCCGCCGACCACCCACAGTTCACTACATTCTCCCCACTATTGAACTGATCAAGATCAATATTCAGTCAGTTCAATCACACATTTACAAAAAGGACACAGCGGTTGAAAAACATCCCAAAATGATCATAAACCGTACAGTTATTTACATATCAATATCTATCAGGAGGTTTGATCACACGACCATACTTAGATACAGTTTCCACATTAGAATCTGCAGTAATTGGATGAGCATGCAATTCGAGGTCATGAATTCTCTGGATTGGTCTCATAAAGGAGCCGGTTTTAGTTTTCACTTTCACTGTTCTCATAACCCCATCCCGTCCCTCTACCAGTTCTTCAACGATACCAATAGGCCATTGAAGTCTGGGACAGTTGTCTTCTCTAACAAGCACAACGGAGCCAACTTCCAATCTACCAAACCGATCTCTTCGCTTAGGAAGAGGTAACTCTTTTAAGTACTCATTGAGCCATCTTGTCCAGAACATGGACATGCGAGCTTCGATCTCACGATCTCTCTCTTTCAGAAGTACAACAGATGTAGGAGGTAATATTTCGGTAGTCACCTTCTCCATGTGATTACCTCGGCCGAGCAGAAAATGTGAGGGTGTCAGAGGTTGGCCATTTTCAATGTCATCACCCACAAACGTGAGAGGTCTAGAGTTTAAACACGCCTCAACCTCGGCTAGAGTTGTTTCCAACTCTATTTTCTCCAGCGATTTCAAGCCAACAGTTTTCTTCATCGCTGTTTTCATGCTTTTTATCATACGTTCCCACCAACCTCCCCACCATGGGGCTCGAGGAACGGAAAATCTCCACTTTGGGGAATTTGAGCCATACAAATTGAACAGTTCAGTGGAAGCACTCTTGAAGGTTTTGGCATTGTCGGAGAAAACTGTTGCTGGAACTCCCCTACGTGCCACAAATCGCCTGAACGCGAGAAGAAAATTGGAGAGAGACATGGACGCAACCAGTTCCAGATGTACCGCCCTTATGACAGCACATGTAAACAATAGTACATAGAATTTCTGACCACGGAAATCCTTGCAATAGATCGGGCCGGCATAATCTACTCCCACCGTATTGAATGGTGGAGCCTGTTTTAGCCGAGCTTCCATCAACGGTGCAATTGGTTCCTGGCATGCTTTGGCATCAATGAGTTTGCAGGACAGACACTCACCTTTCACTCTTTTGGCTAATGGTCTGAGCCCAATCACGCAATACTGATTTCGGATGGTTGCAATCAGTTGGTTGACACCAGCATGCTGTAGTTTCAAGTGGGCATCTTTTACCATTAAGAGAGAAAAATGACACCTTGGGAGGATGATGGGAAACTTTTCGTCATAGCTCAAGTCACTATAGTTGAGCCGACACTTGGCTCGAAGCAGTCCGTCTTCTCCCAGAAAGGGATGCAATTTGTAGAGAGGAGATGATTTACTTATCGATTTGTTTGCTTTAAGCACCCCAATTTCCTCACCAAACGTTTCCGCTTGCGTTATCTGAGTCAAGCGTGTATGTGCTGTTAGAAGCTCATCGTTGGTAAGCTGTGTAACAGTCTCCCTTTTCCACTTGGCACACTTGCCTACAAACCTCAGGATCCATCCCATCACTCGGATGGCCTTTGACAGAGAACTCCATCTGCTCATCAGTGAAATGAATGAGTCTGTCTTTGACTTCAACTCTAGAGAAACACACTGGGCGCATTGTCGTTCTTCTGATTTTGATACGCCTTCGTCGAGGCTTACCGTTGTTTCTGAGTCTGGTGGAGAGTTGTCACTGAGCAGCCAAGCTGGGCCCTGAAGCCAGACTGATGAGGTCATCAATTGATGAGCACTTGCTCCTCTAGTCAATAAGTCAGCCGGGTTCTCTGATCCCGCACAATGGGTCCAACTTAAGGGGTCCGTGAGGTCCTGAATCTCTTGGACTCTGTTGGCCACAAAGGTTTTCCATCTGTTGGCGTTATTCTGTATCCACTGCAAAGTGATCATTGAGTCAGTGTAACATTTGTAAACCACATCTTTGGGAAGATTCAACGAACTCTGAACAAAGCGGACCATTCTTGCGCCCAACACCGCAGCTAGCAGTTCAAGTCGAGGTAAGGTGATGCGTTTCAAGGGTGCGACTCTTGCTTTGGACAACACCAAAGAAACTTTTACATTCTTACCTTCGTTCAGTCGAAGATAGGCACAGCAGCCGTAGGCTTTCTCTGACGCGTCACAGAACACATGTATCTGTAAGTCACTTGCATCATTCCAGGATGTCTCCACCAAACAACGAGGAATTTGCCAACATTGGAGATCCTTTATTCCCCTTAGCCACTTACCAAACTGGTGACATACAGAATCCGCCAGTTTCGAATCCCAGTCAACCCCAAGTTCCCAAAGTTCTTGAAACAGAAGTTTGGCAGTGATAGTGAATGGTGTAAAAAAACCAAGTGGATCAAAGAGGCGAGCAATAAAGCTGTCCTCTTAGTCACTTCAAGATCCTCTGGGACCTCTATTCCATTGAAGGAAAAGCTGTCTTCTTCGGGTATCCATTTTAAACCCAAGACCTTTGTGATACTGCCCACATCAAATCGCTGATCCAATTCTTTGAGAATTGAATCCGCCACTAATTTGCTATTGGAGGACCATTTGGTCAAATCCATGCCTGCTTCCGACATAATTTCCTTGGCGTCAGCGGCGAGGCGGCACGCCTCATCTACCGTGTCCGCGCCCGAGAGGAAATCATCCACATAAAGATTGTTCTCTAACTCTGACACAGCTCGACTGCCAGGATATTTTTCCAAATGGTGTTTGATAGTGGCATTCAGCAAGAATGGGCTTGACTTTGTCCCAAATGGGACCCTGTCAAAGACCATCACTTTGGTCTTACCTTCCTGGTCCCACAGGAATCGGAGCACGTTTTGGTCTTCTGCCTGGACTTTAATCTGCAGGAAGGCTTTTGCTACATCTGCAGTCACTGCTATCTTCCACCGACGGAAGCGAAGAAGAATCTCTAAAAGATTCGGTAACAGGTTAGGTCCTGTTTCAAGGCAGCCATTAAGGGAAATGCCGTTGAAGCCTTTGATCGAGGCATCAAAGACAGGTCTTACCTTGGTTGTCTTACTGTCCTTTTTGACAACAGGTCTATGAGGCAAATAGAACACGGGACCCTTGGGTTTCTTTTCGAGGTTCACCTCCTTGATGATGCCAGCTTCTTCCATTTCCCTAAAATTTTGGTTGTAAGCTTCTTTTAAACCAGGTTTCCCTGCCAATTTCTTTGCCAAGGACTGTAGCCGTTTCTCTGCCATGGGTTTATTGTCAATCAGCTTACCTTTAAGATGATCTTTCCATGGCAAACCAACAACATACCTGTCATTTTCCTTGGCTACGGTTGAGTGGAATTTTTCCACAATCTTTTGACAGCCCTCATCCTGACCCCAATCAGTGATGCCGACACTGTCAAGTTCCCACATACTTCGTATGAGGCTTTCAGGAACATTGTCCACACACAGGAGCTGGAGCCCAGATGACTCCGTCTTTCCAGTGTACTCACCAGATAGCATCCAGCCACAGCTAGTCTTTTGTGCTACCAGGTTCTCTACTCGGAAGATCTGACAGGTGACTAACTTCCAATAATAATCAAGGCCTATCAAAATATCGATCTTGATTGAGCGATCTATACTCAAGTCTTCCGTAAACGTGACATCAAACTTATTCATGATATTCTCAGGGACGGGGGTACGGAACATGTCAGCACATATGGTCGGGATTTCCGCCAGTTCCACTCCAACACCCCCCAATTCCAAGTAAAAGATATTTCTTTTTGTTCGGGGTCCGGGCCCCGAACCACCAAATCCAGAGAATCCGAAGGTTTCTTGGCCCGACTTACTCAACTGCAACCTTTTAGCCAATGATTCAGTGATGAATGATCGATCACTTCCGCCATCGAAGAGCAGATTCACATCCACAACCTTACCAGTTTTTGACTGCACAGTCGTTTTTACAACTTGCATGAGTGTGGTTTTCTTTCGGCTCTTGAAGTGAGCGTAATTTACACTGCCCGTATATGGCTGAGATGATAGCTCTTCAGTGGCGTTTGATTGATCAGTTCTCACAGTTACATCGTTCCGACACAAGAATGAGTGATGCTGTCCGTTGCACACTTTACATCTTCGTTTTGATGTGCACCTTTTAGCAAAATGTTTTCCAAAACAAAGAAAACAGAGATTTTGTTCCCTAACCTTTGCCTTGATATCCTCCCCACTCAGTTTTTTAAGAGAAAAGCATTCTTCACTCTTATGTCCGAGTTTTGAACAAAAGCAGCACAGAGGTTTCTTTATCCCTTCTGTGCTGGCATGAAAGGCGGCGACAGAGGCAGTAGATTGCTCTTTGACCTTCCTTTGTTCTTCTGTTTTTTGGAAGCTTTGCGATCTTTCACGCCGTTTTATTTCTTTATAAAGAAACTCCAAAAGGAATGCCAAATCACTTTCCCTACCCTCTCCGTCGCGTGCCCACTCCAGCCGGATATCTTCCGGCATCCTGCTCAAGACCAATGGGGTAAGGATGACCCCATATGTGTCACCCGCGACCCCAAGAGTCTCAAGACAGCGCACATGGCTTTGAAGGCTATCGTACAAATGCCGCAGACTGTTCGACTTCCGAAAGTCAACCTGTAGCGTCAGAAGCTTTTGGACATGTGCGAATATTATTCGCTCTTTCCTTCCATATCTCTTAGTGAGGATCTCTTTCGCAACAGGATAACTTTCATCCGTCACAGTGAGCCCTTTGATAGAAGCAAGCGCCTCCCCAGTCAACAAGGACTGTAAATACGTAAACTTGGTGACAGCAGGGAGGTTGCTGCTATCAACAACAGCCAAAAATTTGTCAAAGAAAGAAGTGAATTCTAAGTAGTTTCCACCAAATTTGGGGAGCTCAAGCTTGGGTAATCTGGCGTGTCCCATAAAATTGAAATGCTTGTTTGTTTCACTATAAACACTTTGACTGTCTAATGATTGATTCTGTTTGTTCGTTTTAAGTCTCTCAAGCACAGTTTCAGCTTTGATCTTTACTTCTAAGTGTTTTTGTCTATAAGCGAAGGCTTCATCAATCGTTTCGTCCAGCTTGGATTGATCAGTCTCTAGTTCTATTTGTGACTGTATGTCGTCTAGATTATGTATTCTTGTGTTTAACTCAGACATTGCTTGTACGAGTTCAATTTCAGTCACGCCATCCTTTTGGCTTATTTCATCTAAAGCTCTACTTGCCCTGGTGAGCCATCCTCGGGTCGTAGATCTCGCTTTCAACAAACGCTCCATGATGATGATCAGAAATCCAGGAAATCAGGACACCACAGATTCAAAGAGAAAGAAACTATAGAGTACAAATATTAAATTTGTTGCAGGGTTGATTGTTAGCAAACAGTATCACAAGCTACCTCCAGCGTTGGGCTGACCACAATATTTCAGAGAGCCGTTAGAGGCATTCAGATGTATTTAACTAATTACTTAATAAGCAACCAAATATTATAGATTGATAACGAAGAAGTTATGGTAGCCTTGTTGAACTTGGTTTCGATGTAGACCTCCAACCAGGAGAGTGTAGATCAGAGCAGCGTAGACCTCCAACCAGGAGAGTGTAGATCAGAACAGCGTAGACTCTCAACCAAGAGAGTGTAGATCAGAACAGCGTAGACTCTCAACCAAGAGAGTGTAGATCACAACAGCGTAGACTCTCAACCAAGAGAATGTTTGTTATTCGCTGCAAACAGCTAGCAAATATTACAGGATAGACAATCCACGCATACTTGGAGTAGCGCGGACACTCGTCTCAGCATTACCGTATAGATTTTGAAGTACGACCACAAACGAATGGTCAGTAACTTGATATGCAGGCAGTTACCTATTAAGATGACAGTATGTCCAGTCGAGATAACATTCTCGCAAATAGACCGTCGTCCAACTCTACATTTAACTGTCGGCATTCATCCGCTGAATATTTCTGTCAAGCACCAACTTAACTATACAGTGGATCCAAAGTAGACTACCAAACTTGTGATAACTTGAAACATTCAGTATAAGCACCAACTTAAACTGTCAAGTCTCTGTATTTCCTCCAAGCACTCTTTCAGAAACATGAGGAACATGTTATGTTCATATGTGGATGGACTAATAGTAGCACTGTTACAGTCCCATGAATCACATAACACCGTAGGCGATGATCATATTAATTGCAACAACAATAACTTGATCCACACACATCACACTACAGTGGAATCTCGTCTTAAGTGTCCTTGAAACTGTAGATCCAACAACTTGGGAGATCATAGATTCTTTAAATCCCGGGTTTCGGCACCAAAAAATGTCGTGAACATGCAGCATTCACAGCAAGCGTACATGCAACACCAACATTTGGCCGAAACAACAAAGAAACAAGTGGTAATGCATAATCACTACTACTGTATTTATTGAACTACTTTGGATAAATGAGAGGAGGCTAATAATCCTCGAAAGATAATCTACAGTTACTAATAAACAAGCGACTGAAAAACAAGTTTACTCAAGAACAGTCAAGGCGAAACTGGTTTCTCATGCAGAGAAACCAACATAAATGAGGTGAGAAAGGGAGTGGGAGTCTAGGTACCAGGACAAAGATGTTTAATATTGGGAACAGGGGACAAGGAGGAAGGGCTGGGCAAAGGGAGGTTATCAGATACTCTGGAGCCGATGCCATAAAAACTGTCTCCATTGTTTCCATCTCCCAATCCCACCGTAGACAGGAAGCAATAGCATTCCTCCGCCGACCACCCACAGTTCACTACAAGCGGAAGCTTTCTAAGACGAGGAACCACATGAAATCACTAAAACTAAAACAATGAAAGCGAGACCCAAATGCCCAGAGCAGCGAGCCTCCAAAAAGGAACGACCTCTACACAAATCACAAAACAAGTTTACCTCTTCTTACACCCTTAACAATTGTGGTATGATAATAATAATAATAATAAATGGCATTTATATAGCGCCTAACCCTGTTTCACAGGCTCTAAGCGCTTTACAGAACTTATTTACTACAAATAATATTTAAAGACACACACACACAAACACACATACACATAATATATTTTACAGGCAATCTGGATTCTATGGAGTGAAAAAATGGCTCTTGAGATGTTTCTTAAATGTATTGGGGTTCTCAATTTCTCTGAGAGAAAGAGGCAATGAGTTCCATATTTGGGGGCCACAATATGAGAAGGATCTTTCACCCATAGTTTTCATGGAAACCTTAGGAATTTTCAGCTGTTTGGTGTCTACTGAAGACCGTAGAGTGCGAGATGGTGCATAGGGGACCAACAGGTCACACAGATAAGGTGGTGCATTATTGTAGACACATTTGTGACATAGCAATGCCACTTTGTATAGAATACGCTGTTCAATTGGCAGCCAGTGCAACGAAGCAAGCATTGGCGTAGCTGAATCCCTTCTCTTTTTCCTGAGAATCAAACGAGCAGCGTTGTTCTGTGCAACTTGGAGTTTTTTAAGTTTGTCCATGGAAATTCCTGTTAAAAGTGAGTTACAGTAGTCCAATTTGGATAAAATAAGGGAATTTACCAGAATTTCTGTTGTTTTTGTAGATAAAAGGTTTCTTATTTGGCCAAGTTTCCTTATTTCAAAATAAACATTTTTGAGAAGATGGTTGACCTGTGCTTTCATGGATAAGGTAGAGTCTAAATAAACACCTAGGTTTCTGACTGATTTTGTAAGTGACACATTTTTTCCACTAAGACAAATATTTTTCGTGCTTACGCCTTTGATGCCTCTTGCACTGCCAACCAGAATTGCCTCAGTCTTGTCTTCATTAAGCATCAATTTGTTTTTATTCATCCAATTCTTAACAGATGATAAACATGACCCTGCCCTCTGTAACAGATCTTCAACAGTATCAGGTGTTGATGAGCCATAAACTTGGGTGTCATCAGAGTAGAAATGATAGCTAAGATGGAATTTAGTAATTTCATGTGCTAGTGGCCGGGTGTAAAGAGTAAATAATATGGGTCCTAGTATCGAGCCCTGTGGTACGCCATGTTTCAAAGTACAGCTTTTGGATGAATTGTTCCCTATTATGATGTATTGCTGTCGATTGTACAGATAGGAAGTTAACCATTTCAATGCTGTTCCTCTAATACCAAAGGTGACCTCAAGCCTTTTGATCAAAATATGATGATCAATCGTGTCGAATGCTGATGATAGATCAAGTAATGTTAAAAGGGCAACGTTCCCATTGTCAGCTTCAATTAGCATATCATTTGTAACTCTTGTAAGTGATGAAATGTTATGTCCAATACCGGTACTTTTTATCACCAGACGAATTTTTAAATCCCAGATCTCGTAAAAGTGAGCGTAGTACTTAATGAAATAGCCTCAGCGTCTGCATCTTCATGATCTTAGTCGTATCACAAAACATTCAATAAGCCAGGAGTGGTCTCTAAATTCATCTGATCGCCTCGCCAACAACAGAAAGGCAGAAAAACAAGGGCAGAAAGATAAAAAGAAATATAACTAGTCGGAATACTTGAAAATCAAAATCCTCTTCATGACAAGAGAGAAAAAATAATATTTAAATGCCATTTTGTTATTGGTGTTGTTTTGTTTATGCGTTAATAATAATAATAATAATGTATAGCATTTATATAGCGCATAGCCATTTAAAATGCTCTATGCGCTTTACAGAAACAACATGTCAGAGCAGAATGGAGCTGCCTGCGAAGGGCTCAACACACTGCACTGCTTCTTTCTCTCTCCCTGTCTCGCTCACTCTCTCTCTCTATCTCAGAGCAAATTGTAACGCAGCCTGTTAGGCGCAGTTCACAACTCGCAACCGTTCACAACTCACAGCAGTTCACAACTCGCTTCAGTTCACACAACACACAACTCAAATAATATTTGAATATTTATTAATAACAATATATATATGATTTTGTTGTTGCTGGTTGGGGGGGGGGGGGTGATATGGATAAATTTTAATCTATTAATTTCAATTTTCAATTTTGCCCGGGCAGCGGCCTTTCGGCCTGCTCTTTACGATTTCCAACTGCCAAGGTGTCTTTAACGTGCGCAACGTGCACACGGGCCCTCCGAATTTTTTCGTCCTTATCCGAGAAGACTAGGTACTCGATCCTACCCCCCAATAGGACCAGGGACTTGAAAATATGAGAAAAATCCAATTTCCAACATGCCTGCACTGCCCGGGTTTAGAACCCGGGACCCTTGGCATGAGAGGCGAGCACCTTGCCTCTAGACCACCTTGTTAAGCCTTTATTAAATCGGCCTTTATGTTGAGGATTTATATTATTAAAATTTGGACTTTTCATTCAGGTCGAAACGTTCCACTTTTTATATCCCGGAAATCCATTTTCTCGAGGGCGAGGATTATTTCGTCGTTTTGGCAGTGGACAGCAGAATACACAACCAAAAATATCATGGCTACGGCAAAAAAGAAATGAGATACCGTATTCGAGAAGAAAGGGGCAAATAACCGATCGGCAATAACCCTCAGAGGACCTTCGAAAATGAACTGAAGCTCATAATTAGATGTCGCCCGGCGGGGAAGTGGCAGGATTCGCTGGCCATTCGGTCGGGTGTTGCTTTTTAATTTCCCCCGTGAAAGGCGCCCTTTTTTTGTTCTTTTCATGGCTCGTTCCTGGCTGAAATGTGGCCGGTGGGTCCATTGTACCAGCGGACCGGATGGTGTACAAAACAACTATTACGGCGTCATCAATATAATGTCTCTCGTGCCTTTTTGTCTGTTAGATCTATCTATCTATCTATCTATCTATCTATCTATCTATCTATCTATCTATCTATCTATCTATCTATCTATCTATCTATCTATCTATCTATCTATCTATCTATCTATCTATCTATCTACACACCTGTCTAAAGACTTTCGTAATGCGCCGGACGTTCGAAGGACCAATTGTTAATCTCTTACCGCCTGTATAATTAGATTCGCTTCCCTTGTGGCATCATTGCCAAATGATCTAATTCCCTCACATGCTGTGCAGGTGCCAATTATTATACGTGACGAATTATGCTCTGTCGCTATTTAAATAAGTGGTCATTGCTGACACATCCCATGTAGTCCTGGTCACGATGGAACACGGCGGCCACCCTTTAATCTGCATGCTGGACAGACAGAACGAGGGGAGAATACCATTCATAGAAGGAGAATAAGAAAGAGACAGATAAATAAGGGAGGGAAGAAAGGAGTGACACGTTTTGTTTAAACTCTTAAGTTTTTCGATATCCTCATGCCTTTGAAGCTGTCGTGTGATTAAATTTAGTTTTAAAAAAAAGCCATGCTGTTAAGATATTTTGGTCAGTATTCTGAAATACCTGTCCTCAGAGAAATTTCCAACTGTTTCTTCGTGATATTGTCAGTGGTGGTTGTTACTTCATGTATTTATATTGCAGACAGGACTGGCGCAGTGATCCGATGGTCAAAGCACTTAACCTAGGTGTGAGAGATCCCGGGTTCGAATAGCACTCGAGGCATGGGCCAGTCTAATTTCTTCCTGTATACATGAATTGTAAAGGCACTCACGCATCGGCAGGCCCGGAATTCATGCCTCCACTACAGCGTCACTGTTCTGAAAAGAGACCTTAATTCAAAAAAAGAACAAACAAAGACTCTGTTAGGTGTTTCAGACGGGAGAAACGGCTCTTTTCATGGTTTATTGTTATTAGCTAAAGTTCCGTTTGTAGAAAGGTGGTCACGTAGACAACAACGAAATTTCCAGTAATACTTTTCCATTCCATTCGATGAAAATGCGTCTTTTTTTTTTCTTTGCTGATCAAAAGAAAAAAATGTAAATAAACAATATTTAAAGACTAATATTTTGCTCAAAATGGATGTGTCCATGTAACTTACCGTCAGAAATTGAGGTAGTCCACAACGTTTCATAATTTTTGGTCCCGTATTCAAAAAGTTTTAGCTGCTCACATGTTCACCATCTGGCTCCATCATTATAGTATGAGGTATTGATGGCAACTGTATTGAACTTTTTTTTCAAATTCGAAAGGAATGTTGGGAACAAAAAACCTGCCTTGGTCACACACGTTACCAAACTCAGTCATTCAGTCCTGTAAAATGTCTGACCACCCAAGCTCGCTGTTCCTTCTCCCATGTCAATCACTACAGAGGGGCCTTTAAACATTGGCAGCCAAACAAGTGAGAACAGGGGTGAGAAATGGAGAGACGTGCCGTGCGTACTGGAAATTGACGTTACCAGTGGCGTCGCGTGGGTTGCCAGTGCCCGGGGGAAGGCAAGCGTTGCGCTCCCTGACCCCTGTACGATCAGCACTCCCTGAGACCCTTCCACCAGTCCAGTACCTTTTACCCCTCACCCCCCCCCCCTTCTCCCAAAAGCAAATGTACTGTATTTTAAGAAAACACATATGTAATTAAAGCAAAGTGCAGTTAATGCTTGTATACTCAAATTTATTTAAAATCGCCTGGTTTTTTTTATTTGTGCAAATTTCTCAAGTACAGTAATGAATTTTACAATGAAACCTCTCTCCACTGACTGTATCTCTGGGCTACCCAGTCTTTCTTGGGTCATTGTAGATCTCTGCTACGTTTTGAGTTATTTATGGTTTTAGAAAGTTCTTTCACAACTCTGGCAGTTGACACAGTGGTCGTTTTGAAATTTTGCGCCCCTAAGAATTTTTGCCCCCAGGGCAACCGCCCCTTTGGCCCTGCCCACGTTACGCCACTAGCTAAGACTGATGGCCCGCTTGGTTATTCGCCCATTGTGACCTACCTGACGCTTGATGTCCATCTAGGCCGTGTGTACTCGTCTTAACAACATATTGACTCAAGCTCTGTAAGCATGACCCAAATGCTGACATCTACTACATGACTTTTGCACTTTTATAAGCAAAGTAGGCTCAGCTGCAAGTTCTGGTTTATATCTAAAGTTTGCGGTGCAGGGACTGATTTATTTTTGTTCGTGAAGGACTTCTGATGATTGACGAGGTCGGTTGACCATTGCATCAAGATAACATTATGTGACAACACGGGATCAAGCAATCATGCTCATCATAACTAACGGTTTGTTTTGGTGTTTAAACTAATCTATCGATTTTTAATTTTTTTTTGTGTGTGTGTATGGAAAATTTGCGTGTTTGTGTTTGGTTTTTGGTTTGTTTTGGAATACCATGAGTTTGTTATATTGTCTCGTGTCTATTGTCATGATTCAGATGTTATTAAAACTCACGCAGAGAGTGAGTTGTTTTTTTACCAGGGCCATGAGAAATTGGCTGGTGGCCTTGAACGGTCCTCGCCAAATTATAGTTGGTGAGTAAATAAATGTAAAGTTAAACGGTTAGATTCACGCTTGTCGGTTTTAATGTTCGTGATTAATAAGTAATGGAGTAGGGGTGAAACAAGGTGGGGACAGTTGACTTTGTTAAGTATGACTAGACACGTTTTTGCACGTTAACTGGCTGGTAGAATAGTGCAGACGTATTACTACAATTAAAATGGTGGGAGGTTTCGACCTATGAGATAGCTGAACTAATTGGGCCAGCGGACTAGCACGCTGGGTAGTTAGATAGTATATAACATCGTGTAACGTTCAGATTAGGTGAATACAGGCGAGCAGAAGCATCGTGTCGTGAAGTATCTCCGGTTGACCAGTACCTGAACTGTGTGCTTTGAAGACAAGAAGTCCTTGCTAACGGACTGACTGAGCTCTAGAAAGAAAGGTCTGAGTGGGCTGACCTTTGAAAGCCCACGCTGCGCTATTTTGATGTTCGCGCCTACCAGTAGGCGTGAGCAATGGTAATATATCTTATTTATTCAAGTATAATAGAGATCGGAGATAGAGAGAGAACTACAGCCTCATAGGAAGACTAAGGAAACCCCAGCGGGCACTCGACCACGAGTGTCCTGTATCATAGATCTATTGCCATAGTATGATTAGAATAATATAGCACATTGTTGATGAATTGAATAGTGATTGTGCATAAAATATAGTCTTTTGGCAACTGCTTAAATTACCTACAAGCCGAAGAGTGCTTCTGTAGGCTTTGAACGTACTGGGCTCTCCTAACATTTAAGCCCATATGATTTATGGAGAGTTTGCCTGGCGACTGGCCAGTGGCGACTCAACTGTCACTTTAAATTGATATCTAGTTTCGTATAATATACCTATTTGCTATTGATTGCAGTACCTCCATAGTTACATGAATATCATTGGTTAAGTTATTAATTAGAGTTTTTTTTTGGTTTGAAGATATACCTCTATTGTCTTTTGTTTTGTTATTAATATTTATGTAAACTATGGCCTGACCGGCCTGACATATATACGCTCTAGTTATTTAATACTTTTCTTGTGTGGTTGTGTCCGAGTGTGAGTTAGCTGCCTCTCGTGCAGTCGTAACATCCCCAAGACCCTAACTCTGCTCGTGACATCTGGAGGGGACCCCACTGACATCTGAAGAGGACCCGTCACCCTCTGACATCTAGAGGACACTACTATCATCTGATGAGGACCCCGTAAACAGCTGCAGGTCTACCACTCTAGACTCCACTGTTATTTATGTAATTTTTGTAGTTTATAGTTTTGTATACTGCTGATTTTTTTTTTTTTGTTTCTCCCCCACATGTCTGGCATGTCCTCTCGTCATTGATCCTGGCACCACTACGAGGGACTGACAGCTAGCATCAGGAAAAGACAAGACCAGCGCTGTGGACCAAAGGAAAGAGCCAGTCCATTTTGCCCAGTTAAGTGAACCATCTGTATTTGTCTTCGTTGGAGGGGTTCGTCGTTCCAGCTCCCCTACTTTTGACAGGCATTATTTTTTCTTTTGTGTTAGATTAGATAGGCGGGAGGTTGGAAGGGATCGAGACTTAGCATACCTCTTTTTGCCAGACTAGCAGATCTAGATGGCGTTTAAAACGGATAGGAGATTTGCTTTGCCTTGAATAGTTCTGTAGGGACCTGTTATTCGTATAGATTGTTAGCGTTCTATCTTCCTCGTATTTTAGGAAGACGTCTCTCCTGTTCTTTTTCTTACCTTTTTGTAGATAGTTTCAGGTTAGTCAGGTCTGTTGTCGTTTGTTCTTTCTGTTAGTCTCGTCTTACTCTCCATGTAATTCTTTTCCATTATAGTGTTGCATTATTATATTTTGTATTCATACTTGCTATATTATTGCCTGGGATAAATCACGTGTCTAGGGCACGTTGAGAGATAATCTGGATATTAGAGTTGTTAGGCTTGTATAGCCAAGGAAGTTAATATCGTGAATATTGATTTATTCCGATTTATAGCAGAGGGAACGCTGCTAGGAGTGTACGGAAAATACACTGGGAATATTACATTGGTATCGTTAGTTAACGACCAATCACGGAAGCAGTAGACTGACTGCTTGAGGATTAGGAGAAATACGTGGAGTTAAGTGATCACTGAGATAGCTCAACCACTACTTGGTTGACTAAGACGTACAGTTTGTTGTTGATTTCGTTAATTTCGTTCATACTGCAGGAACGAACACCCGCAGAGTGCAATTCATAAATTGCTTCAAGGGAGAATAAAGTTAGAGATTTTTCAGAAGTTGTCCTCGATTAGGACATTATTATATCGCATTATCGACCGATATCATGGCCGAACTACAGAAATATTTGGAACTAGCCCAATCATTTGGCATACCGGAAGCTCAGCGTGCTTCTTGGGTAGACCAGAAACTGAAAGAAGAACGAGAAGGAAAGGCCGCGGAGAGATTACGAGAAGAAAAGGCCGCGGAGAGATTACGAGAAGAAAAGGCCGCGGAGAGATTACGAGAAGAAAAGGCCGCGGAGATATTACGCCAAGAAAAGGCTGCGGAGATATTACGCCAAGAAAAGGCCGCGGAGATATTACGCCAAGAAAAGGCCGCGGAGATATTACGCCAAGAAAAAGCTGCGGAACGAGACGATAGAGCCGCGGAACGCGCGGAAAAACAGGCTCAAAGAGAGTACGAGCTCGCTTTGAAACAGTTAGAAGCGAAGCAAGCCCAACCTACCGGGGCTCCGGAAGTTACTTACAATAATAAAACGAAGCCTAAATTGCCAACCTTTAATGATAAGGTTGATCGTATTGATTCCTACCTACACCGCTTCGAACTCCATGCCGTTTGCGCGGGATGGCAGCGTAGTGAGTACACGTCATGCCTCGCCAATCTTTTGACAGGGAGAGCGTTGGAAGTTTTCCATAGCCTCACTATTGATGACGCTAGGGACTATGACATTCTAAAGACCGCGCTATTAAAGCGTTTCCAACATACGGAAGATGGATTTCATAAGCGTTTCCGCGATTGCAAGCCGGAGGCATCTGAGAATTTCTCTACTTACGTGGACCGCCTCCGCCACCTACTCAGCCGTTGGACTGAGTTGGCCGGTGTGGAAGAGGGAAACTACAAGAAACTATATGATTTGATAATTAAAGACCAAATATATATGTCCTGCCACACGGACCTGGTGGCGCATTTTAAGGAACAAGCCCCCAGAACTACCGTCGAGATAACATCGATAGCGGAACGGTATGCTGCGGCTCACCCTAATCGATCGTTAGCTAAAGCTAAAGTAAGCGAACCGTGTTACGCCGGCGCTGCTACTAAGACACCGGTACCGTCGAGACAATCAAGCCAGCCCTTTCGACAGTCGCCGCAGGTTCGTCCACGGTCCGAGCCGCCGGTTAGCAGGAGGCAACCGAATCCCCATAAATTTTCTCGGGACTGGGAACCCCGATATACACGTCCTTTCCCTACCGGAGGACCGCGTAACAACAACTATCAAGCGCCCACATTTCCTTCTTATCGAGGTACACCTCGAAGGGATGATAATCCAGTCTACTGTTATAGATGTGGCGCCGGAGGCCACATTGCGCGACAATGCAGAGTTAGATTAGATGCGGCAAATGCATGCTCTGTAGCATTCACCGAAAACCGCGGTTACAGAACTAGGAATGCCGAAACCGTAGATAAAGTTATTCCAGTTATGTCCGCCCTCCACGAGCGAGGCGCGCTGACATTGTATGAGGGACGAGTAAACGCCATACGAGCATCCGTATTGCGAGATTCAGGCTGTACGACCGTCGGTGTACGTGAATCGCTGGTCCGTCCTGCACAACTCCTGGATCGCGATGCGACATGCATTACTTTTGGTGGTTCAGTTGAACATTTTCGTTTGGCGGAAATATATGTTGACACACCGTTTATAACTGGTGTTGTCACGGCCTGCGTGCTACCAAATCCGGTCGCCGACCTAATCATTGGGAATATTCCCCACTTAAAGGACGTCTCCGATTGCGAACTCGGGATTTGGGATGATAACGACATTGCGTGTGTCACGACAAGACAACAATCGCGTCGCCAGAGTGACGACACATTACGATCGCCTGTCGTCGATTTGGATGTAACCCCCGAGATTTTTCGTAACGAACAGCGCACAGATCCATCACTAAAGCCCCTCTTTGCTAAGATTGATCCGGACAACCCGGATACATCCAGGTTCTGCCTTAAAGACGACCTCCTATATCGCGTTTTTCGGGGAAAGCGCGAAACTATTTTGCAATTGGTCATACCGAGATCATTTCGCCGAGACATCACCCGCCTCGCGCACGACACGCCATTGGCGGGCCACCAAGGCAAAGCGAGAACAAAATCGAGAGTCCTGTCTGTTTTTTTGGCCCGGGGTTTACGGGGACATAAATAGCTATGTGTCGCGTTGCGATACATGCCAGAAAAGAACCCCCAAAGGAAAAACTTCGCGGGCACCTATACAAGAGATGCCGCCGGTTTCCACTCCATTTCAGCGAGTTGCCGTCGACATCGTCGGGCCATTACCGAAATCGGATAGAGGCCATCGGTTTATTCTATCAGTAATCGATTATGCCACCCGTTGGCCTGAGGCTGTCCCTTTAAAGGAAATATCGGCCGATCACGTCGCCGAGGCATTGGTGACCATATTCACACGTGTCGGATTCCCGTCCGAATTATTGTCCGATAGAGGTCCGCAATTCACCTCTGACCTTTTCAGGAAAGTATTGGAACTCACGGGCATTAGGCAGAAACTTACGTCGCCATACCATCCACAGTCCAATGGCTGTTGCGAGCGCTGGAATGCCACCATGAAAACTATGCTGGCACGCGTTTCCGCCGATAGACCTGGTGACTGGGACCGTCGACTTCCGGCCATCTTGTTCGCATATAGGGAACTCCCAAATGCGACAACGGGTTTTTCCCCGTTTGAACTGTTATACGGTCGAAAACCACGTGGCCCGATGGCCATTTTACGCGATTTATACGCCGGTTCTGATACCGACGTTCCTGATACGCGATCCGCGTATCAGTACATAGTCGATCTCCGACATAGAATAGTTAATGCATGCGACCTGGCTCGACAATTTGCATGCGTACGGACCAGGTCATTTATAGGATATCGCGATCGGGGTAGTCGGTTAAGAACCCTGTCAGTCGGAGATCGGGCATTGGTGCTGCTACCAGAAACGAATAACAAGCTACTCCTCACTTGGAAAGGCCCCTTTCTAGTTAAAAAGCGACTCTCGAGAGTTAATTATCTCATTACCATACGTGGTAACGATAAGGTGTACCATATTATGTTGAAAAAGTATCTTACCGATGATCAAACTCATCACGATCATTCATGCCATGTTGTGGCCCAAGCAAACGCAGCGATGGTCACTATCGATGACAACGACCGGGAGCCATTATCTATGACTAGATCGCTCCTATCCTTGCAAGCCACAGAGGACGCGACTTCCGTTAATATCAATCCAGAGCTGGATCAAAGTAAGACACAGGACATCATGAATCTTGTTCGGGAGTTTTCGCCAGTATTCACTGATTTGCCGGGTAAAACATCCTTAGTTCAACACGTCATCCGGTTGCACTCGGACGTACCCGTGTTTGTCAAACCCTACCCGCGCCCGCTGCAAGCGCACGACACCATACAGTCCGAGGTGGAAAAGATGCTCAGCTTAGGAGTCATTGAGCGCTCGACGAGCCCTTACTGCTCGCCGATTGTACTAGTAAAGAAAACAGACGGTTCTGTTAGATTTTGTATCGATTACAGGAAGCTTAACGCTCTAACCATTTACGATGCTGAACCTATCCCGAATCAGGAAGATCTATTTGCGCGATTGGCCGAGTCGTCCGTGTTTTCGAAAATAGATTTGGCTAAAGGCTACTGGCAAATCACAATGGAAGAGGCCAGTAAACAGTACACAGCGTTTCAGACCCCCATGGGTCTCATGCAATGGAGATTCATGCCATTCGGTCTCGTAACGGCACCAGCGACATTTGCGAGGATGATGAACATCCTATTGCAGCAGACACCATGCGTCCTAAGCTACTTTGACGACATTTGCGCTTTCCATACGGATTGGAAAGGCCACTTAGAAGCACTTCGTCAAGTGCTTAGTAAACTTCGAGATGCCGGGCTTACAGCTAAGCCTAGCAAAGTCTTCCTGGGTTATACGCAGATTAACTTTCTGGGACATACTATCGCCAAAGGCGTCCAAACACCGGACGACACGAAGATAAGTAAGATTTTAAAACTCCAGGCTCCTCATACTAAGAAGCAGGTTCGTAGCCTGTTAGGCTTCTTAAGCTATTATCGGAAATTCGTTCCTAATTTTTCGGCCCTTACGGCCCCGTTATCCGATCTTACAAGAAAAGACAGACCCAACAAGATTGCCTGGAATGCGCAGTGCGCCACCGCGCTCGCGACGGTGCAGCAACTGTTCTCCAGTTCGCCGCTGCTTATCCTACCGAATATTAGGCGCACCTTCACCGTCCGAACTGACGCGTCGGACCAAGGAATTGGAGCTGTTTTGCTTCAGGAAAGAGATGGCTTATTGCGCCCTTGTATGTACGCTAGCCGGAAATTACTTCCGAGAGAGCAGAGATACGCTATTATAGAGCGAGAATGCCTGGCGATTGTATACGCCGTAGACGCGTTTTCCCGCTACCTACTTATGACGGAATTCGTCATCGAGACAGACCATAAACCGTTGTTATTTTTAAAATCGAACCGAGCCAAGAACGCTCGTTTGACCAGATGGAGTCTGGCCCTTCAGGAATACCGCTTCATTATAAAGGCCATTCCTGGTGGAGATAATGTCCATGCCGACCTATTATCACAGTTACCTTAATCTTGTTGTATTTTAGTCTGTCATATGTATTGGCGTTGGATACTGATTAGCACCTCATTCAGAGACCGAGGGATGGTATCACATATTGTTCACCCATTGTGAACACTTTTCACCTACCCCTGTGCTTTCCTTTGTTCCAACAGCTATTTTACTGACGTCGACCCGTATTTTGGCCACACCAGACGTTGTTGCCCAGGGTCGAGGACGAGAAGTCATGGCAGACCAGGAGTCCAGATCGACTAATGCCATCGATGCTACTATAGTTATCTTTTCTTGAGTATTATTCATTGTATGTATGCATTCCTGATGACATTCGCACAGGATCAGTGTTGTACTCTAAAATTTTAGAGTTATGATTGTTAATGTCTACGTATTTAGAGGTAAGATTTAATCCTCAGAGAGATATATACTTTTGGACGGAACCTTAAGATTCTCATGAAGTTTTGTCCATCAGGGATACCCGTCCTGTAGGTTTTTTTAAACTTTAGTACTAGTCTTAGTTATTACCTAGTATTCTTAGTTAAGTTAACCTTTCGAGCAATTTCTCGACTCATGCCTTCCCCTTACGATAATCATTTATATCGTTAAAATTGCAAATTTTAACTGGGGTGGGGGATGTGTCATGATTCAGATGTTATTAAAACTCACGCAGAGAGTGAGTTGTTTTTTTACCAGGGCCATGAGAAATTGGCTGGTGGCCTTGAACGGTCCTCGCCAAATTATAGTTGGTGAGTAAATAAATGTAAAGTTAAACGGTTAGATTCACGCTTGTCGGTTTTAATGTTCGTGATTAATAAGTAATGGAGTAGGGGTGAAACAAGGTGGGGACAGTTGACTTTGTTAAGTATGACTAGACAAGTTTTTGCACGTTAACTGGCTGGTAGAATAGTGCAGACGTATTACTACAATTAAAATGGTGGGAGGTTTCGACCTATGAGATAGCTGAACTAATTGGGCCAGCGGACTAGCACGCTGGGTAGTTAGATAGTATATAACATCGTGTAACGTTCAGATTAGGTGAATACAGGCGAGCAGAAGCATCGTGTCGTGAAGTATCTCCGGTTGACCAGTACCTGAACTGTGTGCTTTGAAGACAAGAAGTCCTTGCTAGCGGACTGACTGAGCTCTAGAAAGAAAGGTCTGAGTGGGCTGACCTTTGAAAGCCCACGCTGCGCTATTTTGATGTTCGCGCCTACCAGTAGGCGTGAGCAATGGTAATATATCTTATTTATTCAAGTATAATAGAGATCGGAGATAGAGAGAGAACTACAGCCTCATAGGAAGACTAAGGAAACCCCAGCGGGCACTCGACCACGAGTGTCCTGTATCATAGATCTATTGCCATAGTATGATTAGAATAATATAGCACATTGTTGATGAATTGAATAGTGATTGTGCATAAAATATAGTCTTTTGGCAACTGCTTAAATTACCTACAAGCCGAAGAGTGCTTCTGTAGGCTTTGAACGTACTGGGCTCTCCTAACATTTAAGCCCATATGATTTATGGAGAGTTTGCCTGGCGACTGGCCAGTGGCGACTCAACTGTCACTTTAAATTGATATCTAGTTTCGTATAAAATACCTATTTGCTATTGATTGCAGTACCTCCATAGTTACATGAATATCATTGGTTAAGTTATTAATTAGAGTTTTTTTTTGGTTTGAAGATATACCTCTATTGTCTTTTGTTTTGTTATTAATATTTATGTAAACTATGGCCTGACCGGCCTGACATATATACGCTCTAGTTATTTGATACTTTTCTTGTGTGGTTGTGTCCGAGTGTGAGTTAGCTGCCTCTCGTGCAGTCGTAACATCCCCAAGACCCTAACTCTGCTCGTGACATCTATTAATTTCTTCCTTGTAGCATAGTTTAGGTCTGGATATAGTCTTAATGACGTGTATTTAATGCTTTGCATTCCCTTGACTCCGAGCTCTGGTGTGCATTAAAAAGAACAGGGACATAGAACTTTTACCTACTCATTCATTTATTCATTCATTCAAGCATTCAGTCATTCATTCATTTATATTATTCAATTATTCATTCATTCATTCATTCATTCATTTATTCATTCAGTCGCTCATTTGTTCCTTCCCTCTCTCGTTTATTTTGTCATTCGGTCATTCATTTATCCATTCATTTTTTCCTCAGTCTGTAAATTCGCGCGTTTGCCTTTCTTTGTATTATGTGCATGCTCCTGAAAACCGAAAAAGATCCCAGAGGAAGAAATCTTGATTTAAAAAAAAAAAAAAAATTCCCCATGCCCTTCAGGTAACATGTAATTTTCCTCTTTGACGTTCATGTTGGCTTGGCTCCATAATTACACCCTTTTTTTTTTCAATTTAATCTAACTGTTCCAGTGAGTCTTTTAGAATCTATTACATAAGGGGGTTCTCTTGGTCCTCATGAGAGAGAGAGCGAGAGAGAGAGAAAGAGAAAGAGAGAGAGAAAGAGACAGAGAGAACGAGAAAAGAGAGAGAGAAAGAGAGAGAGAGAAAGAGAGAGAGAAAGAGAATGAGAGAGAATACTAAATCCTTCTGTTAGAGAAAACAGCCATGCTTTGAAAAAATATCATTGCCCCTTTGGATTCTTGATATACTTTCAGTTCCTAGATAACAACCAGTGAAAGTAATGCTGGTCATTATATACTTTGTTCCTAGATAACAAGCAGTGAAAGTAATGTTGGTCACTATAATACGTTCAGAGCTTGATCAATCTAAATTTCAAGAAACTTTCAATATATTCCGTATAAATTTTATTATACTGGTAAAATTTTCAAAAGTTGTTTTGTATAGATCTGAAAAGAGTGTTGTAAATGTGTATAAACGTTTTAAAATCAAGCTGTAGATCTTCTATAGTGGTGATGACTCACAGAAAAGATGTTTTCTCTGTCTAGCCAGGGCGCTAATGTAAGAGTTTTTAGTGACACGGGGTAATTTTGGTTTCCGATGAATGACATAGGCTGTTACACGTTTGAACAGCCTGACCTTACTGTAAGCATCCTTGTATATAGCTCACCTATCACTGTTGACACTGAACTCGCCCCACCTCTTCACGAGTGACCCACTGGGTCGGCTTTGTGCCCCGCCCCGAGGGCCGTAATTATAGTGACGTATGTGAGGGAATGTCCTCTCTCTCCCTCTTTCTCTCTGTGTGGAACGGGACATTCAGGGCTGAGCAGAAACAACTCAGGTCTATTAACAGTTTTTGTTCTACGCAAATTCAGTTCTTAATTTCGTCGTGTAAGGGCCGAATTCGCGTAAGAGGATTTTCCAGGACGGGAGCAGCAAAAACCAGAAAAAGTAGATTCCGCAACTCAGCAATCAAGTGAGACCTTATTTAATTTATTTTTTTTTATTCTGTGCGAATTCAGTTTGTAATTTCGTCGTGTAAGAGTCAAATTACGGGACGTTAGTTCTTGTTTGTTCCAACTCCACTTTTTGCACAACTGAGAAATTCTACGTTTAACGTCCGGGGCTTTAGTATTATGTTAAGGAATTGGAATAAATCTGAGCTGTGGAATAACTTGGTAAGTGCTCACAACGCATCGTAAACGAGTGTCAAAGTGTCCATTTGTTTATAGTTCCCCTACATACCAAAAGATCTCCAGTTTTTCAGGAAATAGAGTTAAACCAAACAAGAACTAATGTCACAATGTTGATTCAGCATCTATCTTTGTGCAAAATAGCAAGGCACATCATCGCTGATCATGTGGTTGAGTTAGAATAATTATGGTATTAAGATTAAGACGTAACATAATGTTTGCTTGGCTGTGCTGTAATTCCGAAATCTGCAGGTGTTTAGTCACGTGTTGCAAGAATTATTATAATGCTGTTTCTCTTTGGGTTTAATTCAAGGTAGTTTAAAACAAATTGTTATTATTATTATTAATATTATTATTGGTCGATTACAAGTTTTGTTGTTGTTGTTGTTTTTTGTGTGTGTCTTATTTGTGGTTTTTCAGGGTAAACTATTATTTTGTGCAGATCGAGGGTAAGAAGGCGCCTGGTAGACAATAGAAAAAGCAACATTTTCTAAAAAATGATCTCCATCTCCCTCATATCTTCCCTTCTTCTTCTTCTTGCTTTCCTTCTTCTTCTTCTCCATGTTCTCCCTCTCTCTCTCTCCCTATCTGTCTCTCTGTGTTTCTCTCCCCGTTTCTCTCTTTCTCTTCAATCTTCATTTCTCCAACCCCTTTCTCTTTCTCTCCCTCCTCTCTCTCTCTCTCTCTCTCTCTCTCCTCCCTCTCTCTCCCTCTCTCGCTCCCTCTCTTCCCCACGCTCTCACACAACCTAACGGCCTGTATAAAGTAGCCAACCCTCTGATGTTCTCTAACGAACGTTACGCAGTGGTGTTATGTCACCGCTTCAATAGTACCTTTCATCATTAAACATGCTACAGTCTAACTCCTCATAAAGCGTCTATTGACAACCGATATTTCACTTGAAAAGAGAAAAATCCGACTTTGAATGTGCGAACATTGGCACTGCTTTCTCTCCCTCTCCGCTCCACCCCCTTTCCCTGCCTCGCTTTTCATCGAACCAGTAACATTGCAATAGAGAAAAGGATATGCGTACCGTACTACTCTCGGGGCCCCACTAAGGATAGGCCAGGTGTGTTTGTATAAATGATAATAAATAATTTAATAATTCCCTTGCACCTGGAATGTTGATAGTTTGCAGTTATAGCAGAATGTGGGTCGACGACCTTTGAGGTAAAGTTTGATCTGCTCTCTCCCCCCCCCCCCACCCACTTTTCACACACACATACACACATTCCACGGTATATTCAACCAGATGAAATAGAAACAACTTCATCACTGTGGTATGTGACAGTATTGGATTATGTGATCTTGCAGTAAGAAGATTGCAACATACTAGATCCAGTATAAATCAACTTTTTCCATTCGCGAAATGTCGCACGATTAAGTTCTTGAATCTGTTTAGCCATTTTCGTGCTTAGACCAGAACATTGTATTTTTCAGTAGACTCAAATAGTTGCCTTGATCAACAGAATTCAGCGGTTTCCTCGATACATTTTTTGAGAATACTAATAAGTTTCGTTTATACTCCAGGGAATAATCAAAGATTTCCTTGATACACTTGTCTTAGAGTATACTGAACTGTTTCCTTGATACGGTTAGAGTACATTCAGCAGTTTCCTTGGCACATAATGCTATATTCCAAGATTCCTATGATACATTAATTTAGAGTATTTTCAAAGTTTTCCTTCATACAAACATATATTATAGAGTATATTCAACGGTTTTCACGACAACCCTGTCTTGAGTTCCGAGGCACCATTTTGCGCTTTCATTTTGGTATCTAACCTGTGCGTCACTTCGAGCCTCCATTATTGACAGAAGTGCTGCGCCCCTAACATCTAAGTCTGGACCCGCAGCTAAGAACTCGTATTAATTTAATATTCAACTTAAAAAAACAAACAAATTGTTTAATTGTTTTATTGGTTCAGTTTTCCAACTTTTTGTAGTTTTTATTTTTTCCTGATGAAGGTTTCAACACCGAAATCTTGATTTATCGTCCCTGTTCCTTTGCGTTTTATTGTACAGTTTTGGTATTATTTCTTATGCGAAGCTTTGCTACCTACAAAGGTTTCTCTTTGTCACACTTTGACTTTGCGTCAAGCCTTGCTGCGACCCTACAGATTTCCTGTGGTTTTTATAATATTTCGTCAATTAGCCAAGGTACCCAACCGTGCTCGGAATAAATCTGGTACTGGATTATTGTCATTTACCTCATATCTTTCCAACCGTGCTTGCTTCTATGATTGCAAGGTAAAGGTATGAAAAAAATCCAATAAAGCAGTGTCACAATTTACACCCATTACCGGTAGGTGTGTCCCTTTTATTTTTGTTCGCACTTTTTTACTGTCTTGACCCCGCTGAGGTAAACATTTCCATTAAAATGCGAGTAACTATCAATTTGTTGTCTTCAATTTCTGTTATATAATTGGCTGGTGCATCGTGAAGGCTTGACGTAAGAAAAAAATAAATTAATATACATACTTTTGGACCAAGTGGTGTGCCAACGCCCATAGCTTGCACTTTTTGAACCAACTCACACGCCCGCCTACCAACCACATCGTAACCATCTCGGGTGAGGGGCTACACTATAGTGACGTGCTATTGTACGTCATTGTTAATAGCACACAATGTGGGCATTCGCAGAGGGATGTCGTGTTCAATTATTAACCCGAAGCTGGGTTTTCATGTGTACGGAAACGGAAACGGCAATGGAAACGTCAAAAACCCTTCCAGTAGTGAAATAGAAAGAATGGGATTTTCATGTGTAAGGAAAGGCCATTTCCGCACACAGGGAAACACTCGTTCTTTTTACTTCTTAATGAATTTTGCCCGTTTCCGTTTCACTACACATGAAATAAGTCGGTGTCTCGGATCGCTGGGAAAACAAAGTTATCGGAGAAATGCATTTTGTAAAAAGTGTTAGAGAAATTTGGGGGCTCCCTAATTTTCGCAGAATCATCTCCAGTCTGAAACTAAGCTGTAGGAAAAATTTTAAGTGAATCGGTTACGGATGCGTGCCACTTTTTTTTTGGAGTTGTCTTTTCACAACTGTGCAACTGTTCTAAAGAACAGGAAGACACTACTTCAGATGGAGGAGTATCAGCACAAATAGTTAGGATAGCATAGTCTATCGAGATGCGTAGACTCATCCACAAAATTCAGCAAGACAGATACGTTTATTAATTTCTTAAATAAATACATAATAAAAATCACGCCTTTTTTAAAAAGCTTTGACATTGCAGAGGTGAAATTTCACCAGCTCACCAGCTTCATCCCATCCAAGGATATCGGGTAAATAAGTCTTATCAGAAGTGATTATTAAACACACACACACACATAGTCACACACACACAAACAAACAAACAAATGAAGGAAATGGGCGCGCCAAAAGCGTTGAAGAAGAAAAGCTGTAAAGAGCAAGGTCAGTGTTGATGGACCAGTTATTTACCGGTCAGAACCGGCAGATCGTGCGGGCTATGGACAAGTACAACATGACAGTCTGGACCAGTGATGTCGGACCTTCTCTTGACAAGCTGATGGAATGTGTGTGTGTAAAGTGTGTGTGTGGAGGGGGGGGGTCGGGGGGAGGGTCAGAAAACGTTCAGATCTACCAACCGCCAGGATCTTCCGTGCATTTTGTTCTCCCGGTATTACTGGTAATGTAGGGTTTTCCACGAAGTACACATAGCAGTAAGATATGTACTATAGTTAATGTACGTCACAATCAAGAAAGGTAAGCAGAAGCTTGGTGGCCGAATGGTTAGGCGAGTCGGTTTCTTCTTCCTGGCAAGGTGGTTTGTGCCATAGCAGAGTTCGCGGGTTCGATCCCTATCTTGATCACGTGTCTCCTGTCTTCCTTTCACTCCCATTTTGCTTTTTTGAGCACTAACCAGGCACATAAACTTTTAATGGCCTCAAATTGTCTCTGTACTACACAATACATGGTGGCAATATCACCTTCTGAAGTCACCTTATTGTCATTCAGTGTGTCCTGTTCCTACTCTTGTACAGAATTACGTGAACTTCTCTTGCAGCAACTTGCGCCAAGGCCTAGAGACGTCAGTTCCAAACTTCCCAATCACGCATTTGGGCCATAAGTACTCTGATGTACGCTCCATTGGAAAAAGCCGAACGTCGCTTGCATTACATGAACCATGAACATAATATTATCATAAGAGAAATCACAACGCCGTACAGGTTAATGACCTTTGTTTGCAGGTCACACAAAATGTACTCTCTGCTACCTTAAATGTACTGAACCTAAGAGTAAAACGTGGCAGGGAATTTAGATCAAGGATTATTTCTCGAACAGAATTGTATTTTAAATAATAATAATATTCAAAATGGCAAACTCATGTGGACTCTTGGACAATTCTTTGTCTGAGAACTTCATCAGATAGTCGTCGACCACTTCACTGTAAAATAACTGAATATTGGAGTCTTGCCAGGGCACCACGTCAGAACCACGGTTTGTTTTTTGTTTGTTTGTGTATTAATGTCAGCGTCGTTCAAGGAAATTATTCCATTTACAAATTAGATGATGTTATAAACAATTTGCGTGCCATTTTAGAATTGCCGAAGGCTCCTTAATTGAACATTATTTTACTCATTGAATAAGGTAGAAATGTTGTTGATGTAAAAGATTTGACATAGGACAATCCGTAAATGTAATTTCTTTTAATGGTCATAAAATCCATATTCTCAGATATGTAAATATTTATATCATAATATGTCACAGATCAAGCAAGGACTCACAAGTACTTCTTGACCTTCACGTAATCAGCAATAATTTCTAACTTGGATGCCAAAGTTAAAAATAACCAGTACTACAGTTACCAGTTGCCCTGATTAACACTCTTTGTTTATGATTTCTGAAACAGTCAGCAAGTGGCATTCTGCCACCGCTAGATCACGTCCAAAAACCTAAGACTTCACTTGGGGACCTGACACATGGAAACATTTTCTCTGTTTGTCCACATTGAGACAGCACGCGTGGACACACGGATCTGTATTGTCTTTGGGGTTGCAGGTTTGATCAAACACAAGTTCAGGTGAAGATATATTTGAGCGGTTAAAAATGGCCCAAACCAATATATGATCTCCAGGGTTTTTGTTCCGGCTTCCCTGAACTCCAGACAAATACGAACACGCGAATCAATGATTTGCTCTGTTGTCTCGAAGAATGTCTGAGGCACGACGACTATATTCATTAGAACAAAATGTCTGAAGCCTTTAGAATGACGTGCTGGACGGCAGCGACTGATTATACTGTTTCCAGACTCCTGATATACAGCATTTAAATTTCTTGATCTGATGTGTAAGATATGGATGGTGCTCTTCAGTATTACACCATAAGTTTTCTGTCGTGTTCCTTTAGAAAATTCTAATATTAATATTCAAACTTTTTTGCCGTATTTATTCTTCCTTTCACCAGTGTGACTCTCACTTGGAGACTCTTCTGTTTGGAGTGAAATTTTTCAATATATCATCAGTTACGCTTCTGATGTTGCGCTTATAACTCGGGGAATTATGCCGGGTTTCCATCTGCATAACGGTGTCAACACGACCCACCATTGTGACTTCGTGTAGATCGAAACCTTTTCTCGTCTGTTTTGCCTTTCCCGGATATTGCTGCTGTGTTGATTGCCTGCCTCTCTGAGCAGTGGATATTCCAGATTCGAACTGCAAAGTGATCCGTGAGTCATGAAACAACATTTTAGATGCTTTTCACTTGTTCTATTTTCGTCTGTTTATAAGTTGTTTTCAAACATTCCGTTCTTCTGAGCTGTTTTTCACCTGTTTTGTCAGTTGCCTATCATCTATCCTGTTTATCTGAATTTTTTGTTTATAACATGCTCTCTTTTTTTTCAGATGAAATTCTAACTACAGTAATTTTAGTTAACAGTCAGCATCTGGGACGGGATAACTACTTTTTTTGCTGCGCGATGGGAAGAAAATTAGACACACACACATACAAAAGTCATTGTATTCGCATGTCTTCTATCGCTTCCAGTGGTACACATACAGCTGGCATTCTAAGGTTTCTCTCAGCCGAGGCTACACCAACTATAGTTTTTTAGATGACTATACAGCACATTCCGACCTGGACTAAGTCAATAAAGACAATGGATGTTATTCTCAAGGGCATGCGAGTTGGCCAAATGTAAAGCAGGGCATGTTTTTTTCAGTCGTCCTGTTCAGTTCCCCACATCCTGCAGGGCCTATTTTACTGGTACAATGTATTACCTCATTATTATTCTAGAACTGGTTTATCAAATGTGTAACGCTTCACCACGAATACTTTTTCAGTGTGAGTATAAAAATCTGTGTCTACATGACTGTATAACTTTATTTACATCCACGGATAGAGCTGACAGTGCATATTTTCCCTGTTTCTGTAACATACAATAATCAGTAGAGTGTGGACTTCAATGATACATTATTTTCAAAGTTCACTTAGTGTGTGTGATTCAACAGCAGAAAATTGTATATAATATTCAGACCTTTTCGTTCTCCAAGTAGATATTGTCTGGCTTCCTGTTTTGATGGCAGAGCGTTTAGAATGAGAGAGAAAGAAAGAGAGGGAGGGAGGGATAGAGAGAGAAAGAGAGAGAGAGAGATATATACATACAGAACAAGTAGGATAGATAGATAGATAAATAGAAAGATCGATAGATAGAGAGAGAGAGAGGGGGGGGGGAGGGACAATAACGGGCAATATCTATACCGTTCACTGATGTCTCTCGAGTCACGACAGTTGTATGATGTTTCAGTCATTTGTCACCTGTGAAGCCAGATTGATTGAGTCATATTTCCGTCTCCAGCACACTTTGTCACGACCACTGCAAATTGAGCCGTGATTTTTGTCTTGAAAGAAAAACAGTATCGATCACAGATTTCTCCAGGCGCGTGTTATCGGGCTACACACAGAAAGCAAGGGTCTTGGGAAATTTTACCTTGCAGGAAGTCAAATAATTATGTCCACACAGGTATATTCTGTGGCAAGGGTATGGTGATCCTGTATTGCAGTTTGATTTGTTGGTGCTGTCTCTGGAATTGTTCTTATTAAAATCGTTAGTATTATTATTTGACATTCGTCATACAAAGTGATCCTTGTGGGCAGTGATCTATACTTCCTAGTTGTACGTTCCAGAGATGTGAGTGGCGGCAGATTTGAGCTATCACGTATTTATTTCGTCAGGTTTTACAGATTAGAGTTTTCGTATAATCGCTGGATTATTAATAGTATCCATTATTTCTACATTCGGCACAGACAATGATTCTTGATATAGTAAAAAGCTGTAACTGTAATTTGTACTTCCTTGTTGCACATGCAAGTGCTATGAGTGCCAGGTATTTATTTCGTCAGGTTTTACATGTTAGATATTTTGTGTAATCATAGGATTATTATTTGTGCTCACTGTTTCTACCTTCGGACAGAGAGTGATTCTTAATATGGTTAAGAAATGTGGTTGTGGTATTATACACTTCCGTGTTGGCCATACTGGAGTTAAGGGTGTCAGTGGGTATGCTCTGTCACGTACTTATTTCGTCAATTTTCCTATAACAGAGAAGCAGATGAAATCTTCGGCCTGTGAAACGGTAGTTACTTTGTCCATTACTGTAGGCTATCTCAAAGAATGAATATTTATTGATACAATGTCAAGTATGATACATCCAAAATTTATAATTCAAGTTATAGAGGACAGATGTGTAATTATTTGAGTTATCGCATGAGTTCAAACAGATGGCCGCTCTGGGCTAGACACTGATGACAGCACAGTTCAGTAGAGTTGCAAACAACCTCAAGCAGTTCATTATTTTGTATAGACAACTTTATAAACATTCAAATATGGCATAACCTGCTCAGTTCATCTTGCTGTTCACTGGCTGATAGTGGTGGTAAACTTAATGAAATATTACTTTCATAGACAATTCCACAGTGAGTGAGTACTGGGGAGAAATTTGTGATGTAAAATTCATAAAGCCCCTGACTCTTTGGTGAGCGCCCCTGATAGGGTCTCCCCCTGTTCTATCATTCTGTTACATTCTGTCTATCGTCTTGCTGTTTCCCAGTACAACGTGACCGTTTCTCCAAACGCAAACTCAAAACTCAGATTTATAACATCTATTTCTTTCGTCATGTCTGAGAAAATTTGCTTTCGTCCACCATTTTTTCACCTTTATATTATTAGTGAAACATTACCTGCCATTTTGCTGCAAAACTTCCTAATGCATTTAGTGTGACGGAAGGTTAAAAGTCTTCGTGCATTTTGATATACCCAATGCGTTGTTTCAGACCCCGCTGATAACACATAATCAGTGAACTCTTTCATGCGTTTTGTTTACATTACACGGGCGGGGAGAGCTTGTCAGGACACTTTCTGTTCATTCAGTGTTCTGTCAAGATTGTCATGAGGCAAAGTTTCAATCAATAAATGTTTTGTGACAGCCCGAAGGAAAGGTATCAGTTTCCATCTCATTTAGTTGCATGTCAACAGATGTTTGCAAACGTAGAGGCAACTGCAGTGTAGAAACTACGTCAATAGAAAGCTTGTTTTGTGGACTTAACAATGGATGAAATCAGAATAGAAATGATCTGATGGTGTGTTTTGCTGATATTCCTTATGAATTAGGTTGGTATGTGCATGGATTTGAGTGTTTCTTTAAAGATTATGAAAGAATGGCTAGCTGGCTGGCTGGATGGATGGATGGATGGATGGATGGATGGACGGACAGACGGGTGGTGGGACGGATGGACGGACAGGCAGACAAACAGACAGACGGACAGACAGACAGACAGATAGACAGACAGACAGATAGATAGATAGATTACTCTCCACTACCACGTCCAAATCTAATGTCCACTCTACTATAAAGAGATCTGCATTAAGCCTGTAATGATCCCCAGTAAGATTACATCTGTACATTCTTGGCCAAAAGCACAAGGAAAAGCAGCCAAAAACACCAAAATAAACTGAGTTTGGGACTATTTAAAACAATCCTACTTTAGCTTTGTGGGTTCCACTTGAGTTGTGCTGGACTAAAACTTAAGCTTTATTACACTGAAGCTTTGTGGGGTTCGTTCAACGCCAGGCAGATTCGTAGTGACTGGGCAGAGAGTAGATTTTAGAATGATTAGACTGAGAACCTGCTTAGTACTATTGATGTACCATTGTCCCTAATCACAGTAGTTGATCTCCGACCGAGGTCCAGGAAATAATTAGCTTCTCTTGTGATTTTACTGGACCTTGTGAAACCCTACATTCAGTGGGGGTAAGTTTCGTACTAACGTGTATTTTTTCTATTTCTACTCAATCGTATTGGTATTTTTATAAGCCTAAGATTGTGTTATGTTTCACTTTCTTTGGCGTCTTTTTATTTACTTTCGTTTTTCTTTTTCTCTCCGAACCCCACCACTTTATCGTTTTTGTTCTCTTGTTTTCCTTCTGCAATTCTGTCCCAGCTGAAAGTTTCTCTTGTTTATGTTTCGTTAACGCCTCCATCGCCGTGGTATTTTTCCACGGTTTCTTTTCTGTGTCTATCTGTCTATCCATCCATATATAGTATTCTAAATTAGTTCTAAAGAATTGAGCATTGTCCATTCTTTCACCTTTAATTTCAATCTCGTTTTTGTCTATCTACCCATCCACATGGTTAATTTAAACGTTCAATCATCGCCCACTCTTTCGTCTTTGGATTCAATCTGGCTATGCTATTAGAATAGATAGATGAATAGATAAAGAATGAAAGAAAGGAACTGTGCCGTATCTTCTATTCTTTTGCCACTCTATAAACAATGTCGTGTTAAACGAGTTTTAAAGCTATGATAATTTGGATTTTCAATGCCGAGGCCACATTATATTTCAGTGTGAATGTTTTGCGATCGTTCTGCCATTCTGTCAGAGTTACCCCCGGACCCAAGTCACTGAAGCACTGGAGGTACAGAAAGTAAATGGTTGTGTCTATGAAATAAGCCATTGACAACCTCTTTGAGAAGTACTTTTTTCCACCACAAGAACTCTTTGTTGACATGTTTGAAATGTCAATATAAAAAGCGTCGCGAATCTTCAGTAGACAGCGCATATTAAAATTCTTCAGTCCCACTGTCTTTTTTGGTTTGTTTGGTTGTTAAGTTCATTTATCCCTGCGGCGCAGTGAGTCAAATCTGTTTCGCGTCTGTTTTGACTCAGTGCGCGAGATCTCTGTTTCCTCCAGCTGTCTCAAGGCAGTTTTGTCGCATCAGAATCAGTAAGACAGTCTTGTTTTGACCTCACCAATGCACGAGGTCCCACTTCACTCTATAGTCCACGTCTCAGACTAAAACCGAGACTAAACAGACTTGACATATTGCGCCACCGACCTCAAAGAAGCAAGTTGTCGCGCTGACTGGAGGAATACACAAATGTGATTTTTATAGTTGAGTTTCGATCACTAATGTGTAAATTGAGGCGAATAACAAAACTTCCTGTCATACTTTTTAATTCTACTCGAAGGAAATAATATAATATGTCTTTTTTTCCGGCTCAAAATGTCGGAACATTTTCTTCTGTTGCTCAAAATCCAAAAAAAAGTATTAAAAATATAGCGAACTTCAAGACCTTTTAAAATATGCCGTGTACATTTTTACGTCTTTCTATGCCTAATGTGATAATTTGTAGATTTTAAGGCTCAAGGGTTAAAAAGCCTGTCATTATGGAGGCCTTACTTCCTTCATACAATGATTTTCAGTTCTTTTTCCTGAATTACAAACCCTCTTGTAAAGGCTGCTCACGTAAAGTTATACACTGTTGAGCTGGGGTGTTGTCCTGCGAAAGCTAAGCCGGGCCGATCCTAGCTCTGATCTGACAAAAAGCAAAATTGGTACTTTGGAATCTCATGGAATTTCTGAGCTGACTTAATGACTATATATTGCGTATATATGCCAGGCACGACGACAAAACAATTGTCGAGCTGACATGAAAACGAGCTAACGGAAAAAAAAAATGACGGTGGAAGGAAAGATTTATTTGTGGGTAACTAATCATGTTTACACTTTGTTACCGATCAAAGTCGTGCCGCCCCTTTCCCCAGCTCATAGTGGGCACTCATAACATGTAGGGGACAAAATCTGCGAGGAAAAAGGTACAGCCTTCTTGGTACACTCCCAAGTGAGAGAAATGGCTGCATTTTCAGTGGGTGTGCACGTATTTACATTATGGTCTAAGACCAGTCTAAGCGGAAAGAGAAATCGGTTTTCACACCTTGTTTTTATTAGGGTAGAATAGAAGAGAAAGATGCAATTTTATTACAGCTGAGAAATCTCGTCCATTTTCTCTACAGAGACATTATTTCCAATTGTCCATGACGTTTCCGGAAATAGGCCACTGTTGATAACAAAATTCCGATTGTCTCTTCTTGGATACGTAGTCCAGATTACAGAGTTTTTACTGGTTTGTAGCTCACAGTCTGGCGCCAGTGCTACTGATTTTTTATTAGGTGGGAGGGGTGGGGAGTGATCGCAGTGGACGAAAGTGCTGCTGAAGAACTGAAGCCGCAAAGACTTTGTCATTGTATTTTCAACCACGTCATATATTCAACAAACTGTAGCGACTTTAACCCCAAAAACAATTTAAATAATGGCAAACAGCTAAGTTTCCTTTCCCTTCGTTGTTTTGCTTCTTTTCCAATAGACGCCCAAGTTTTTTCATCACTGTGTAGAGCACCTTGACATTTCACTGCTATGTCAAGTTTTAAATTGTGACCACTGAAGCCATTGTCCCAACCCTGTAAGGAGTCCCAACCCCTACATCGTTGAAAGCTCAGTTAGGTGTGCACTGCTTTATAGCCCTGTGTGACTCCACTCCCCATGGCGCTCGATGACATTTAAAACCCCATCCATCTCAGCATGACATGGACCTTTGAGAAACTCTTGTTGACATTCTTGGCTCTTTCAAACATCACCAGCAGCATCTTCGCTTTCAGCACTAATCTCTATCGCCCCATCGTAATATCACAAGAAGTGGATCGGAGTACGTGACAAAATCAGCGAAGGTTGTCTATTGTGTTTAATAAATGATACAATTTGGTACGCTGGTGGCTGGTCACCTGCTGCCCTGAACGCTTTCATTGTCCTTGATAATGAGCTCCCATTGACAGGCTTTAGTAAGAGGCCCAAGTTAACAGATTCAATCTGTGAACCAGTCTAGGAGGCTTAATTATGCTAAAAACATTCTGTCCAAACGGCGCATGAAGATTACACTGAGAACAATTTCTGTGTTAAATGACCAATGATTTGGCAACTGTCTGTATCTTAATATGTACTTCCCACAGCCTCAGTGCTTTCAGAGTAGGCTGTGTATGTCCTCAGAAGGCTGGCTGGAAGAAGTAAATCTGTTGACCAACATCCAGCTGTGTTATGTTAAAATAAACTATCATGACTGTGGAACAGAATTGCCTGCCCAAAGCAACACCCGTATACCAGGTGACTGAAGCCATGAATCTCCATATCACCTACTGAAATGATCTTTTTCACACATTTGGAATCTAGGTTTAGCGCAAGCGTAGTTAATTATGTGTCATTTCTGTTAGCTCTGTAGATTCAAATCACTGGGATAAATATCTGGGCCAAATAGCCAAATAAGGCTTTGGCTTTGAATTTTCCAGGAAGATTTTGGGTTAGTATATAGGAATAGACTTGACCAGTTGGCCACAGATTTTAGAACTTGGCGAAATGGTCACAATGAATGTTTTCAGAAACTGGCCACAAATTAGTCCCAATAATGGCTGAATGGCCACAACTTATTTGATTCAATAGAGAAAGCTCTGCCAGGCATTTGCATTAGGCCACCTTTCTGGTCTACCATGTCGCTCGTTAAATGTCAGTGAGAAACCTCACTGCTTTAAACGATGCCATGCCTTTGATGTGGTATAAACTATCATGTTTTAATGCAGTGCCTGCAGCGTTTTGTCCGACATCAGGGCCAGTCGCATACCAGTGCTACTTGCACAAGAGCTAGTTGTAAGCTTGAACAACCATGGGCGTTCCCAGGCAAACTCCTCTTTAAACACCGTTGACTTTCAGTCAGACTTGTAGTTTGCATTTCTAAACCTCTCACTGAAGCTTCTGATGGCGTGGATGAAAGATGATACCTCATTTTCACACCCTCTCTTCCAGCTTAGTTTACATTACTTAAGAAAGTTCCTCTGTATTTTTCATAACTCGTTCCCTATCATCAAAAGTGGCTTTCACTAGAGAATGATCCTCTTGTTCCACTCTGTTAGCTCTTTTTCACACTAAAATCTCTAACATTTTCATTCCCCAGGGAAGCTTTAAAGAGTTAATTTGCATATTTGTTACGTATCTTATATATATATATAAAAAAACTCGCCCGATTTTAGTCACACATCTGGGATTTGCGTGAAATTTTACAGGTGCCTTCTTTTCGTATCAAAAATAAAGCTTGGCTGTAGTCGTACTGCCTATCATTTTTAGAACGATTCAGGGAACTTCGTCTACTATTTTAGAGGGATTGATAGACGGACAGACAGACAGACAGATGGTCCAACAGACAGACAGAAGAAGATACATAAATAGACAGACAGACAGACAGTCATACATACATACAGACAGACAGACAGACAGAAAGATAGATAGATAGATAGATAGATAGATAGATAGATAGATAGATAGATAGATAGATAGATAGATAGATAGATAGATAGATAGATAGGTGGACGGTCTCGTGGACGAACGGTCGGACGGCTGGATGGATGGATGGAAGGAAGAACGGGCGGGCTGGGGGAGAGCAGGCGGGCGGATGGATGGATGGATAGACAGATAAACGAAGTAAATACAATTTCTCAAATGGATCGCTGTGGTGTTGTACTACAGTAATTATGCACGAATGCCCATAAAGTGAAAATGAATATTACAATTTCTCATCAGGAGATAGGGCGTCAAAGGCGTCGCCGTAACACGAGAACTTGTTCATTCCATCCCACCTGTTAACTGAAATCATTAGTTGTTGCAGAAATACGGCAGTTATACTTTCTAAATGAACTGTCTGAAAGGAGTGGGAGTTAGAAATGAAATCGTGGTGCCATTTGAACGACATAGGCTGCAAATTAAATGAATAAAATAATAATAAAATAAAAACACTTGACATTATTTTCTGGAGAAGTTGTGAGCCATGACTCATGCGCCTTTCCATCTAACTGGTTAAAAAAAAATAAAAAAATAATGCTCATACTTTTAACTGGGCAAATGTTTCCTTGTTCGTGCCTCGCATGCCAAATATGGGCTCAGCGCGCGGTGCTCGGGAGAATAGAATTTTTCCACGCTGATCCCCCCCCCCCCTTTCCCCCAACCCTCCAAAAGAAAGTTGAACTTCCTTGTGACGTCACCAAATACGCCTCTTCACCATTTCAAACTTGTGACGTAAATTCCTTGTCTTTGTGTGTTGAGCTTATCTAGGAATTTGGTGGTGGTATTATCCAAGGCTCGCTTTACCTTGCAATTTGTAGTGAATTCCCTGCGTAAACACTCGTGCGAAACTGACACAGTGCAATGGAAGTTATTAAAAGGAGTCTGGCGGGGTATGCTCAACTATCTATCTATCTATCTATCTATCTATCTATCTATCTATCTATCTATCTATCTATCTATCTATCTATCTATCTATCTATCTATCTGTCTGGCTGTCTGTCTGTCTGCCCGTCTGTTCGTCCGTCCCTCTGTCCCTCTATCCCTCCCTCAAACCGCCCACCCCCTGCCTGCCTGTCTGTCTATCTATCTATCTATCTATCTATCTATCTATCTATCTATCTATCTATCTATCTATCTATCTATCTATCTATCTATCTATCTATCCAATCCGTAACTCTAACACTGCATTCCTTCACATAACTGTAGACCAATTCTTCCCTGATATCGCCATACTGCAGATTTTTCAAGAAGACTTTTCCCTCTTATCCCATTCACTTCTGCACCAAGCTTGGTGGCCAGTGGTCAGTGTGAAGATGTGTCTACCAGTGTGGATAACCAGCATTTTTTCCGCAGGTGTTTAGAAAAGCTGAATTGCACGCAGGTACGATGAGTCACGCGATCACCGGTAAGCCGGTAACTTTTCTAGTATTTTAGCCGGTCGCGCGCTAGCCGGTCATGCATCGAGACCTTGTACACAGCAACAGCTTTTCATACCTAGCCAGAGGATGCGAAAATGATAGCCGATGTAACGTTAAAGGTCTAACTTAAAAACGTCATTTTTTGCTTTTGTTGTTGCTGTTGTTGTTGTTGTTGTATTAGAGGAAAGGGGGGGGGGCATTCTACCATGGATAAGCTTATTTTCGGAGAAAATATTGGTCTTCCACTAGATGAAACACCGTCATCAACACTATCATCATTCCCGTTGCATTAGCACCATCACCTATTCCATCATCGTTATCATCATCATTATCATCATGACCATTGCCAGCGTTCCATTGTTCGAGCAAAGCTGATCCACTAATTGTTTTTTTTTTTTTGGTGGTTTCTAAATAATTTACAAAGTTTGAACCTTTTAATGTCAAGCGTTCCATTTTTGAAACACTTTATTAGTCTGAGTGACGAACTATTGTTGACTAATCGTTTGTTTGGTGATAGTGTAATTTCTATAATCATTACAGTCTTCCCGCTTTCACTCTCACTCTGTCTCTATCGGTGTCTCTGTCTGTCTGTCTGTTTTTCTGTCTGTCCGTCTGCCTGTCTGTTTGTCTGTCCGTTCGTCCGTCCGTCCGTCCGTCTGTGTGTCTGTGTGTGTGTGTGTGTGTGTGTTTGTCTGTCTGTCTGTCTGTCTGTCTATCTCTTTCTCTCTCTCTCTCTCTCTCTCTCTCACTCAACTATCTTCTGACACCAACTGTCATAGGCACATAAATAACGAACTAAACTCAGCTTCTATAAATTATAAGGAATAAGGAAATCTGTAGTAGGACATCTACTCAAAAATATAGTTTTGAAACATTAAATTTTAAAAATTTATCAGTAAATGTTAATACAAGATTAAACTATACATTTTTGCTTTTATTCGACAGTATAACATCACTTTTCCTTTTGGATAACTATTGGATAAGGTGACCTATGACCGGATGTCACGGGGTTTAAGGACCGCCTTGAAAGAACTCACTACCTTCCCTCTCCAAGTTTAGTTTGTTCAATGCCACATAAATGAAACAACGCTGTCCGCTTCCCTAGGGCTCTGCCACTTCCGTGGCGCCACTGGGGGCTGAAACTGCTCACATACATGGCATGTCACTTGATAATGGCCACTGTTTCCTGTACTTCGTGCATGGCTGGATGTGAGCATTGGAACAGTGAACACGCGCGGCAACTGCGTTTTGTTTTTTGTTTTTTTGGTTGGACAGCTTGATTTCCCGTGGACTTGTCAAACCTGAATATTTCATTGCCCACCGCTATCGTGCAATCCCAGCACTTGGTAACCATAGCAACCCCTGACAACAACAAAAAACAACAACAGCAGCAACAACAATGGCAAGAGTAACATTAACGAAGTCAATTTGCAAGACCAATTAGGGCATACAGGCAAACCAAACGATCTCCCGCTTTTAATAGCTCGTGCTGGTGGCCCCGAGGACGAGAGATCTTAGTGTTCGAATTCCAACTTGGACATGATCTAACATTTCACGCGATAATTTCAACTTTTTCTGTAGGTCACTAATTTTCCTGCAAATCTTAGATTGTCCCATTTAGAAAAAAAGAATTAGATGATGTATAACGTATACCATGGGCACAATAATTATTGTTTCAACCTGGAGACACACACAGAATAAAAAGGTCCAGTCTGTCCCTTCGATACAAACACGAATGCTATCAGAGTTAAAGCATTCTCTCGTCGGCAACCAGTCGGGTGTCCAAGCTTCGCCCCGGACATTTTTAAGCCAGTTGGGTGAAAATGTGTGTAAAACTCAACATCTCAACACTCAAAACAAAATCAGTCAGCAATTCGTTTGTTTGCCAGAAAAGCAGAGTCAAGGTTTAATATAATTATTATTTCCAGGAAGTATTTTTCAGTTCCCAGCAGTGGATATAAACAAATACATGAAAACCCCGAGGCACTAGAAGATCAGAATGTACGTATACAAGTTATCAATTAATCATTAAATTATGATGACTCTTGGAGCTACCTTACACTGCAGGTACAAGACTTGTAATTTCAATGGTTGCAGGTAATTTGCATCCGTCAGTTTGTAGCATCGATTGGAACGTCGATCCAGCGGCTGACGCATGTGCAGCCAAAACTTATTCAATAATAATGAGAGAAAAAACTACGGTATCTTCTCACGAAAGCTTTTTACAGATGATTACTCTAGCCTTACCTGGGAATCTGAGACTGAACTGTAGTACTGTAGTCTGGGAAGTGCCAAGAGGGATTTGTTACGTCATGTAAGTAGGCTAAATCAATCTACAACTGATTAATGCCTTGATATTGCTTGGCTTTATCCGTCAAGAAGAGTACCAGAAATCATGTACATGATAAATCATTAGAAACTATTTATAATAATATATCGGTAATTTTAATGTTGTTGTTGTAAAAGGACAAAGCAAAGGTGGCCGCAGAGTGGAAAAACAACTTTCATTTTAACCTCTAACAATCCGCCCCCCCCCCCCTCCAGAGCATCAACCATGTACTCATTCGTGCATGCATCCATCCGGTCTGTTATTCATTTACCCATTCTTCAGTTCGGCCGTTTGCCCGTCCACTCGTCCATTCATCTAGACCAGTGTTTCTCAAGGTGAGGTGTGGCAATGTTTTGGTGGGGCGGGAGACTTCAGAATGTTCCTTAGAAATCTTAATTTCATAATGTATTTTAATTTAACTATAGATAAATCGTTGTCTATTTATATACAGTTTTAATTTTAAAAAAATATGAATGTATGCACACTGAAATATTTCTTTTTAAAAGTCGTTTTAATATTATTATTATGTGTACTAACTTTGTCCGATCATGGTGGGGCGTATGTTTTGTTTTTTTTCAAATTGAAGTGTGGGCGTGGGACGGAAAAAAAAAAGTTGACAAACTTTCATCTATACCCATCTTTCCATCAATCCGCACCGCCTTTCTTTTCACAACTTTTGATGATGATGGTCTGTCTCTGCCATTGTGACAATTTTTACTTCATGGCCGTTCGATGTATTTAGGTTTCTGTCGTCAGGTCTGCTTTCGTCATACTACCTCCCCTCGACACATTTACGTTTTGTCACTTATATTTGCCATAGAAATTTAGTCTGAGTCTCACTTAATTGAATCTCATTTCTGAGGTCATCCTTACATTTTTCATCCGCCCATTAGTGAAGTTGTAACTGTGAATCTGTACAAATTTTCTGGTACGGGACATTGTGAGAATCTCAATTGTGTATGTGTAGTCTTCATTTTTGTATTGTGAGGAATTTCATAAACTGACAAAAGTTATAAAGTCATAAAAGTTGGATAAAATTTAGCCATCTTAGTTCTTGTTTGTTCTACCTCGATTTTCTGAAAAACTGGAGATCTGTTAGTATGTGGAAAAGGTATAATAAAAGCACGCTTTGACGTTTGTTTGAAATGCGTTGTGGCACTTCCCAAGCTGTCTCGCAATTCGGATGTAGGCTATTCTAAGTCCTTATCATAATACGAAAGCCACAAACGTTTAGCGTCGAATTTCTCAATTGTGCAAAAATCAGTTGGAACAAACAAGAACTAAGCTGGTCTTTTGTTGCAATTGTCCTAAAGAGGACACCATCTCCAACAGCCTTAGTTTCAATTGGAATTCGATTTACAAAGAAATATAGGAAGGAATTACGGTGCCCTGCTAAACGACAGTTTGTAATCTTGTAACTCTGATATTTGAATTTGGACCTGAAATGTCCCATAAGGTAAGTAGATCTGTACATTTGTGAAAAGAAGATTTTACTGGCTGTGGCTGCGAATGTTGAAACTTGATCGTTTTAATCGGCTAAAAGCTGTCACATGGTTAATTTTTCCAAACCTATCCACGTCTCCCCATGCTGAGAACCCTTGGCCCAGCGTTCACAAAATGCAGTTTAACGGACATTCTGAGCATGATCTGAGCGCGCTTATCTTGTAAGACCTATCATAAAGTATCCTAGGTAGGATAATATATGACCAGGTAGCTTACGTTAGCTTAACATCGGAGATACAGGGCGAACGAATGGAATTCTTCTGTCGTAGGCATGGGCATTCAATAAAATGTGAAGGGATCTATGCCCGAAAGGAGCACCGAGGATAGAGCGGGGTCTGTAGGACGGAGGGGGGGGGGGGGGCTTCAGAGAGGACATGACGTTAGATCAGTGCATGAGACAGATGGAACTGGAGCTGTGCCCAATAATTATAATCGTTGCTGTTTTCTGTAACATCTGCAATATGGTGTTACGTGTGTGTTGCAATGTGTTGTTGTGTATACTCGACAATTCCGTTAGGCACGGGACCCCGTCGGGAGCAGTTGTTGAGCTGGCTTGAAGCCGACCCTGATGGAAGTTTGATGAGTAGGGCTAGGTGTCTGTGTGCGTGTATGTAGAATGTATCTGTGAAAACTGTCTGTGTGTAAGTGTCTTCGTTAGTGTTCTTCATTTTTAGTGTCCCAAGAGCGCCACAAAGTGACAAAGGTTTGGCATGGAGCAGTGATAACTTCCATTGGCACGGTCATGGCAAAAAGATCATCACTTGCAACTGCTTTCGCACCCACACAATGTAACAACACCCAGATCAGGCTACATCTTCACAGTTGCGTACAACCATGCCCAACTGTTTCGTCACTGCTTCCAACAAATTCATTCCACCAGTCATATGGCCACTATCTTCTACCATGACAAAATATTGTCTACTTCCCCGGCCGGCAACCCTACGTCAGTCCGACGTAGAATGGAATAGGAATTCTGACGGATGGAGTTATCGTGGGGGGGGGGGCGGGGCGGATTTCCCACATCAAACCAACGGTGGCGCGATGTGGTAACCAGTGTGACCTATTTAGGAACGATGACGTAACTACTAGCAAACGATGTCAGTTATGTGGTCGGACTAGCCTAGGATTGCTGGTTGAATCTTCGGTTATGTCCTTTTCACCGCCCTTTGAAATAACTGAGGGTGCTAGATGGTGGTGAGCGTCACGGATAAGTGAACATAAATTATCGCGGGCAAAACGAAGGAAAAAAGCCCGGAAGTCTGAAATCAGTTCCGTATAGACGTCAATACAAAATTAGGGCAGGTACGAAGAGTGTTTAATTCAAATTGACGAAAGGATTCAAACCTGTCACACTGTGTAGATGCTAAAATTATGATGTGGTAAAATTTTAATGACATTTTTTAGATGAACATTCAGGTGTATTTTACGCCATTAGTTAATTATATGCAATTAACATTATTTTACCACGCCCTAGAAAGGCCTTCAGTGAATTCCCAATGGAAGCAATTAGGGTACATTTTTATGATCTTAATTTCTAATGTCACCCGGGGGTCACGGGTACATATCAAAGCACAGAAGTGAGCGTCACTAGTGTTATTTTGAACAGCTTTACTTTTGTTAGGTGTTCTCTCAGAGCAGAGAAACGTTTCCTTCGACGAAGTGACATGGAAAATGTCAGAATGTGTGGATAAACTGTTGAAGTTTCGTTTAACCAGCGAGATCAAATCAAATAAATGCCGACTTTGAAGTGTAGAGATCCTACAGCACTTCATGACTTTTCTAGATTTGCCACGTCAATGTAACCAAAGGAGACAGGACTTCGTGATCTGATAGCTTCTCGACACGTGTCCGAACTGCAAATTTTCACAGCCAATTGAACCAAAGTTTTTACAGGGCTTATCCCAATTTCTGTCTTCACGTGCAGGCCATTATTAACTTTCAATCTACAACTTACATCAAAGCGCACAACTAGCACATCCTTTCAAAAAGCTGAAGAGGGATAAAGAAAAAAAAAGAAAGAAAGATGATGAAGGTATTCATCACGTATTATAATATTAAAGTCAGTGCCATCAGCTCCCTCCATTAAAATTTTTGTTAGTTACAAGTGCGGGCCATTTCCATAAAGGCCCTGAGGAATTTTTAGTCGCTATGAATCTATATAGACAGGATTTTCATCGTTTTTACTACCCCCCCCCCCCCACACACACACCAAAAAAAATAATCCTGCTCCAAATCCTACTTCCACCCCCCCCCCCCCCCGTGCTGAGCAGGGTTAACAAAAGAATTTTTCTCGATATCATAACAAATCCTGGCTTACGTAAGAGGTACGCTTGGCTGAACCATAACAATAATTTGTTATTCAAAATGTTTTTGGCCGTTTCGGTGCATGAATCTTGACGGTTTTTGGTATGTTTTGTTGGCTGTTTTGGATAGCATCCGAATTTATAGGTTTTTGCTCTCCTTGTTTTGGCAAATGGTCATGCTCTTAATTATTCCAATGTTACTGTCTTGGGCTAAAATATGAATAAGTTGCTGTTTATATTTGTTCTATTCCTGTCCTAACCAACTTCTGTTCTTGATTCTTGTTCTCTTTCTTGTTCTTGACGTGGGTGTTCTTGACTCTTTCGCTGTTAACTCCGCACGTTGTGTCCAGCTCTGACAGGCGCCAAACTGAGAAAGAGGGGCCAAAGGGAACAGTAGAATCCTTACTGAAGATGACTAGCGACTTAGTTTGTTTGCGCCATTCGCCGTTCACTTTTTTTTCTTGAATCCCCTGTTTACGTTCGGTATTCAGAACTTCGTCAATTTTAACTATCACAAGTAGAAGCAATAGTTTCGTATAAACTTTATTACATTGGTGAAATTCTCAAAAATTAATTGCTTTGTATAGATTTGAAAAGGATTTTGGAAATGTGAATGAAATGTTTAAATCAAATTGTAGATCCCAGCCTCTTTTTTTTTTTTTTACAAAGAGTGAGTCCACGTCAGAAAATAATTCTTTCATTGATCCGCATGCATAGTGCTTTCTTCGGATATGCATAAAATCCACACCTTTGGTCAAAATATGCTTTATTGATAGTTGGCAATTGCCTGCCATACATGTGAGGGGGGGGGGGGGGATAATCTTCAACTAAATTTTTATTTAAACTTCTGGTCAGTTCTTTGTGTTGCTTGGGTTGCCAGTTTATGTTTTCTCCTACAGACAGAAAAACCGTAACAAATTTCGTTTATTGCCGAAGTTTTGAATACAAAAACCCCGACGGCCTGAAGGGCCCCAGTCTTGACTTTTCAACAGAGTATAAATTTTCCCCTGAGACGTGGGAAACAGCCGCCGACGTGGGTCATTTCATAGCCTGTAAAAGATTTACCATCCCATTGCTGGTGTACAATTTCGCTATTTAAGCTTCTTGCTATAATTTGGGCTGGTCTACCAGTAAAGCGTTTTCCTTTTTTTCACTGTCAGCTTACGTCACGTACGTTGCCGTTTTATGGTAAAAGAACGTATACGACCCAAACGCAATGAAACATTTTGGGTTGTACCGTGCATTATTCTTTATTCAATTATCCTTGTGAGACGGCCAAAAGAAAGCCGTGTTTTCGTGTGTAAGGAAATGGAAACGGCTAAAATCCATCAAATAGTAAAAAGAAAGAGCGTTTCCATGTGTACGGAAATGGCGTTTCTGTACACAAGAAAACATTCTTTCTATGATCTATTTCACTACTTGAACGTTTCCTATTCCGTTTCCGTACACATGAAAACACAGCTTTTAGCTGGAAAAGGAAACGGCAACGGAAATGTCAAAAACCCTTCAAGTGGTGAAATAGGAGGAATGTTTTCAAAGGTAAAGAAACGCCGTGTCCGTACATATGGAAACACTCTTTACTTTTTGGTGGATGTTGACGTTTCCGTTGCTGTTTTCTTTTCCGTACACATGAAAATACAGCTTAAGTCGTACTAAATTATAACCAAGACAGAAAGATAAGAGTTTATTTCATTCTATAATACGATCTTGAAAGTGTGAATTTGACCTGTTTTGGCTTATACGGTCTTTTCCCTTAACACGGCAGCCGTTTGTGACAAGAGGATGACAGGGCCAAGGGCTTGCAAAACTGTTTTACATTACACAACAAATCTGTTCCATTTCACGTAGTTTGTTGTTCGCTTCCTCTCTCTCTCTCTCTCTCTCTCTCTCTCTCTCTCTCTCTCTCTCTCTCTCTCTCTCTCTCTCCTCTCTCTCTCTCTCTCTCTCTCTTTCTATTGCTGTCAGCATGACTTCTAAAGCAGGGATCCCTGTCTTCTGTCTCATTTTTGTTTGTTAATGAAGGCGATATAGTCACCAGCATCGCTAAACTTTACTAACCTAAGCCAACAACAATGAACACAGAGAGGGAGAGAGAGAGAGAGGGAGAGAGAGAGAGAGAGAGAGAGAGAGAGAGAGAGAGAGAAAGAGAGAGAGAGAGAGGGAGCAACAGGACTAGTTATTTTGCAAAGGAGCTAATGACTTAATTTATAAGTCACTGAAACAAATATTAATTTACTAATGTTCCTTTTCATTTCTGAAACTTTCTAATTATTATTGTTATTACACATCTACAGCCTTCTAATTGAGGAATCTGCACATTTATCGCAATATTTCACTTAGCTTCTTGAGCCGTTCTCCCGACTAACTGATATTCAAGATATGCAGCTTGGAGGTTCATGAAATTTGTACAAGGATGTTAGAGATAAGCTGGAGACTAGGACCTGTTGCCGAGTATAAGCCATGTTGACATAGCGGGCGTTGGTAGCTGTGGCGAGCAAGTGTTAGCCGCACGTGGCATTTAGAATGCCTGGTCTGAAAGTGTAGCGTCAAAGATCACAATTAGTGATCTCCGCTGTTAAAATGTTTTTCGTTTTCGCGAGCTAGCAGGCCAGGCAATGGGCTCATTATGCACGTATGTCACATCTAGACTTTATAGTGGTCATTGTTGAGAAACCGAAGAATAACTGCCTTAAAGTCATGCACATCATCTTGTACAATTAGAGGACAGGCAAGTATGGACAGCCTCGCGATCATAAAATCGTTACTAGTCCGTGTACTGTAGTACAGAAAAGCATTATTAGTCCGTGTACCGTAGTATAGCAATAAACTCTTTGGGCAGCTCATGGTTTCAGGGTGCAGAACAGCTCGCGACAATCGGTTTGGAAACGAAAGTAGGTCACGATTGGATCACGACAGGGTTTACTCGAAAATTAGAATTAACGTTTGTGAAAGGACATGGGTAAGAGAAGGATTTTTTTAAAGAAATACTTACACAAGAGTTATCTGTCTAAATACCCGGAGAAATAAATCATGGCTTTCGAATATTACTGAAGGCTTGCTGAGCTAAGAGTGAATTGACATGAAAAGAAGAGAAAGGATGTTCCCCTTCCAACTCCGGTGTTTTCATATTTTTATTTTTTTTCAATCAGTTGTTACATCCTAATTTTCTCTCTTACAGCTAAGTTTCCTGCTTCATCGTAAGATAATTATTGTAGCTGCTTTCACTTGTAAGTGACATGGCGTGAATTCTTTCGAAAAACATTGGCAATGTAAGTTGTGCCCTGTCGTGAAACTCCATTTTTATCCATCTCAACTAACGGCCAAAGAAAAGTGGATTATACATGATCATTTAATGCATTGAAGAATTTCATATCTTGAAATACTGAATTATCTGTTATCACTTGCGTTTTAAAGCTATGTCTTAAGCGATACAAACACAACAGCCGCCCTTTTGCTTTCTGCTCTATCATTCTTGTCTAAAATTTTATGTCAACAGAAAAACGTGTCTGGTGGAAAGTCGAAAGTTCTTACACAAAGGCATATCGGATGGTTTTTTTTCTTTTCATTTTCGGTTTTTATAAAGCGCAGTGAAAGATCTCTTTGTCAACAAAGGCAGGGATGCTACTAACTCTTGAAAAATGTTATGAATGTGATATTGAGGTCACCATGAATGTTTGCACGTGAGATAAGACTGGTGTTTTCCTCTCGGGTTGGGGACATTGATGATGGTCTTGCCGTTGCAAGTATTGAGGTTTTTATTTTGGGAGGATCTCTGCGCTGAGCATTTTGCACCTGTCTTGCCGTTGCTGCTGTGATCTGGTGTGTAGAGAAAGAAAATTACTAAGTTATAATGAAACAACCTACACTGCTAACAGTACAATAATAATAATTATGGTCATGAAAAAAAAGCGATCGGCTTAAGCCAATACTGAAGGAATCAAGACTATGTTTTTGGACATTTCAATAACCAAGTATTTATGCATGGTTTTTCACTGAGATGCTGCTCTTTGGAGAGTTGGAGCCGCAATTCATAACTAAATGTAACAAATGTGATATAATCGTCGTGAAAGGTCATGAAATTGTTCAAATTTGAACTAAAGCTTTCATCATTACCAAAATTAATGACATCGAATCCTCCCTAAGATATCGTTTACCATGGTAAAGGCAGCCACTGAACCCTGTGACCAAGGTTTTCATAAATGGGCTTAATCATTGCGGCTGTTTTTTTGTTGTTTTTTTTTCAGGTTTTTTTCTGACGATAGATATGGCTGTGTTGTAGTCAAGGGTGTGTAAGAACTAAGATGATCCGCATGTCAAGAAAAAAGTTGGGTTGGAAAAGAGGGTGTGAGGGTTAATATTCTTATCTTTAGGATAAACGAGAGAGAGAGAGAGAGAGAAAGAGAGAGAGAGAGAGAGAGAGAAAGAGAAAGAGAGAGAGAGAGAGAGAGAGGAAAGAGAGAGAGAGAACCTGACTGTTTACGCCAACCCGTCCTAAAAATGTTTTATGTCTTTCACAAGCAGGGACTTTAAGTTACTAAGTTTTAACAATGAAATTGCGTAAGCTCTAGTAGTGTTGCTATTCTCACTGATGGATATTGCTCTGATAATTTCTGGCTGTCACTAGCGCGTAGCAGTTTCAGACGCTAGCTCGAGATTTGCCGAAGATAAAAAGTACTTTCACCATTAACTTTCTTCAGTAATGCCATTACTGTTTTTTTTTTTTAGTTGCCATTTCTGTTCTGTCAATATAATATCATCAGAATCAGATTGCTCGTGTAAGTGAACATAAATGACATCTACCATGAAATCGTCCAAAATTTCTGAAAGGTACGCTTCAGTGCTGACAGTAGATTTTGGTTTCATTTGAGATGTTTTTTTCTGACCAACTGCGCGCGTTTATAGCACACGCATTTCCGTTTTGCAGCCATTACGATCTGACTTGAAGTTAGACTTGTCCGACGGTCGATTCACGCCGTTTTCATCTTGGCCGACAATATTTCGCCACCGTTCCCTTAGACTGCAGTAACTAAAAGATTCGAAAAATCCGTTTTTATAAATAATCAATTGGATCTATACTCAAAGCTACATCGAATGATGTTGGTTACAGGCTCCTGAATAGCAAACTTTCAAAAATGTATCGTAACTAGACCAGTTATTGAGCTAAAATTAAAGTTTCTTGTTTCTCCTGAAAAGTGGCCAAAACCGATTACTACAGTTTTGGGGAACGGTGGCGATTTTATGTACATCAATTTATTCTCCCACATGGATCTACCGCAGTTGCAAAAAGGAGGCGAATATTGGGAATTGGAAGAGACTCGAATACCTAATACTGCTCCTTGTCCACTGTTGTACCCTAGTAATAATAATAAATAATGTTTATATAGGGATACAATGATACTGAACATCTTCAATTGATGAAACTGTTAAGCAGAGACAATTTCAAGCGTTGCACTAATGTGTACGTGCGTACATAAACGTGTTTTGTCAGAATTCTTCGAATAATTTTGTTTTTGAATAACAGTCTGGTTAAAAGAGGAGGTGGGGGCATGGATTAAGCCATGAGACGTGATTGTAGAGGAGAAATACGTTTTAATAGGCTGAGAACCACTGCACGAGATCATGGCGCGGCTATTTCATAGACAGCATGAAAAATTCCAGTTGACAGATGGATGATTTCACATGCTGTGGTCATATTGTGTCCGTGTTAAAAATTGATATGTCCTGGGCGTGCATTAATCTCACCGTGTTCGAAACCACAGAGAAGCTTAATCTCTTGGTACTGACAATCTAACTCTTCGCCCGCTATACTTCCCTGCTTATAAGACATCATAATGTTGCAAAGATGCCGGTAAAAATAGTACAGTCAACAGTGTCGACTAACTATTAATTTAGAATTGGATTCACCGAATCACAATAATGAAGAACAGAGGCTGTCTGGAGGCTAATATTCTCGGATCTCACAATGCATTGCTGCCAACCAGTACAGAGCTAACGCACTTAATGAGTATTTTAGACTTGATGTACGCAGGTCGATTTTTTGCAATGAAAAGTACGTATCTGAAGAATTTTCACTCCATATAATAAAAATACAAGAAAACCCTTTGCACTGATAACACTACGGAACGAATCTGCCTGACATTTGGTTTCCTGTGTATAACTGGGAGCGACCAATGAATAATCCGCAAAATGTGCATGGGAAGTTTTTAACTGCCGCCAGTAATATGCTAGACCTAATGATTCAATCAACCCAATTCAGTCGCAGGTGCGAATTTGTTTTCATTACTACGTCGTTTTCGGCACTCTCTCTTGCTTATTTTCTTACACTGATTCCCCTCCCCCCCCTCTCTCTCTCTCTCTCTCTCTCTCTCTCTCTCTCTCTCTCTCTCTCCCTCCCTCCCTCTCTGTCTTCATGTGTGTCGCCTGTATTCTCTGTCTTCATGTGTGTCGCCTGTATTCTCTGTCTTCATGTGTGTCGCCTGTATTCTCTTCTTCATGTGTGTCGCCTGTATTCTCTGTCTTCATGTGTGTCGCCTGTATTCTCTGTCTTCATGTGTGTCGCCTGTATTCTCTGTCTTCATGTGTGTCGCCTGTATTCTCTGTCTTCATGTGTGTCGCCTGTATTCTCTGTCTTCATGTGTGTCGCCTGTATTCTCTGTCTTCATGTGTGTCGCCTGTATTCTCTGTCTTCATGTGTGTCGCCTGTATTCTCTGTCTTCATGTGTGTCGCCTGTATTCTCTGTCTTCATGTGTGTCGCCTGTATTCTCTGTCTTCATGTGTGTCGCCTGTATTCTCTGTCTTCATGTGTGTCGCCTTGTATTCTCTGTCTTCATGTGTGTCGCCTGTATTCTCTGTCTTCATGTGTGTCGCCTGTATTCTCTGTCTTCATGTGTGTCGCCTGTATTCTCTGTCTTCATGTGTGTCGCCTGTATTCTCTGTCTTCATGTGTGTCGCCTGTATTCTCTGTCTTCATGTGTGTCGCCTGTATTCTCTGTCTTCATGTGTGTCGCCTGTATTCTCTGTCTTCATGTGTGTCGCCTGTACTCTCTGTCTTCATGTGTGTCGCCTGTACTCTCTGTCTTCATGTGTGTCGCCTGTATTCTCTGTCTTCATGTGTGTCGCCTGTATTCTCTGTCTTCATGTGTGTCGCCTGTATTCTCTGTCTTCATGTGTGTCGCCTGTATTCTCTGTCTTCATGTGTGTCGCCTGTATTCTCTGTCTTCATGTGTGTCGCCTGTACTCTCTGTCTTCATGTGTGTCGCCTGTACTCTCTGTCTTCATGTGTGTCGCCTGTATTCTCTGTCTTCATGTGTGTCGCCTGTATTCTCTGTCTTCATGTGTGTCGCCTGTATTCTCTGTCTTCATGTGTGTCGCCTGTATTCTCTGTCTTCATGTGTGTCGCCTGTATTCTCTGTCTTCATGTGTGTCGCCTGTATTCTCTGTCTTCATGTGTGTCGCCTGTATTCTCTGTCTTCATGTGTGTCGCCTGTATTCTCTGTCTTCATGTGTGTCGCCTGTATTCTCTGTCTTCATGTGTGTCGCCTGTACTCTCTGTCTTCATGTGTGTCGCCTGTACTCTCTGTCTTCATGTGTGTCGCCTGTACTCTCTGTCTTCATGTGTGTCGCCTGTACTCTCTGTCTTCATGTGTGTCGCCTGTACTCTCTGTCTTCATGTGTGTCGCCTGTACTCTCTGTCTTCATGTGTGTCGCCTGTATTCTCTGTCTTCATGTGTGTCGCCTGTATTCTCTGTCTTCATGTGTGTCGCCTGTATTCTCTGTCTTCATGTGTGTCGCCTGTATTCTCTGTCTTCATGTGTGTCGCCTGTATTCTCTGTCTTCATGTGTGTCGCCTGTATTCTCTGTCTTCATGTGTGTCGCCTGTATTCTCTGTCTTCATGTGTGTCGCCTGTATTCTCTGTCTTCATGTGTGTCGCCTGTACTCTCTGTCTTCATGTGTGTCGCCTGTACTCTCTGTCTTCATGTGTGTCGCCTGTACTCTCTGTCTTCATGTGTGTCGCCTGTACTCTCTGTCTTCATGTGTGTCGCCTGTATTCTCTGTCTTCATGTGTGTCGCCTGTATTCTCTGTCTTCATGTGTGTCGCCTGTATTCTCTGTCTTCATGTGTGTCGCCTGTATTCTCTGTCTTCATGTGTGTCGCCTGTATTCTCTGTCTTCATGTGTGTCGCCTGTATTCTCTGTCTTCATGTGTGTCGCCTGTACTCTCTGTCTTCATGTGTGTCGCCTGTACTCTCTGTCTTCATGTGTGTCGCCAGTACTCTCTGTCTTCATGTGTGTCGCCTGTACTCTCTGTCTTCATGTGTGTCGCCTGTACTCTCTGTCTTCATGTGTGTCGCCTGTATTCTCTGTCTTCATGTGTGTCGCCTGTATTCTCTGTCTTCATGTGTGTCGCCTGTATTCTCTGTCTTCATGTGTGTCGCCTGTATTCTCTGTCTTCATGTGTGTCGCCTGTATTCTCTGTCTTCATGTGTGTCGCCTGTATTCTCTGTCTTCATGTGTGTCGCCTGTATTCTCTGTCTTCATGTGTGTCGCCTGTATTCTCTGTCTTCATGTGTGTCGCCTGTATTCTCTGTCTTCATGTGTGTCGCCTGTATTCTCTGTCTTCATGTGTGTCGCCTGTATTCTCTGTCTTCATGTGTGTCGCCTGTATTCTCTGTCTTCATGTGTGTCGCCTGTATTCTCTGTCTTCATGTGTGTCGCCTGTATTCTCTGTCTTCATGTGTGTCGCCTGTATTCTCTGTCTTCATGTGTGTCGCCTGTATTCTCTGTCTTCATGTGTGTCGCCTGTATTCTCTGTCTTCATGTGTGTCGCCTGTATTCTCTGTCTTCATGTGTGTCGCCTGTATTCTCTGTCTTCATGTGTGTCGCCTGTATTCTCTGTCTTCATGTGTGTCGCCTGTATTCTCTGTCGCTCGCTCTTTTTTTTTCTTTCCGTCACTTGTATTTTCTTTCAGTTTCGAAGTGGCATTTTTCTCTTTTCGGTCTTTCTTCTGGCATGTCTTTTTTTCCTTTGTCGTTTTAACAGCAAAAAAAAATAAAAATCTTAATACAACGACATTATATGTAAAATGCAATTCATATTTACACTTACAGATTTCAACTTGTCATTCCAATGACCTCTGAATAGTGTCCGTCTTCCTACAGGAAGAGGAAAAAATATTTACAATTACTAGTGTTCATGTGGACTTCGATAATAAATATATTTCTCTTATATCTTTGACAATATAATTGTATTTTAAAAGCAGGTGGGACCACTGCACAATAGTCACCCCTTTCCTTTTCCTCCCCTCCCAAAACATCTTAACATAACATAGCAACAGTAACGTTGCCTAATTAGCTGCGAGCTGGTTAATAGAAGAACTATGTAAGACTTTATATTTAGGCTTTATTCTTGTGAAATGGTTTTGTTCTAGATCGGCAATTGAATATATATCCGCTATCTTTTATTTTATGCCTAAATCGATCAACGATCATGGATAGATAATCTAATTCCTTCACTGCCCAAATCGAGAGCCGGTTTATGGACATGTGCGGCAAAATATCCAGAAGAATTTCGTTATATAAAACCATCAAAATTGTCAAAATAACCTTGCCCTTTCCAAAAATTCTCTGTGGAAACAAAATTCGATTTGGCTTCGGGGCCAAAATAGTCACTCAGTAATGATGACTGAATGCAAAGCGGCAATATTAAAAGAAAGACAGAAAGGAAGGAAGAAAAAAAGAAAAAAGGAGGTTGCTAGGGGCAACACCAAACACTGAAATTTTCTACCTCCATACGATCGAATTTACACTTAGCTATAATACGCAAGAATCGCGAGTTCAAGGAATTTTCAGCTTGTGGCTTGAACAATGGCAGTGAGACTTCCAAGTTTTGGCCACTGTTTCTTGTCAAATGTCATCAAAGGTCCCCACGTTCAGCTGATAGGGCCTTAATCTTAAAACTGATCGCCGGGTCGCTGAGTTCGCCCAGCGAGCCCCAAATTTGGAAAGCCTCTGTTTTGTGACGAGGAGAGCATTATTTTATCTGTTTTGATGAAACGCAGCGTGTCCGTCTGATGGCGCGACGCGACAATACTGGTTCATTTTCTAGTTATTAAGGGCCAGCCCGGAAGGTCGACGGGTGAGAGAGATAATTACTATGTGGCACAACTATGCTAGCTGAAATTGTGTGGGTTTCTTTCACAAACCGATAGAGTTGTGTAAGTTGTATTCGTATGATGGTGATTTCAAAAATGCGTTTTTGTGAAAGAAATTTTGTAATAATATTATTATTTTTCCAGTAAACTCACCGTTCATTTATTTATTTGTATTTATGTATTTATTTATATTTCGTTTTAGAAAGCTTCTGAATTAAGGTTTGTTTAATGTGATATTGTGGTCTAAATTAGTTCGTGGCTATACACCAATCCTACTGGCAGCGAGCATGGTGTAAATTGCACTGTACTGTAATAAAACAAAAAACAACAACAACAACAAAATCTATACCGTGCGATGTCAAAGGTCGTTACTTTTTTTTACGTGCCCCAACACCAGCGCTAATATTACATGATGAATATTATAAATAACGGGTCAGTAATATGCATTGCAGTACACAGTGTTAGACATTCTTTGCAGAGCTTGTGTCCATATCTGTCAGAAAATACTCAGAGAATAATTTTTGTTCATTCCTATTCTGTGACTGTCGTTGAGATTTTTTAGTGATTTCTCTATTTCATATAAACTTTCACCAAAATAAATACGCCATTTTCAAATTCCAGTGTCTTTGGGGGGAATAAGTCTTCCGTATAAGACTACTCGGCCATGTAGTCAAAATACTCACCGCAGGATTTTTGTTACCAATTTGTAGCCAGTTTCCGAAAAAGTTATTATTGTGGCCTTTTGACCCCAGAAAGGCTTGTTCTGACCAATTACCTACAGCTAATTGTAACCCAAACTGTACCTTTAATTGTGACCTCCCCCCACTCCCAAACCCCCAAACACACAGACCTGAAAACAGACTCCACTTTGGTCACATGGCGCAAGTAGTCGCTCTGTAATTTTTTAATTGTTTTTTTTTGCACATCTTTCCTCTGTGTAATAAAAATGTTAAAGACCCCCCCCCCCCCAACCCCCCTCAAAAAAGACAACAACAAAAAAAAAACGGCATGAGAAGTTACATCAACATGCAAACAAAACTGTGGTATACATGTCTGCCCTAGAGACAAGCTAACGCTGCTAAAATGCACCCTGTGTTGGGAATTGGTGTTTTGGGACAAAAATGCTTTGTCTCCTACAACTGCGTTTTTCAAGCGTGACTCTGGTGTACCAATGTGAATGATTTTTTTTAACCTCTTTTTTTAACGCAGTTTGGGGTTGCCGTCAAGATGCATTCTACGATGCAGTTGTCATTCATAGCTTTTCTCTAGCGCTTCAGGGTTGGAGTTTCATTCACAACAGGTATGGTTTAATAGCAGACTGTTCTATGGCTTGCAATTAAATACTTGTTCTGCAATAATAGTAAAAAAAAAAAACACACACACTTTGTTCTGACTTAAGTTTGATGAATTAAGTAGAAAGCAAATGCGAAACAGGAGACAAATTTTAATTAACAATAAACAATGCATTGCTATTAGATTTGACAACAGAACATCTCCGATGAGCTCTGATTATTCTCACGAGATGCGTGCCCGTTTGATATTAATCAGTAAGTAAATTTTGCCTCCTCGCACTATTTAAATATAATTCTTAAAATTACAACTTTAGTCCAGGTATGATTTTGATAATGTTCAACCCCTCAGAGGACTTTTCCATCATAATTTGAAATTTGCATTGACGTTTGCATATTTTATAGTGTATTAAGGCGTGGCTTTATCATTAAATTCTTGCAGGGTATCATGTCACATGTAACTCTGTTTGATGATGCTGCAAATGTTTTCAGCCAGTCATTTTGCACGTACATACGTCCGAAAAAAATTCTATAATTTCATCTATTTCGTCTTGAAATCTTATAGACAACAAACCGTGCATCTAATTTATCCACAGGAGTGCATATTTGGGCTTTGCTGTCATGTTGAGATAAGATTCAAGTAATTAATGCCAGCGATCTTATATTTGTTGTGGCCAAATAATGTCACCCATACCAATTCCTACTGCAATTCAATTCAATAAATAATTATGTTTGTACCAAAACTGTGGAGTTAGACTTCTATCTACAATGGACATGGTGGAATTCGCTTCTGGTGTGCAGGTTTATATGTTAATCACTTGTAGTATAAAGTAGTACTATGGCTACTCTTTAAAGCACTCCCCCACAGAGAAATATAATCCAACATAATAATAGCATAGTCTACTATTTTAAGTCAACCCGAGGCGTGTAATGTGTGTCTACCACGATACATCTCGTATTTCAAACGCAGATTAACACCGACGCAAATACTTGACAAAAATATACTTTTCAATACAAATCGGGACACGTCGGTAATTATTTGGAAGGCGAAAACTTGGTGTAAGAAGATTAGGCTTGGCCTACTCAGAGGCTGAACGAACGTGGGAATTTCTTACAGCGAAAGGTATGCCACACGTCAAATTATCTGGCTACGGGGATAGGTCTCCGACAATGACCAACCATGCCACAGTGGTGCCCTCCAGTTTGTCTTGGTGGGTTAAAGTCCCGTGAGTGGGACGGTGCTATGGGTGGGATATAGACTGTTCAGTGTTCTTGTGGCAACGTGATGGTGGATACAGGTGGTAGTTTCTTCCATGGGGTATCCTTAGCAGTTCATGTGTTGTCTTACAATGTGTACTTACTTAGTCTTATAGATACCTCCTTCTCCTTCACGTCTACTGCTGGTGAGAGGATGCTACTATTAGCTTTAGTACGGTACTACTACTATACTCACAATTACTTTTACCGCTACTACTGCTACTTCTATTCTACTACTTTTCCTATTATTGTAGCACCGCGACCCCTATCACTAATTTCGCTGCAACCATGCTTCCTCGTTCACCGTTGCTGATGTTGCAGCAGCTACTACTGCCTTTGGTACCATTAACTGTCCATTACTCTTTACAACTACTGTACTACTGTTGCTGCTGCTACTGCTATACTACCACGATTACTTCTACCATTATCGCTGTAATCGCCACCACTACTTCGACATCTGCTACAACCACCACATTACTACTTCAGCAAGAAGACACTATAAACTATCTCTACTACTACTGCAAAATCAATACTATCAATATTACAGACGCCATTTCTCCTTCCCACCGCTACTGATGATGCAGTTGTAAATTTCTGACATCTTTATGACGCAGACGGCCGTGTCGATTACGTCCGTCCCTGACATAAAACACGAGTCTTCATGTCTCCAGCCATCATCATTAAAAATGTCCGATAGGCCACTGCAACTCAGTCTAGTCTGGGAGACCGTCACTTCTACCATTTTTTTTTCTTCTAAAATGGCCACATTTAGCGTTAGCGGCGTTTCATATCAACTGTGAAAATGTCTGCACTGAGCCCTAACATAATTTATCGCAGAAACTTTCATTATTATAAGCTGAACACACAAAGGACTAAGGGAAACACAGCAATGATTAACATTATTAACATGTTTTTCTTTTTCCTGTTCAAAGGGTGATGCCACAGTGAAAGCTGCCAATAAGGATAATATTAGCAGCATTTTACAAGAAAACAAGGAATTCGGATTGCCTTCAATGTGATATCACAAAACTTGGTGAGTGAAGTTGTGTTGTTATTTGAGTTTTTTGGTTCTCATATAGACTCACAGTTTGATTATTTGTTGCGGATTTATAAATTGACCTACACATTTCAGTGCCTCGGCCATGCTCCTGCCCTGTTTGCATTCACTGCTTTATTTAATTATTTTTCTTTCTTTCTTTGTATCTTTCTCTGCTTTGGGACGTGACTTCGTTCTATAATGGTTTGGTAGGTAAGGGATCGCATGATAGTATTTAGTATAACTTGATGCTGGAGACTGCAGATAGTTTTATTCGGGTCTTCACAGACTGAAACTGACCCCATTCCAAGCGCAATACAGACCCGAAATGATTTACTAACGTTGTACAATTTCACTTTATGAAAATGTCATACACGCCCGTGCTGAAGTACTTTCACAAGTAATTGATGAGTTTTTACTTGGTCGTAGTCGAAAATGACCGTCACTCGACCTGAAGACAAACATGATTTACCATAAGTAAATAGCTAGTGTTAACATTTTCAAGTCGTCAAGACGATGGTTCGTTATCTTCCCGTGGGCACCTAAAACCTCTATCAGTTTATGTAGGTTTTTCCGTATCTTCAACACTTACGTGCAAACTTCCACCGCCGCAAGAATAAACCTTCTCTCCTGTGGTTCTTGACAAATATAGATGGTTACGTCATTGTCTTGAGACTTTTAACCATCACGGATGGAAAACTGCGATTAGCAGAATCAGTCCTATATACATGTATTCATACTACATGTATGATTATTAAATGTTAAATTATATACCTTTACCATAAATTACATAAATATGATGCGCGTGATAAGACAGTCTGTGACAAGTGAAGGCTCTCTAGTTGACAAGTCATGTTAGCATGTAGGTTTTTTTAAGTGGCGACCTCCATTTTAGAATTGTCAATCTACCTCCAGGAAAAATATAGATCTATGTATATTTTCATCTTAATAATCCATATGAAATTATGCGAAGTTCAATCACATCAAGTATTTTAATGTTGTTTTCCTCATAATCATCAACTTTTGCCTCTAAAATGTCAGTCTACACCCGATCGACTCTCTGGATTGCCGCCGTTTGGGGACGACTAAGTGTCTTGGCGCGTTAGATCTATGCTTTCAGGTATGATGTTCTCCAATTAGGCTGAAAGTAATACAATACAGTAAATTATAAATGTTAATTAGTCAAAGGTGATGGTTAAAGTACACGGCAGTTAGACAGTTAGATTTAAAGACCCTGGTAAAGAGTTGAAATCTCTGACTCAAACAACAGGAGTACAAAGCTAGTAAATTCTGACATCTCTCCATTTTTGCTATAGCGTAAAGGGTGGAGGAGCTATAGTTTCATAGTTACAACAAAGACAGGACCGGTAGTAGTAAAAGTCGTGATAATGATGATACGATTTCGGCTGCTTTTTTAGTTGTTGCTGGAGTGGAAACGTCGCATTGCTTCAACACGGAAATTGTTTAAAACACTCAGAGAGAAAAGCGGGAAACAGGTTCTGGGGCAGATTGGTTAATTCATGACATGGTGATCCTTCCGTTCAAAACAGCTTAAAAATGTCGAAATCCTTTCAGATAAGAACTTCAGGTATGCCAGTGCGGATAGAATGCCCCCCCCCCTCCCCAATTGCAACCAAAAAGGGACGGGCTCGAGGTATTGCTATGGTTCGAGAGATGTCTGCCTTCTATGGCATCGTCTATAATGAAGATAACACAGCTTTAAGTAAATAAAGGAACATAAAGATTGCAGCCATTGTTGGTTTAGAATGAGGTGTTTATACAAACAATCACTCGTGCCGCGAGACCTTCGTTGGTAGTTTTTGACTACCGCGAAATTCTCCATGACACATGACCTGCATCCCAGAATACACAAGGTATCGTGAAGTCCGAATCGCAAACTTCTGTGAAAAAAAAAAAACCCACACAATACGAGGATCAGATCAAGTTGAATTTAATGTGAAGATCCCCCTCCTTGCTCAAACAAGACGATTACACGTGTACAGAACTGGTCTTTTCTTCCCTTGCTGAAAGGGAAAAGCAGCGTTGTGAATACGTAACTGCCGTAGTGCTGAAATGTTAACCACTATCCCTTGACTAGCGTGATTGTTATTCTTTACTTTTTAAAATGTATTTCCCTCTGCATTTGCTCTCATAACTTTAACCCCCACCCTCCCCTAGAGTGTCCCCGCCTCTTGGTGGTATTTGTTCATAACTCCATTATAGAAATCATTACATGAAATACCAGCCAGATATAGAATAGTGTACCCATTTGCAATGTTAAAATCTGGGGAAATTTAAAAAAAAAAAGAATGGACTCCCCGCATTAGAAACAAACAAGAAGAAAATTTTACAAATTCACCTTTAAGCAATGAAAAGAAGAAATCAAACTAACATTCGGTAACCATGAATCTTCATCGGCTTAAATGTTACTTGTGTTTGACATTCGAATTTGTGAAATAAAATTTTTGTGTCATATTTTAACTTTGTGCCAAAACCTGCTGCGACCACACAGGTTTTCCATGGCTTGTTTTTTCCTTATTTGCAAAAGGAACGCTAGATTGTCCTACATACTGGGGTGCATTTAATGTGCAACTTAAGCTTGAACAACTGAAGACAATGGGGTGCATAGCTGACAGAATAAGTATTTAAAAAAAAAAGATATATTATTTTAAAGCTTTCCGGCCGAACGAATTTCAAAAGCCAGGCTTATGAATGGATCAAGTCAAATGCAGCTTGTCTGAAATGAATGCTCGGATGACAAAAGACACATACTTTCGAAATCCAGGTCACCTGTCTTGGGATTTCCCGTCATAAATCCACCTTCATCCATGTTGTGCCAAAATCTGTGGACGAAAAGTTGAATATCTAAGATGTTTCTTTTTAAAGTACAAATTTTTGGAGCTTAGGAAGTTCAGGCCCTTGTGTGAGGATTCCGAAAAGCATTATTACACATTAAAATTTCAGGACAAGCTTAAGAATAAGATTGTTTATAATGGTGAAGATAGAGGTATTCTAGGTGGTTTTGTCATTTGTGCCTGAAATGTTTTTGTTCTGGTTTGATTTGCTGGGTGTTTTTTTGTGGAAAAGGGGGGGGGGGGGGATTTGTCCTGGGAAGTCTTGCCTCAGGGGATTTGCTTCAAAAATGGTCGTTCTGTTTGGTTGTTGTTCTGGGGGAGATGTTGTCTTGCACTGGGAGGTCAAATCGATTTTTCTGACTGTCTTAAAAATCAGTAGTTAGCTGATCAAGTTTTGAAGTAATCTTTGGGTTATTCATACCCCAAGCTTCAGGTAATCTTATGCATTTTTACACCTTTAACATACGGCAATTAAATGCTAATTTCTACTTCAAACTTAGGATAACTGTTTCAAACATTAGTTTGAATCTGAGATAATTTCTATATGAAACTTACCTTTCTTTTGACTTAACATCTACCTCAAGCTTTTTGTAATCTAAATTAATTTCCACCTCAAACTTAAGATAATCCTAAAGTAATTTCTACCTAAAACTTAAGATAATCATAACTTAATTTCTAACTCAAATTAATGTAATCCTAGGTCAGTTTCTACCTTAAAATAAGTAAGTTATATCTTTAATTTATTTCGAACTCTAGGGCCATTGAACCCGGTGAAACTACCACTACAATTATCCCAACTATGATTAGTAATTGTTTGCTTGTTGTAAGAAAAGTTTGGAATGTTGTGTATGAAAATGTTTGTTTTTTGCGCATCTGCAATGCATGGCTCCTCACGTGTTCAAATCTTACCAAAACAATGTATGATATTTGCATTTGTATAGTTACCAGTATGTAGGTGATTGTGCACATGTTTTCTTTGCTGTTTTTTAATGAGTGTTGTTTTCGCTTTCCACGCGCCCGGCATTCGACCACGCGTGATATATGACGAGCTACATATAACAATGCATGACTTTGTCATTGTAACTTAGGACAGAATCCATTGTTAGTCTTAATCAGGGTTTTTCCAGCCTGGTGTTGCGACATCATGTGGACGTCACGATATATCTGAGGTTATCGAGAGCCGAGCCTATAAACAATCCTAATGATAATGACTTCCCTCTTTGTCTTTCCATAATAATGTGCGTGTATGTTTCTTGTTTGTCCGTGTTTCTCTCTATAGTATATCTCTCACTTGCTTCTGCCTCTTTTTCTGTTTCACCCCCTCTTTCTCTTCCCTCTCTTTGTCTCTCTCTTTCTCTCCTTCTCTTTCTCTTAATTTATCTCTCTACCTCTCTTCATATCTCTTTCTTTCTCTCTATCTGTTCCCCATCTCTCTTTCTCTCTTGCTCCCTCTGTCTCTTTCTTTCCTCTGTCCATCTCCCGTTCTCTGTGTCTTTCCCTTCTAACGCCCCTTCTCTCTCTCTCGACTCGAGTGTGTTTCTCTTTCCCTGTTTGTATGTGTGTGCCTGTGTGTGTGAAGAGAGAGAGAGAGAGAGAGAGAGAGAGAGAGAGAGAGAGAGAGAGAGAGAGAGAGAGAAAGAGAGAGAAAGAGAGAAAATATATTAGAAGGGTTATCATAGTTTCAAGCGTATGTGTGTGTGTGTGTTTTGTGTATGTGTGTGTTGGGGGGGGGGGGGTGCCTCATGTGATGATCAGAGCTTTGAAAAGGGTTGCGAATAAAAAAAAAGAAACCCCTGGCCTAAATACGGCTTGTTATAATAATAATCAACACAAGTGTTTGTCCATGTCAAATTCCTGCCATAAATCCTACGTCGACCAATACAATATGTCGTGACAAATTCATTTCCAGCAACATTGACGACAATTATTTGGGACAAAATTTATGTATTTTTCAGCCTTTATCAAAAGAAAAACAACTTGATCAATAGTACAAGGGAGCAGTTTCAGCTAGCTTTGTGTGAGATTGGTATCTGACATCGTCACTGTGAATCGTGTTTAACATTATTTTGCTACCCCTAGAAAATTGTGCATAACACTCTTGCTCATTGAATGCCATGAAAAATATTTTTTGCATGGGAGGTTTTCTTGATAGGATTGCAAAAGAAAGACACAAAGCACAATTGCGTTGGAAAATGGAATTAAACATCTGAATGATGATTTTTTTTTTTTACTGTTCAACCATTGTTGTGCGCCTTGAAGTTATTTTAATTAAGTTTTGATCTGCGCAGATGTCGGGATATAATTATATCTGTGAGACGCAGGAATGCGTGATGCATGACCCGAAAAAAGCCGAAAAAAAAAAAATGATGGTACTTTTGTTGTTGTTGTTAAAACACTCTCTCTCTTCCCAAAAAACCGCTGTCCACCTAAGCTGTCAGTGTCAGTTTTTTAATGGCAAACGTAAAGAGAAAAAAGAATATTAATAAAGGCATGCGCTATTTTGATGAATCTGAAGAAGGGAAGAAAGAGAAAGGAACGACATTTTGGGAGCAATTCGTCTTGTTAATCAATAATACTGTGGCTTTCATCAGAACTGCAGAATCACGGGCATAATGCTAATCGAATCTTCAGTCTTGATGATTACGATGGAAACTGGCTATTTTGAGATACTATGTTGGTCTTTCAGTCAAGTTTTGTCTTTCTTCGCGGAGTAGTTATGTTGAATCAGACCGAAAAGTCAAGAGAAGGTTGTCCTTGCGAAAAAAACAAAAACAACAAGCTGAAGGCATTTTCACTGTATATTATTTTGCCAATTTCTTACTCAGCATGACGTCTTCTGACGGTCGCCTTCAAGTATTTGTGCTTGGGCGGGCTATTCAGACCACGGTTTCTTGTTCAAGTAAGTGAAACGTTACTTCAGTAAACTCTCATGCCAGATACTGGCGGACCAGTGCTACTGTGAATTTAATTAACCAGCACTCCAGTTTGCCCATTCTAGTAGCTGAGACTCATAAAGGATTATGGACACCTCCGCTGTGCGCCTTTACGAACGGTTCAAAGTGAACGTCGGCTGACAATGTTCTTACTTTTCAAATAAACTTGAATGGTGACGAACTTATCCATGAGAGTGATGGCTGGAAATTTGCATTTGCTTCGAGATGTAGAAGCTTTAGTGCTTGTGTAAGTTGGAAGTTATGAGATGTTTTATGTTTTGAATGGGGCTTTGTTGAATGATGCGGTCCTTCATTTCGAGTGGCCTTTTCGTTGTGTTTGAGAATGTTGTGACTTGAACTCATCGGCTATCTCTCTCTCTCTGTCTCTCCCCATCTCTCTTTATCTGTCTGTCTGTCTGTTTCTGTCTGTCTGTCTGTTTGTCTGTCTGTCTGTCTGTCTCTCTCTCTCTCTCTCTCTCTCTCTGTCTCTCTCTCTTTCTCTCTCAACCTCCCCTCTCTCCATTTTACTTATTGGAATGGACATGTCATGAGTAGACAAAAGACAAAGAGACTCACAAACATGCACACACAGGAGTGAAGATTTGCAGACACACAGAAAAACAGACAGTGGGCTATAAGGACACAAGAATGATTAAAACGTTCATAAATGGTAAGTGGCCAGGTTATTTTTTATTTATCTGTTAGGCAGCGTCAAAAGAAAGAACCCAATTTCGCAAATTCCGCGATTTCATTCAAAAATCTACCTGGGAGTTGAAAAATCATGCGTCCTTCAAACAAACTTTAATATTCAAAAGCGAGAAAACTGAACCCAAGAAAGGATTCGAAAGCCTGCTGTTGGGAGGAAATAAAATATTTCAAAGCGCCAGTTTGAACGTGGATTGTTATAGCTTTGGTACGGAAATGTCAATACGGTACTCTAAGGCCTCATACAGTGCGGGACATTTTCAGTTAGTTTTTCTGTTTCAATCGAAGACTTGTTTCATTTTGATGTGATTTCCCTGGCATTTTGTAGTTTTGTCTCGAGGGAAGATCTCGCACAATAGAGTTCTACTAGTCTGTTCAAACAAGGATTGAATTTTAAATGTCACGTTTGCTTGGATAACACGCCAGTATTTAGGTCAAGCAAATTCAAACTCTTACGATATAAGGTAGGGTTTTCTTTGCATAGATATGCATCAGCAGCGCGGATATTTTTTTCTACCATGAAATATTAAGATATTCAACTAGGTCAGCAATGCTGCACAGAAAAATTCCTCTCATGAAGTTGTTAATGAACCGAATGCTGCTCGTTTTCAGTCCATTCAGTGAGAACCGCTTTTAAATTTTACAAATCTTCGAACTTGAATCGATGACGCCGAGGTTGATTTCAGTATAGTCTTCAAGTTATCTGTATATGTGTTATATATAGAGATCTGCTTTGTTTCCCCATTTTTGTGTGCATCCTGTGCTGGGACACTGGAATAGCGCCCATGTCGACGTGGGCTGGTTGCTCAGTATTTTGACATCTGAAATTTTGACACCTTAAACTCACAAGGATTCGGGGGACACCGTCAGTTTCGTCGTTTCAGCACATCGGTGTGGCGACGTTCTCTAACTGCGCGTTATGACTCCATAGTTTGTGTAATGAATTATAATGAAAAGTACATGGCAATGCATAATTGTATACTTTGTCAAGCATCACTAAGCCTGTGTAATTGCGGTTACCTTTGGGTTTTTCCCCCCACATTGTTGTATTCCTTTTGCAATAACAGCTTGTCTCAGTTCTTCCTCATGCTTTCTCGTGCAATTGCAAATTTCGGAGGTCTGTGTTACTGAAACTTGTTGACTTTCTCTCTTGTGGCGGACAACAAACTTCTGGTAGTTCTCTCAGTAAATTTGGAGCTGACACAGAAGCCGAAATTCAGTTATCAATAGGAAGTTGCGACATAGTACATTCTTTTTCTTTTGTGTCTGTTTTTTTCCCTCTTTTTTCTTCCTTTCTTACTTTATCTAACACCTCACCATGTTTGAACACACACGCCTTCGTGATTGCCTATGTACTTCACAGATTAAAGGGGCTAAAGAATAAAATTTTTAATCAACTGGCAGTTGCGAGGTGGCATCAATCGGAAACAATAACAACAAAAACTAACTGATCCTCTTAACTTCTAGGTACCCAAGACTTTACTAGCCATTCCAGACAGCACACATTCATTGCTGAATTACTGGTGACGCTTATCGAAGTGAAGAAGACCTTTGTTGCCTGAAGTTTTATCACATTTGAAATTAGGTTTTGATTGAAAACGTTCAGATATTGCCACGGACGCCATTCAATCCTGTTTATCGTGGGTGTAGCATATTATATGTTACCTTTAAACTTGAACACCCCATTTCAGATATTACCTTTTTGAACTTTAAATCATATTTATTTTTGTTTCTTGGTTAAAATTCCAGACCAGCCTTTTTTTAGAATCTCACTTCACCAGTTGTTGGTGAGATTAAGATCCATTTGGCTTGTTCGTCATTCAGAACCACACTTTTGCGGTCTCGACAACACAGTTCACATGCTATGTGAATTGAAAGGAAATCGATATGGCATTATCAGCTGGCTATAAAAGGCGGAATCGATGAGGTTTAATAGCACGGCTAATATAATCCTAAATGATATTCATTACAATCAACACAAGTTGTGTGTAGTATTTGTAGCGGATGAATATGGGTATGGGTAGGTTGCGGCAAATGTATTTCTTGCCAGCCATTTCAATGCTGTTTAAAGGGGCTCGAGATTTCTGCTCAATTATGGCTGGCTTTGATTTTTTTTTATTTTTTACCGCCGTTTTCTGGGAAACTGTGTGATTAAAGGGTGATTTAGTGCCTCGTGCTATTTTTGGTGGTATTACACATGGGATCGTAAAAGCACAAAATAATTGTGTTTGGCAGTTGATGTCGCTGGCTCGTGTGCTACCCTCCACTTGTGTGAGTATGTGGGTACTTGTGTGTTTTTGTTTTTCTTTGCCGTTCCTGCTCTGAGCGCGTTTCCCCTGTGTCTTTTGGGCTAAGATTGTTATGTGGTCAAAATATTGTTATAAAATTGTCTCTTTACAACGAAACTGATAATGTGCTGTGTTTTTTTTAAGTTGGTGTGCCTCATGATGTTACAAGTTATGCACTTTGTTACGTTAAACTATCGTGTTGTATGGCACATTACTACTGGGCTCGTTGTTGCTAGTATTTATCGTGGTTGTATTCTCGTGGTACTGATTTCATTATTTGTATCAATTGTATTAGTGCCAGGGTAAATCACAATAGTTTAGTGTTTACTGTGCGTTGTGTGAACTCTTGATGATTTAAACAAGACCTGGCGCACTGACGATTCGAAAGAAGTCCAAGTCACAGTCTTGCTTCAGCATGATGCTAGCCTTAAAGAATAATATAGAAAATGTATGTTTGAAACTTGGAAATAATAAGGTTATTTGTTTTTCAAGCACTCAAGTGGAATCTTGAACGTTTTTCATTTCAAAAATTGTCTTGGTGCTTCTTAAAGATTAGTTTCTGTTACAGTCACAGAGATCAGACTGCGTCGTCGATATCAGCAGATGACATGAAGTCTTGTTAAAAATACAATAGGTGTAACTCGGATTTTTTTCTCCTAAGGAGAGTGGAAACTTAAGACAGTTCCCTCTTAGCAGCTTTACGTCAATCCAATGTACATTTGTGTAGGATTTCTGTAGGGTTGGTTGGATTACCGTTGGGGCAGGTTCCTTAACATCAGACTGACGTCGGGGCGATGTCGCAACCGGCGGATTTACGTAGGAACGATGTCCTTCTATGAGCAAACTTGACGCCAACCCTATGTGTTAGATTTCCGTTGGGTTACTGGCTGGGTTTGGCATAGTGACTGTGAAAGGTTTCTTCCAGTAATTTCTTTCATGTTCTTTTATTATCTTCTTGTATCTGTTTTGTAACTAGTCTGGAAATCGAAGAAATTCACTTATTCAAGTGATTGTCTAGACATAAGCACTGAGAATACTAAAGATCTATAGAACGCGCTGTTTTTGCTGGAAGCTGAACGACAGCAAACAACAGCCCTTGTGCTTAAAATCAGCTTTTTATTTCAACACAACAAAGTTGTGAGAAAGGACAAAATTATACTTGATTTTCATTTTTATTCCGCAGATTAACAGGTGGATTAAAAGTGCCAACAGCTCAAAGGAGATACAAAGTGAAGTTTTACTGTATGACATAGGAATTATTTCGAGGAATTCACAAGCTAAGAGCACGATGGGCTCAGAGGAGACAGCAGCTATAGCAGCAGGATGTGCGATTGGCGGACTGGTCCTGCTAATTGTACTCATCAGTGTTCTCTATCTCTTGTGCGGGTAAGTCTTAAAACTGAAATTATCAGGAACTTACCCATTTTTCTTTGTTCTCTTTAAACTGTCCAGTCTGAAGTGCTACTATCACCGCTATATCTATTTCCGTTACCATCATTATCATTAGTATCACCTTCACCACTAGGATGTCTACCATTATCAGCTTCAAACGCACCATTATCACCTGATCACCGCCTTTCCCTCTGCAGTAACCGAGCCTAGAGTCAACACTGTCCACTAACCAGGTCAACCCTCCTCCCAAATTCCCAACCCATGTGGTTCCTCTCCAAACTCCAGGTCTACCCAATAAAACTTGAAATGCGATGCAGTACGAGTTGAAATATGAATCACATTATAAAAATGCAGGCTTATTTTTAAACATAATCTAACGTTGTTGTTGTTGTTTTTAAATCTGTGTTCGGAATTTTTTATGTACATTGCCACTAAGTCTTGATACAGTTTCGGGAAAATAGACAAGGAGAGGACGGCGTATCTTAATAGTAAGGAGCTTCTTTCATAACAATCTGTATCTGCAGCAAAACAAGGTCAGGCTGCTTTTCATAATTCCTTATACCTGAAGCAAATCAAGTTCGCTTTTCATAGATGTAAAAACATACTTGGCGCAAGACATAGACTGACATCGTAGCCAGGCTTATTGTATGGATTGAAAGAAGAGAATGGTGCACAAGAGAATCATGATGCATGAAGAGACGGGGCAGATCCTCGAACAAGCAAAAATTGCCTCAGTGTCTGAGACATGCTGTTTCTTTCATAGGCACTTACCCACGCATAAATTCATAGGAAGATCGGCGGATGCACAAACCACTTGATTCTAGGAAAATCGTCTGTAAAAATGCATAAACCTTGCACAAACCGGTATTAGTAGGAACAACAAAGCTCCCGAATTTGACAGTCGGATTGTCCATGTTTATTGGGTACATAGGTTGTTGAAATGGAAGATATGAAATTTGAAGAATTTTTTACCGACCCTCTTTATATTGGAGTTAAACATCTCTTGGGGTGAGTTCTTTATTTCTAGTAGGCCAAGAACCCACTGTTGCCATCTTTTTCGGCACTATACGGGTGTGGACATCAGAGATGATGCCTGGTTGTAACAGGGCGACAGTCAGGCAAGGTATAGCTAGCGTGGGAAGATAGCTAACGGCGGGGAGACAGAGTTATTGTAGGCCAGAGGGGGAAAGTAGCCGATGCAACTGAAGCGCTTTGACACCCGAAAAGGGTAGTGTTTACTTGACCGCCGTACTTGTCGATCAGATCACCTGGGAATTGCTTGGGGGGGTAGAGCTGTTTCAATAGTATTTGACGTGGAGTCGACGGGGGTGGCTATTAGGATAACTAATGTACACTCGGTGAGCGTCTTGGGACGCTACCTGACTGGGTATAAATCCCCGAACGCTCCTTCCAACTTCAGACCGCTGAGAGCACTCACCAGCTTCGTGCCGAAGAGGAGACCACAACCGCAACTGTAACTTTGTACTAGTCTTGTGAGTGGGGAAGGTCAGGGAACCCGCAAACATCCTTTGTCAGAGCGTGGTATCTTTGGTATCTTGTCGGCATTTGAGCTGTTGCTGAGTGGTAAGTTAATTGTACGATGTATGTGTATTTTACTTAATGTTCATGATTGCAGAACCTAAATCTAGTGGGTTTACTTTGGTATAACTACTGCCTCTGAGAGAGTCACGGAAACGCCGTTATATATATGTTACGAAACCTTATAGGATGGGGTCTGTTAGAGAGAGCGTTATTCTTCGTGGGGAACGTGTAAATATCATTGAAACTGTATTGATCGTTTATTCTATTGCCTATATGGGAGCCTATGGAGTATGGGAGCTGCTGACTGACTTATAACAGTGTCAGTGGTTAAAGTATTAATGATGAATATCCGTCATGGAGTAAGTATGGGAGTCATGCCTTCCAGCAGTAGATTAGGAAGTTGCGATTGTTTTTCTACAGAGGAGGAAGAACAACGCCTTCTTGGCTTCTCAACTTCTTGTACTTTGATTAACGACATCGTGGCTTCTTGGCTTCCCGACCTATTGGTACCTGCCGATACCTGTTGATCTAACTGCGCAGTCAAGCCAGGGTAGAGAGGAAGAACCAGTGCCCAGATAGCGCCATACACCCCTAAAGGAGAGGTTTCCTTATGCTGAATGTTCCCATGTGTTTTATAAAATGTGCTAGAAATTGAATATTACGAAGCCATTTAATTAGCATGTACTGATTTGCATCAACTTCATTCCATCGAAATTCACATGAAATTGTATGACCTATGTTCCTATTATTATTGAATGAATTAATAATTATTGTATATATGTAAGCAATACAGATATCGATTGTTATAACTTATAGAAGAGAGATAGTCGATTATTTAGTGTGTTTGTGCCGTGCCCATCACGGCTGGTGTCAGAAGAAAGTTAGTGAGAGAAAGTGGAAACATCACAATGGTGTCAGAAGTGGGATCCTGCTAGTAAATAACATTTAATTTTGATCTGGGTCGTGTCAAGGGGCTATTGTGTGATTGTGTGGACAGGTCATCTGCCCTGAGGCGAGTGAGAGAGATTGACATTTAGTGCCTGGGACATGCTCTGATTTTACCTGTGCATTGACTGTTCAATTTTATCTTTTGTCACAGAGAAAATTGTTGTTTGCTATTGCAGGAATATTGTTGTTAACTTCACAGTTACGATTCACGCTTTATTGTTAGCTTTGTTTACAGGTCAATTGCTGATGGACTATCTGGGCGCACTGAAGCTTGCCAGACAAGAAGGCATTAGTGATGAGGAATTCAAAATTAGGTGGGACGAAGAGAAAGCCCAAAACCGAGAACAAAGGGCTATCGAACGAGAAGAAAAGGAGCGCGAACGAGAAGAAAAGGAGAAGGAAAGACAATTTGAAAGGGAGAGAATGGAATACGAACGGGAACTAGCCAAAAACGGGTGTCACAATGGTAAAGGGAATGGAAAATCTGCTGCCCCGAAGGTACCTAAAATTGCCATTTTTGATGACTCGCGCGAGGATCTCGACTCGTATTTGAAAAGATTTGAAAGGCTCGCGCAGGCAAATGATTGGGAAGAAGACACCTGGGCAGACATGTTAGGGGCATTGTTAACTGGCAGGGCGTTAGATGTTTATTCCGGTCTCAGCGATGAAGACAGTAGGGATTACGAGAAGGTAAAGAAGGTGTTGTTCAAGAAGTATCACCTCACGGCAGAGGGTTATAGGCGTAAGTTTAGGGAGAGTCGTCTAGATAAGGACGAAACTTATACGCAGCTGTCCGTGAGATTGCAGAGATATTTTGAGAGGTGGGTAGACCTCTCAGAGGCAGAGAGAACTATGGAAGGGATTACGGATCTGTTAGTCAGGGAGCAGATGTTGAAGATTGTCGACTGTAATCTTTCCATATATTTGAAAGAGAGGGACCCCAAGTCCGTGCATGAGTTAGTTGAGATGGCGGACTTGTATAGTGAGGCTCATCAGTCGAAGCGAGGGCTGGAGCAACAGCAGAAGTCAGGTAAGAGGGTTGAGGAGAGCAGAAGTAAGGGTTTAGGAGTGAGTAAACCGGTATGCTTCAACTGTGGCTCTCCCAATCACCTGAGTAGGCAGTGTGACCAGGGCAGGACGAAGAAGGGTGCTGCTGCCACTGTCGAGGACAACCGAGGTAAGTCCCAGCGTGAGAGTGGGCGTGGTTGTTTTGTGTGTGGGTCACTTCTCCATATTGCGAGATTCTGTAGGAAGAGACAGAAAGAGACGACCGCAGTCGTACTAACCAGCGATGAGGAAGCCGATGACAGTCAGTGGGAGTCATCGGGCAGGGCGAATACTCAACCAGGGGCTGAGCAGAGTGTTGGGCCACAGACCTTCATTTCTTGGGAGACGGAAGGTAAGAGTATTGAGTTAGAAGGTTCGACAGAACATGAGCCCGAAGACGATGTTCCGGAGAATGATTTATCCGCTCCATTTTTGGAGAAGGGGAGGATAGGGGATAAAGAGATTACTATCCTTCGTGACACGGGATGCACGTGTGCGATTATAAAAAGGGACAAACTGCCTCCTAACAGCTTAACTGGGAAGAACAGGAGTTATGTCCTGATGGACGGGACGAGAAGGTCTGCTCCTGTCGCGGAAATGTGGGTAGAAACCCCATTTTATACTGGGCTTCTCAAAGCGCTAGTAGTGGAAGACCCAGTGGCCGATTTGATTATAGGAAACATAAAGGGGGCGTCTCTTGAGAAGATAAGTGTGGTACTCACGCGATCTCGCAAGGTGGAGATTGACAAGGAAGAGCATGAGTGTGAGAATGCGAGTGTGAAAGTGAGTCAGACCACAGATAATGAGGAGGCCAAGGGCAACTCAACGGAGAAGGTAAGGGTAGGGGCCAAGATAGGGGAACTCACACCAGGTGAGATAGCCCGGGCCCAGAGAGAGGACGAAACTTTGAGAGTTTTAAGGGAGAGAGCCACGTTGGAGCAATCGGCTGAGGTAGGTACTCACATAAAGGAGAGTAAGGGAATTTACTATCGGGTAAAGAAGGCCGGGGCTGGACGTGCTGATGTGGAGCAGTTGTTGGTACCTAAGCAGTACCGAAGTGAGCTGGTGAAGATAGCTCACGAAGGAGTGTTCGGGGGACACTTAGGAATTTCGCGCACACAGGACAGAATAATGCAGTCGTTCTTTTGGCCTGGGATAGGTGCGGACGTAGGTCGTTTCTGTCGATCGTGTGACGCGTGTCAAAGGACATCCAATAAAGGTAGGGTGACAAAGGTACCCCTAGTGCCGACACCCCTGATCGACACGCCCTTTTCGCGCGTCGCCATAGATTTGGTTGGTCCACTTCCGCGTACGGAACATGGGAGATCGCGTTATATTTTGACGCTAGTAGATTATGCCACGCGTTTCCCGGATGCCGTAGCCTTAAGGGGGATATCAGCTGAGCAGGTCAGTGAAGCGTTAATGGAAATATTTTCTCGGTTAGGCATACCAAAGGAAATAGTTTCAGATAGGGGATCACAGTTTACCGGTGAGCTGATGAGAGAGGTCAGCGCACTTCTCAAAACGAAACAGATATTCTGCTCGCCCTACCACGCGATGGCCAATGGTCTGTGTGAAAGATTTAACGGAGTGCTGAAGAATATGCTTCGCCGAGTAGCTCATGACAGACCCAAGGACTGGGGCAGAATGTTGTGTCCACTGCTGTTCGCGTATCGCGAAACCCCACAGGCCAGTACAGGTTTTTCGCCGTTTGAACTAGTGTTCGGTCACCCTGTGAGAGGACCACTTGCAATACTGAAGAATCTGTGGACTGGGGAAGCGGAGTCAGAAACGAGGTCATCGTACGAATACGTGGTAGATATGAGGGAACGATTGGAGGATGCCATGAAAGTCGTAGCCGAGAACAGCAGCGTCGAAAAACACAGGCAGAAGAAATACTACGATAGGGGGGCCAAACAGAGGAAATTCCAAGTGGGCGATTTCGTCCTCATACTTCTCCCAAGTGACGGATCGAAACTACAGATGACTTGGAAAGGGCCTTACAAAGTAGAAGAGCAGAGAGGGTCAGTGAACTACATGGTGAACGTCAAGGGGAAGAGACGACTGTATCACGCGAATATGCTGAAGAAGTATATTGAGAGGGAAGACGAACAGGAAAACACAGAGGCAATAGCTGCAGCTATAATTGACGAGACCGATGAAGGAGAGGAAGCGACTTCGATGCCTCTGGAGACAGTCATGCCTAAGCTAGAACAGACCGAAACCTACAGGGATGTACAGTTAGGGGACACGCTAGATCAGGATCAGAGAGAACAGATGCAAGAGCTCATGGAAGAATACAAAGATATATTTACCGATGTACCGGGGCTCACTGACCTGATTAAGCACAAAATCCCATTGCTAGATCAAAAACCTGTGAAGGTAAGACCCTACCAACTACCGTACTCAACTAGAGAAGCTGTCAATGCTGAGGTAGGCAAGATGCTTGCGGCCAGAATCATCGAACCGTCCGAGTCCCCGTACAATAGTCCAATTGTATTAGTTAAGAAGCCCGATGGTCAACATCGTTTCTGCAACGACTACAGGCGGCTAAATGTTGTGACTGCCGATGACGCCGAACCGATGCCTGAGGTAGAAGCCATTATTTCCAATCTAGCGGAGGCAAAATATTTCACCAAGCTGGACTTGACAAAGGGCTTTTATCAAGTTCCGATGGCCGAGGAAGATAAACACCTGACGGCGTTCGCCACACCGTTTGGGCTATACCAGTACAGGGTCATGCCGTTCGGGTTGAAGGGATCCCCCGCCACATTTAACAGGCTCATGAGGAAAGTATTAAAAGATGCTGGCGAAGGGGTAGATGCATTTGTAGACGACTGTCTTATACACAGTGCAAATTGGCCTGATCACTTGGAACGTTGTCGGAATGTCTTCGAGCGACTGAGACGGGCAAATTTAAAAGCTAGACCTACCAAGACGCTAATAGGGATGACAGAAGTCGAGTACTTAGGCCATAAGCTGGGACAGGGGACTGTAAGACCGCAGGAGAGTAAGGTGCGAGCCATTGTCGACTGTGACCGACCGACGACCAAGACACAAGTGAGGAGTTTCCTGGGGCTAACGGGGTACTATCGGAAGTTTGTACCAAATTACAGTGCAATCTCGGCGCCGTTGTCAGACCTCACAAAGAAGTCCCAGGGCACAAAGTTCGCGTGGGGACACGCGCAGGAGAACGCGTTCAATGCCCTAAAAATTTGTTTGAGTTCCGAGCCGATACTACGGATGCCAGACTGGAACAAGGAACTGATTCTCCAGACAGACGCATCTAACCTTGGAGTGAGTGGCTGCCTACTTCAAGAAGACGAGGGTACGAAGTATCCAGTTGTATATGTTAGCAGAAAGTTGAAACCTGCGGAGAAGAACTACTCAACAATTGAAAAGGAATGCCTGGCCATAGTTTTCGCCGTTAGTAAGTTGCAGGCGTATCTGTATGGGAGAAACTTCGTGTTAGAGACGGACCACCGACCTCTAACTTGGATGCGAACTAAAGACCAGAAGAACGCGAGGGTAACTAGATGGAACCTGGCGCTGCAACCATATAACTTTCGAGTCAGCAACATCAGGGGGCGAGACGCTCTATGGGCCGACACTCTATCTAGATTACCAGTAGATTAATAATTTTATTAGCCGATTTTGCCAGGGAAAATCGACTTAAGTGGGGGCGATTGTAACAGGGCGACAGTCAGGCAAGGTATAGCTAGCGTGGGAAGATAGCTAACGGCGGGGAGACAGAGTTATTGTAGGCCAGAGGGGGAAAGTAGCCGATGCAACTGAAGCGCTTTGACACCCGAAAAGGGTAGTGTTTACTTGACCGCCGTACTTGTCGATCAGATCACCTGGGAATTGCTTGGGGGGTAGAGCTGTTTCAATAGTATTTGACGTGGAGTCGACGGGGGTGGCTATTAGGATAACTAATGTACACTCGGTGAGCGTCTTGGGACGCTACCTGACTGGGTATAAATCCCCGAACGCTCCTTCCAACTTCAGACCGCTGAGAGCACTCACCAGCTTCGTGCCGAAGAGGAGACCACAACCGCAACTGTAACTTTGTACTAGTCTTGTGAGTGGGGAAGGTCAGGGAACCCGCAAACATCCTTTGTCAGAGCGTGGTATCTTTGGTATCTTGTCGGCATTTGAGCTGTTGCTGAGTGGTAAGTTAATTGTACGATGTATGTGTATTTTACTTAATGTTCATGATTGCAGAACCTAAATCTAGTGGGTTTACTTTGGTATAACTACTGCCTCTGAGAGAGTCACGGAAACGCCGTTATATATATGTTACGAAACCTTATAGGATGGGGTCTGTTAGAGAGAGCGTTATTCTTCGTGGGGAACGTGTAAATATCATTGAAACTGTATTGATCGTTTATTCTATTGCCTATATGGGAGCCTATGGAGTATGGGAGCTGCTGACTGACTTATAACAGTGTCAGTGGTTAAAGTATTAATGATGAATATCCGTCATGGAGTAAGTATGGGAGTCATGCCTTCCAGCAGTAGATTAGGAAGTTGCGATTGTTTTTCTACAGAGGAGGAAGAACAACGCCTTCTTGGCTTCTCAACTTCTTGTACTTTGATTAACGACATCGTGGCTTCTTGGCTTCCCGACCTATTGGTACCTGCCGATACCTGTTGATCTAACTGCGCAGTCAAGCCAGGGTAGAGAGGAAGAACCAGTGCCCAGATAGCGCCATACACCCCTAAAGGAGAGGTTTCCTTATGCTGAATGTTCCCATGTGTTTTATAAAATGTGCTAGAAATTGAATATTACGAAGCCATTTAATTAGCATGTACTGATTTGCATCAACTTCATTCCATCGAAATTCACATGAAATTGTATGACCTATGTTCCTATTATTATTGAATGAATTAATAATTATTGTATATATGTAAGCAATACAGATATCGATTGTTATAACTTATAGAAGAGAGATAGTCGATTATTTAGTGTGTTTGTGCCGTGCCCATCACGGCTGGTGTCAGAAGAAAGTTAGTGAGAGAAAGTGGAAACATCACACTGGTTTCCCGCCAAACCACGGAAGAGTATGTCATGTTCACTTGAAACTGAGAAATTAGAACTCGTTCAAGATAATTTAATGCTGTATTATATAATTATCTGATCATGGTGTAATATTGAGGCGAGACGTTTGTTTTCGAATACTCATACGCATGACCTGAGTGGGATAAGATCCCCATGAAGCGTATGAAAGTCAAGGACCGAAACATTATTTTGTTTGACGGGGGTTCACTTCCTTTGAAGATCTCCAGTTAATAGCCTTGCTGTCCCAAGAGTTTCAATTCTTTTACAATGGACATTTTGAAGTTTCTTGGAACTTAGATATTACGTGATGAACTTTAAACTTCAGTCCATTCAACAACAAAAAAAAAACTCTAGTATGAAGCCCATTCATGAGAACAGGGGTTAAAGGACTTAGCCGAGTGAAAAATAGAGGTTTTTGTTTTTTTCCAGTGCAGAGCAGAATGCAAATACAATAATTTCACAGCTTCATGGCAAGATTCAGTACGCACCGAGAATTTTGTCCAGTTAACTTGACCACTACATAAGACCTTCTCGCGAGCTAAGAGTTCGGCTATTTGCACATTTTGCGAATTATTCGGCGGCCTCTGATTATATGTCCTTAGAAAGGCTAGATTTGGCCCACAAACATATTTTTTTTGCTTCCTGCTCAAATTCTTGTCAAAGTCAGTGAAGTTCAGCTCAGGAAAGGTACACGATAATAATATACTTTTTAAGGGTTTGAGTGGGAAATCAGCTGAGCGATTTTATAATTATGCAGTTGACATGATTTCGGATCTGCGTGTTTTTTTTTTTTTTCAAATTAGGATTCAAATTTTGATTTAATACAAAACAGGTTTGGCCCCGATCACGTACTCTCTATCAGGTCCAAACATTGGCGTGAAAAGAGATATGTGCATGAGGGCGGTTACTTTTGATTTTCGGCCGTTTTGGGATATCGTCAACGATCGACTTTTATTCCAGAAACAACAGGTGGCGTGGGCTTACAAAACGAGCACCACATCCAAAATCAGTGTTGTTTAAATGGCCCCGTACAAAATTTTGGGTCCAGTGATATTCATTGTGCTACACCGTGGGCTTAGAGTTGGTAAAATGGTTTGAGCTCAACTAAATAAGAAGACAAAATAACCATTGTTTTCCCAAGGTTTTGCCGCGCAAAATAAAGATGATTACTGTACAAGTGGATTGAGGGAAAAAGACGTGCTGTATCCATAGATATACAATAGTGAACTAGATTCCACGCTTCGCTGTATCTTCATGTTTTTTAAATAACTATGAAGCACAGATGCACCTCTCTCTCTGTCTCTCTCCCTTTTCTCTCTCTCTCTCTCTCTCTCTCTCTCCTCTCTCTCTCGCTTCTCTCTCTCTCTTTTCTTTGTCTTCTCTCTTTCTTCTTTTTTTTAATCTGTTTTCTAACTCTTGTCACCCTGACATACTGAGGTGCGCATATAAATACATATACACGTCCATGGGGAAAGGGGAAGACGTGATGGTATGTGCTTAAAAAGAAAAATAAATTCAGAAATAATAGCTGTTTTGAGATAGCGGAGAGATAGTTTTCATTATTTCAGTCATATACCAGGAAGTGCCATGCCCTGTAAAAATGAAGTCAATACATTATTTTCTAAATGCAGCATAAACGATTAAGGAACGTCGCTGTCATTTAACATAGTCATACCTGCAAGAGATTCTTGTATAGGATGTAAATACTTAGTACAAGTTGGTTTAAATGATTTTTCTTTGAATTTCACGAGCCACATGAAAATTAAAGGAGTGTCACATTACAGCCTTCACACCTTACCTACATAGCGAAAGGCCTTCGCAGTAGCCGGAATGCACATCGGGAGGGGGAACAATAGGCCTTTTGATACACATGGAAAGAAATCATTCTAATCTCGAGAAGTGCGACATTCCTTTACCCGATACCCATACCATGTTATGACATAGTGGACCCCGCCCCTCTTAGAGGTCTGGCAAACTTATTCTCCAGCAGGGGATTGGATATGGCAGAAGCAAGGGATCCACGTCTTGCATGCTATTGAATGGGGATCTCCCAATTAAAAAATTGCATGGAATGACAGCCCTTCCTTAAAGTGTCAAGGAAATAAACAAAGTTGTTGTAGAGCAATAACAACAGCTAACCCATGCCTTGCTAGGTGTATAAAATGCATATTTGTGGCTAGGGAACTATTTTAAACGGACAGGTTTGTATAGCAGGTAGGTTTGTGCTTGGAACTATCTGGCTCTTTGCTACTATAATCCTATTGTCCTGAAGGTAACTGGCTACTGGTACATACATACATTGCCGTGTTATAGCGAAGAAGTTGTGTGGAAAAGTGCATGCACAATGACGTTTGGGGAGATTTCCCATCTAACAAGTGCTAGAGTATGGGCTTTGGAGAGTGTTCGATAGAGCCTGCTTGTCAGGCGTTGGCAGATTATGAGACGTCGGTATGAGGGCAAGAGTATGACAAATCAGGAGATTCTGTGGCTGAATTGGTAGAAACAAATTTACGATGGGCTTTAAGGAAAAAGTTCTGCATTTCTCGTGGGCCTCAGTCAAAAGCTGTGGGCCCATTATTCTTGATGTTTGTTACTTGTTGCTTGTCCCATAGCTGTCTCCGAGAGGCATCCCCTGGCTGTTGGGTCTTCAATGCTGGTAGACGGTACAAGAAGTAGAAGAGGAGGAGAATGGGAAGAGCAAATTACTTGAACGAGATAACTGGTCTGGTGTAGTTCTGATCTGTGCATTCCGAAAATTTCTTTTTCATTAAGAAACACATGGGTGACTTGGAGAAGAATGTGGGATCCAGATTTTGCTGAGATAATGTTTGTTTGTGTTGTCGTTTAACATTCAAGACTGTATGCACGACTGTGGTTGGGTTACTGACAAGCGAGTACCTTAAAAAGAATGCTGGGAACTAATTAGGTAGGATCCCGCCATAAGCGGGATTCGAACCTGCAGACCTCTCGCACCCGGATCAAGGGTTCCAACTTTTCAGAGGCCAAAAATTTCAGCTTTTTGAATTAACTGGTGATTAAAACACAAGAAGCGTGCACATTCCCTTTAGATGTCACGGCTTTGTACAAGTGATGTACAGAATGGTTTGTACGAGTGAAATATATTATATTCATTTGGACTGTGCCGAGAGTATAGATAAAAACTACTAAACGGCCGAGAGCTATTAACTTTTGTTTTCCTCTTCAGATTTTTATTACACTTTTTTTTTCTCCTAATCTTCGAATATTTGGAAACTGTGTGTAGGACAAAGACTCGCTGGAACAACGGCTCTTTTCCTTGTCCTGGGCCAACATGCCCGTTGACAAAACCGCTCTAGGACAAATAAAATTCTCCTTGACCTAAAAGAAAGAAAGAAAGAAAGCTTAGGACTGGGACCACCAGTGCAAGTAATGATGAGAATTTCTCAGGTAGATAAAAACAGTGACATTCACATTCGTGACCTGGCTGAGGTTTTTGTCCCTGTGACAGCTTACCTGAGGGAGTTTTTTCCCGGTTTTATTCTTTTGTTTTGTTTAAGATTTCTTTACCCAAGTACGGTTTTGCCCTTGGTGGATTTTTTAATGTTTTCCTTTTTTTTTTTTTTTACATTCTTTCGAAAATAAGGATGCTGGAGATTTACGGGGCAGGAAATTGCTGGTTTTGTTGTGAATGACTCTGATTCTGAATCACTGTTCTTAACCACTGAAACGAAATCATTTCAAACGAAAAGAGACCATGGAGAGAAAACCAAAATATCCTTAGTTTTGGACGTGGAAAATATGCGTGAATTAAATCTTTAAAAAACTACGATGGCGATTTTTCAGCCCAGTGCAAGGACCGGGCATCGATGTTAAACGGGCATTGATCAGTCAATAGGGGATGGGGATAACGTTACAGTATAGAGCTAGAAATGTAAAAGAATTCCGTGTATTTGCATGGCCCCACAGTGGTGAACGAGTCACAACAAAGCTGAATTTTATATTGAAATGAAAGTGTATAAGGGTGCAAGCTTTCGCTTTCTGAGAACCATCTCCATGCTACCACATAAAGAAAACAAATAAGAAGGTATTGGAATTCAGCAGCATTTACTTTAGGGATTAGAACAGTGTGTCTCAAGGTGGGGCTTGGCAATATTTTGGTGGGGCGTGGGACTTCAGAATGGGAGGTTGTGATTTTTCATAGCAATCTTAGTTTCATTGCGTATTTTAACTTGCCTGTTTAAATTTTCTGTGAAGAAAAATTTGCTCTGAGATAGAGAGAGAGAGTGAGCAAGACAGGGAGAGAGAAAGAAGCAGTGTAGTGCGTTGAGCGCTTCGCCGGCGCTCCATTCTGCTCTGTGGTTGACAGGTTTCTTCTGTAAAGCGCATAGAGCATTTTAAAAATGGATATGCGCTATATAAAATAATAATAATAATAATAATAATAATAATAAATAAACTGTTGTTTGTTTATGCCAATTTAATTAAAACTTCTTTGGCTGGATACATACTCATACTGAATATATAAATATTTTTTGTATCTTTTTGTATACGAATACCAACTTTGTCCCATCGTGGTGTCGGCCACTTCGTTTGTCTTTTTTTTTTTTTTTGAAAATTGATGTGGGGCGTGGGACAACAAAGGTTGAGAAACACTGGAGTAGAACAAAACCTGATGATTTATTATTTCCAAGGAGCTTACACTATAATGTATTATAGTGTAAGCTCCTTGATTATTTCCCACAGGCATTTTTGACAAGTGACAGTTCCGGGTTTTTCTCAAAGAACGACCACGGTGTTACCCACAAACCAGGGCAAGCTATTGTGATAACATCCGGATAAATAGCCATTGTGTTACATGTAGAACCAATTGCCTTCCAAATCGGCCCTACCTTTAATACCACCACGGCGTTTCCGGATACAAGTTTCAAAGAAAGTATTTGTTACCAGTACCGTGGCGTGCCACATGATATTTCTTTGCTGACCGAAGACGGTACAATGACATTTAATAACCGCGTAGCCATTTGCACAATCTGTGGCTGTCCGATTTTAGGACCAACTGGGCTGCTTGTCTTGTGTAGACAGGGGACGATCTGTAGTGTCAAGTTTTGAAGATTTCATAACGGATTTATGATTGAGATTTGGCGTTCTGGGCCAATGGTATCTGCCTTGTAATTTTATTTGATTGTGGCCTGCCACGTTCTGATTTCTGTTATAGATTTCAGTGGGAATATGAACGATTTCTTTTATGGAAAATGTGGCAGCTGATCATTTAGTGGCAAAGCAGGGTTAGAAGGCTGCTGTGTGCCTAAATCGTAGAATGTGGTCAGTGAGTTTATCAATATATTACCTTGTTCAAGAAAGTGTGAGGATTTTCTGAAAATGACGTTTTCGAATTGAATTGTTCCGTGCACGAACTTCATGATCTCCGTTTTTGAAGTTGCAGAGTATATTTAATGGTTGCTGTTGTTGTTTTTTCGGACTGTGTTGCTTAAATTGCTAATTTTTGTTTAGTTGTTTGTTTTTATTTCTATCTAGCAGGCGACATAAAGCGCTGTTCCTGTGAAGTAATTAAGGAGGACATTGGTGTTATGAATGATAGTGTCCACCCCACTGTTTGTCGTTATATAATTCATGAATGTTTACGTACAGCCCCAGTGGTATCATGCTCGCCTATTTCATGCAATCCCATCTCCGCTATCTTCAGGATAATTACCTATGCGATTACGAAAATACATCCAAACATTTTCATTCAAACTAAGCTCTGCGCAGTAAAGGGATGAGTTGTTGCGGAATGCGGAAAGCATTCCGCAGTAGGTCAGAATGAATGCTAGCGGGTGGAGATCTTTGGTTTTCGGGGACAACAACCTGTTGAAACTGTTCGCCCCCAGGTCTTGACTTGTTCTGCTTGTTTCTGTTGTCCTGTGAGCCATCAGTCTGTCCAGAGTGGTATCCGCTGGAAATGGGTTAGAAAAGTAGGGAGACTGAATGTACAGGGAAAATCTGAACGAAAACTTAAAGGGCTAGGGATAATGTGTGTCACTGAAATACGTGTCCGTCTTGGAATGACAGTCCGCTGAAGTTAAAAAGACTAAGACTTGACCAAGATGATAATTTTTCACAAATGTTCCACATATACGCACACTGGAGAGCTGGAGAAAAATTCTCTGGCGGTAGCTGAAACAAAGACAGAGAGTATTTACCTATGTGTGACAGGCCCGTAGCTTCAAAGAAATAAATTAAGATAGCTTCAGGCAAATCCCCATCAGATGGCAAAGATCACGAACGTGGACAAATACAAATGTATCGCAAAAACGACCTTGGGTGTGAAAACACGGGTTTACTTTTCTTTATTCGGTTCCTCAAAGCTAATGAAAGTAGGCCGCTTTGGAATGTCTAAATGTTGACTGATGAACAACGAACAAAAAAGACTAATTTTTTGTTTGTCTCAAACGATTTAGGGAATATAAATGAACTGGGGATGTATACTCTCCTCTTACTATGGATTAGGCCCGTGCGTGTTCTGTGGGAGGGTGCGAAAAAAGATGCCTCGCATATTTTAAATATTTCAAACCACTCCTATCCCAATAGCCACTGCCTTGAAAAGCAAGCCATCGTTCGAAAACGGAGGTCTGAAACGATACTGATATCAACGAGACATAGAAATTTAAAGTTCGTGCATGCTATAATCTATATAAAAAAACAGCAAGGAAAAAAATTCACTGCTGCGAGGAAGAAATGCCCACACCTGAAAAAATTACATGTGAAAGATAGTTGTTTTTTTTTCGCTACTATGTCTATTCCTTTGACATGAAAGTGAAGTATCGTAATTTTGTAATAAATGAAAATAGGCCAAAAAGTATCGAATAATGCTTTCTCCTCAACAATGATGGCCTCCCTCCTGCCTTTGTATTGTTTCGACTTTAAACTTCCGGTTGCGTTTCAAAGTTCACAGTGGCTACGTTTACGGCAGCCGGTGAACACAACTCACCATTTTTCTGTGTTCGGCTTTACTCCCTCTCGTGCGGCAGCGCTTCCTTTCTTTGTGTATTTCTATTGGGGTCTGAGCGCAATCTGCCGTATACGTAGCCACTGCCTTCAAAGTTTGAAGGCATGAGTTTCTGTGCCGTCTGCCTTATGCACGGGCCATGCGGGTGTTACTGTGCCAGTTGTGAGTTGTTTTCTACCTAGATCTACATAATCTGTGGGCCGATTGTGCGTGTTGTTTTCTAGATAAATATTATTTCTCCCGGGCAGGGCCGGATAACTCAGCTAGATCTAGTATTTTAAAAAGAACAATTAATGACGTGTACAGTATTCAAAATTACACGTACTTACGATTTGGTTTTATTGATACGTGTGAAAAGACGTGAAATAGCACACTCAGAGGACAGGAAGAACGGCAGGAAACGTGGACGCGCCATTTTACGGAGTGAAGCATCGATATAATTGAAGACTAATGGTTCTGTTACATTAAAGACATATCTTTTTAAAAAAATAAACAACACACTTTCGGGCGTCATTTTAAATCGCGGTCTAGTAGTTTTTGACCAAAATTCTAGCAATGAAACCTGGGATAGCCTTGAAAGTCAAAGAAATGGGGTTTTTAACGACACATAAAACTGAGGACATGATATTCAACCCCGGGACTGAAAATATATTTGACCAGTCAGATTTCCTGTAGTTTGTGCATAGGTCCTCCATTTCCTTGAGCTGCTGGGGAAAGCGAGTGGCTTCATAACGACAACTGATACTGTGTTTAGGTCTTTATTTTAGGAGACTCGCTGCCTTCATCATTTATGTCGCGATGTGGGTTAAGGGGGGAATTCGACTTACACTCTTACGAGGTCCGCCCCCACAATCGACGAACACACAAACAAAAAAAATTTCACTCTAAAAACTAAATAAATCAATTGATTAACTTTTGGCCGAACTGTAGGGCCATGTAATTATCGTAAATAACAATGATAAATATAAAAATAAATATCAATCTGTTCCTGACAATTTACACCTCACTTTTTATTTATTTTATTTTTCTTGTTCTTGTTTCTGTGTGTTTTTGTGGTCGGGATTTCTTTTTTAGAATTTTGCCCGGGTAGCGGCCTTGTTCGGCCTGGTCTTCTCTACTTTTATCTGCCAAGGTATTTTCAGCGTGTGCAACGTGCACGCTGGCCCTCCGAGTTGTTAGCCCTTACCCGAGAAGGCTAGGTGCTCGATCTTACCTACCATAAGATCGGGGACAGGAATCCCCCCCCCCTCTCCCCCCAAAAAAAATCCAACGTGTCTGTCCTGATCGGAAATCGAACCCGGTATCTTCAACAAGAGAGGCGGCGACTGATAGTCTCTATTTCGAATATTTTAATGGATTTGGTTCAGGGCTTGGGTAGGGTTAGGTTTTGAGTAATGGAAGAATTCGACAAAAGCAACTAACTGGATAATTTATAATCACCATTTGAACAGTGCTGTAAAAAAAAAATTGTCATTCCCATCAGATTCTCTCCGACATCGTGTTTTATAGCGCCCCTGTCTTCTCTCCCGCCTCGATGTCGGTGTCCCCGCCCTTGAAATGTAATATGCCATGTGTACAAAAATGTGCACTGATTCTCGGCTATTATATTAATATCGCGTGAACTTTACATCTATGCGAGGCTTTCAAACATCGTATTTGCTAAATCTATTTGAATAACTTGTCCGCTGTACTTAGATCAGAGGTTTAAGTTCATCGCGGTCATGGATTTGTATACCCGAAAACCCCCCCAGCAAATATTAACTTTTGAACAAAGCGCTTTGCTCTTCCTGATCAATAGGCCTAGAATAGCGATAATGCGGTTAGGCTTGACCATTGTGGAGTGGAACCCGAGTGGAATAGTATTGTGAGACCAAAAACACGACCTCCATTTTCATTCTTGTGCTTCCTTAGCAAGGCAAGTTCCAGGTTTGTCAGCTTGCCAACATTCCAGGTGTGTATGTCACAGAGTGGCAGGGCGAGATTGTCTTATGCTCGGTACGTTTGGCAGTTCTCTCTCTCTCTCTCTCTCTCGCTCCATGTGACTACACACCAACAGGCGTGAAGATAATTCGAAGGTCGAAAGGGGGGGGGGGCAGAGAAAGAAGGGTTTAAAGCTGTAAAATGCCACTGTCACGCTTCGTTCATTCCTGTCTACGCGTATCCTCAAACAAACCACATAGTCAGTACGAAGTAGAGAGATCTCGTTCATTCAACATGACATGTTGGGTGTGGATGGTTGTCTGACTGTCCCCCGTGTTTTTTGTTCGGTGAAACATTCCTGTGCCTCAGTGTTCTCTCACGTTTCATTTTCTAAATTGCTGAGGGTGAGGTTAGACATGCATTAGTTTGTGTGAAAAGGCGTGTGGTGGTTAATTGAGTATAAATAATTATAGGGTTCATTAAGCATGGACAGGCCTAATTATGATTGCTTTTCGCATATGGGATGGTACAGTATTGTCAGTTTAGATCATAGTTTACGTACGAAATGCCTGAAAAGGGCAAGTTGTATTAAATGTAGTTACATTGTCATTCGCAGACCAGACAGGAATTTCCATGTTCATTAAGATCGCGTGTTGAGTTGGATTGGAATAACAATAACATTATCCACACTCGGGTTTTCTTTGTTGCGATTATTTTCAATGTCTAATGAAGCACAATTTTTCTGTTACTAATATAGAAACACCTTGACTTCTGGGTTTCTCTGGAATTCTTGAGCCAAATACTGTTACACAGCATTTTGTGAGTGTTCATATTTTCCCTCTCTGTTACCCTGTACGTTTCTTCTTGAGCCATCGTAATCTGTGGTTTTGGCACCGGATCTGAGATTGAATCATTTGTATTGATCTTGTTCTCTGACTGATATAGATCTAATCATAGTAAAACACTGCACACAAATATTTGTCCCGTGATTTTTTCTGTGATGTGTTGTTGCCAAAGCTGTGTGGGTTAGTCATAGGTCATGTGTGCCACTCAGCAAAGATCATTCTGCCGACCAAATTAATGAATGTGAGGGTTAAATATATAAAGAAAGTGTTAACTACGAAATGGGGATTTGACCTGATTAGCAATTTGATTTCTGGCCCTTTAGAAAGTCCCTATCGAAGTCGCTACCTTCCCCTTCAAAATAGTGAAAATCGACGGTGCCTTGGTGGTAAACAATTGCACTCAGTTAATTTTGATATTCGACTCATTGTGTCTTCAGGAGTTTGGGATAGATCGGGGAAAATGAGTTTTTGGGCAGTTTTGAGTCCTGTCTTTAGGATTAAAAACAAGACCAAAACAAAACAAAACAAAAACACAGCTTACATCAGCTCCTGGATTCAGACATAAAACCATTTCCGTTCTGGTCCTCTGTTGGACAAACTGTAGATCTAGATTTATCTTCCCCTTCTGCTACTGTCGGCTATCGCTATTTGTAAAAGGAATCGTGTGATCGATTTTCTTTGTAGACAGTATTTTAAATCGCGATATGGCTAAATGTTTAACTTAGATAACATTTGGCACAGATAAAGATTTTTAAGTCTCCACTTCATGTCTGTTGCCAGTGTCTGAAGATTTTCGTGACGTCGCTCGCTGTCACAGAGCTTTTCTGCGCCACACAACCGACTTATCTATCAGTTCTGTTTGCAGAAAAGGGGGATTGCTCGAAAGAGGCAATATTTCTTGCTTATCTTCCAGGCAGAACCGGATTTGTCGTTGTTACTCCTGTTGTGGACTTTATGATGTCGTTTTGGTGAAAGGAGAACAATTAAACATTCAATAGATGAAGCTGACCTAATGTTGGGTTTTAAATCACAAGCAGTATAAAGCTCATGTTAACAAGGCAAGGGTTCAAAATTATGAAGAAAAACGCTCTACCAACCATTACCGACCAGTGGAGGTCATAAATTTTGCTATTGGATTACGTGTAACTTGAGGTTCCAACTTTACTGGATGCCAGCGCTGGACTTTCTACCTCCACGTCACCATGGATTGTTTTTGCCTGTAAGTTGAAAACTGACGTTTACATATATGTACATATTATAGATTGTCCGGATTTACGGACATCTTTAACTGCTTGGTATTACTTTGATTACGTAGGCTGTTCCTGTTAGGCCTCGTCCCTCCACTGCAGGATGTGCCCCCCCCCCCCACCAATGATCTCCATTTTTCCCTGTTTTCCGTCCGTCTTCTCCATGGCTGTCCATCTTTCTGTACAACGCCATAATCTCCATCGTCTCTCGGGGCCTCCTCTTGCTCTCTTTCTTGTTCTAGTCCTCCATTCAGTTGGTATAGAGTAGAATGTACAATATTTAAATTTGCCACAGAGAGGTGATTGATTCCAGTTTTAACATCTGCTGTATTAGAATTCTGAAAGTTGCAGTATACCCACCATCACTGTATTATATTTTATACGAAGTTCATATCGACGTTTCATGAACTCTCAATATTTATATTACAGGAAAGGCTGTTGACCTAACACGGGGATTAAAGTAACATCATTGTTAATTTTTATGAACTCGAATAAATTACCTCTGTATTACTTTTTCCAGATTGTTTTAATATTCTTTGTAAAAGAATTGAGAAATATTTTCAGCGGCACCAGATATTATATATATATATATATATATGGTTAATCCAAGCAATTGATCTGGGCCTCGCAACAAACGCATCGGCTCATTTTCAGAGAACCTGTTCCGAAACTTTAATTTTTTCCCGGGGGGGGGGGGGGAATGTTGAAATGTTGTAAACTGAATGAGTGATTAGTCTTAAATATAAACTTAATCCTTCATGGTTTGTTTTTTTTTTTTTTACGTCAAGTTTAGAATAATAATAATAGTTCGTCCATCAGGTATGATGATGACCTTAACAACACCAGAGGAATAAAGAACAGAAATTGTTGAGAATTTCAAAACATGGACAATAAAGAGAACTAAAGGACACAGAGGACAGAATGGAAAGACTGTTCTTTCATGACTTATGGCTTCTCATGTGACTGATAAGTCCTATTTTTGCCCTGCAGACCCTTCCGCATAAATGACAAGAGTGCTCCGTTGGTTCAGTACCACTGGGCCTTTTCTTGCGCCGTTCTCTTTTTTTGATAGCCTGCTGGACTCTGTCAGCTTCCCATGCTTTGCTGCCTCTGGTAAGGGCCGCCCTCCAATTTGCACGATCAAGCGAGAGCTTTTCCCACTCACTCACATCAATGGCAAAGGCCTTCAGTGATTGCTTGAGAGTGTCTTTGTAACGTCTCTTTGGGGCCCCAACATTCCTCGTTCCATTGGAGAGCTCAGAGAAGAAGATTTGCTTAGGGAGTCTGGAGTCGGGCATTCTGACAACATGTCCTGCCCAACGTAGCTGAATTTTTTTCAGGTGGCAGAAGATGCTCAATTCCTTGGCACGATTGAGGACCTCAGTGTCTGGAATTTTATCCTGCCATTTGATCCTTAGGATCTTTCTAAGGCAGGCCAGATGAAAGTGATTTAGCTTTCTGGCATGCGATTGGTACACTGTCCAGGTTTCAGCCCCATAGAGTAGGGTGGGAAGGACCACAGCATTGTACACTTTCAGCTTAGTGTCTGTGCGAATGCCGGCGACATCCCATACTCTCTTTCGAAGCCTGCCAAATGCAGAGCTGGCTTTGCTGATTCTTGAGAGAATTTCAGTATCAACACGAGCCGCGGAAGACAGTGTACTGCCAAGATAGGTGAAGTTCTCCGACACCTTCAGAAGACTGTCATGGACTTTGATATTTGGGGTCACAGGATACTTGTCGTCTGGAGTAGGCTGATGGAGCACTTCCGTCTTCTTTGTGCTTATTGTGAGGCCAAAGTTGTCACAGGCACTAGAGAACTTATCAACACAGTTTTGCATGCTATCCTCATCGTGTGCCAGAAGTGCACAATCATCAGCAAATAGTAGGTCACAGACTTGAGTACTTTTGGTTTTGGTTTTTGTCTGAAGTCTCCTGAGGTTGAATAGACTGCCATCAGTTCGGTACTTGATGCTTACCCCTTGAGGAGGAGAGCTAAAGGCTTCTTGTAGCATTGCAGAGAACATGATGCTGAACAGAGTTGGGGCTAAGACACAACCCTGTTTTACCCCATTTGTGACAGCAAAGGGCTCTGAAACACTGCCGTTGCTTTTGACTGCAGCTTGCATGCAGTCATGAAACTGGCGCACTATTGTGATGAATTCGGGTGGACACCCAAACTTCGCCAAGATTTTCCAGAGGCCTTCACGACACACTGTGTCAAATGCTTTTGTGAGGTCAACAAATGTGATATACAGCGCTTTATTTTGTTCCATGCATTTTTCCTGAATCTGTCTGGCAGCAAAAATCATATCCGCCGTTCCCCTCTCTTTACGAAAGCCACATTGGCTCTCGGGAAGCAAGTCATTTGACGAGAGGTGATCAAGAAGGCGATTCAGAAGCATTCTTGCCAATATTTTGCCAGCAATTGAAAGTAGAGAGATTCCCCGATGGTTGTCACAGACTTGGCTGTCCCCTTTGTTTTTGTACAGATGGATGATTGAAGCATCTTTGAAGTCCTGTGGCAGCTTCCCTGCTTTGAACATATGATTGAACAACTCGGTCAACCTTTCAATAAGCTTTTCTCCACCGAAGGCATACACCTCAGCAGGAATTGAATCCACGCCTGGTGATTTGTTAAAGGACATCTGATTTGTGGCAGTTCGGGTCTCATTTACTGTGAATGGCTTGGCAAGAGCTGCATTAATAGGAGTCTGAGGGAGGCGGTCAATGGACTCAGTATTTATATTTGATGGCCGATTTAGCACACCTCCGAAATGTTCTGCCCAACGCTGAATTATGGCATTCAATTCAACAATGCGTGTTGAACCATCTGACGCAAGAAGTGGCGTAGTGCCAGAGCGGGATGGTCCTAGTTTAGAATAAGAGTGTTTTAAATAGCTCAATTTAGCTTTTGAACTGCATGAAGTCCATTTTTGGGGCCGGAGCCCTGGCTTTACAGTTTTGACCTGTCCTGATTCCATTCCTACATTTCGTTTTACTTAATGAGTTTCACGGCTTCATCCAATCAAATCAAATTGTAATAGTGTTTTATCACATTGAACCCTTGGTAGGTTAAACTGGCACAGACATGATATTATAGTTATGTTTTATAGTTCTGCTTACTTTCAAACTGGCAAGCTGTTATTTTATAGTGAAAGAGCTTTAAAAATGTAGGCAGTAATATCTGAATGTAAGCGTGTAAAAGTTACCAGGAATTCAATGACAGACACAGCCACAAATCTAAAGCTGACAAGGCAATAAGTTGCCACTTATACATTGTCGATTTTTAAAGACCGTGTCATTACGATGTGGATCAGTAATCTCTATTGTCCTCTCCCCTTTGATATTTATTATACGATTTCTCTTGCAGTTTAAAATTTTGCAATTTTTTTTCTATGGACCTAATTACCTAAACCCCTCCTTTGATAAATGGTTCAGGGATTTGGGTTTCTCGCTGAATGCTGAATACTTTCTGATACAGGTCATAATATCATAAGATCTGAAACAATGAAAATTAAGCGAAGCAACGCTTTTTAACTTTAAGTTGCAAAACAGTGGTTTATCTTTGGCACAGAAAGGGGGCTCAAATTTATTTTGTGCAGTTAAATTAAAATAATGTCAATTATAGTAAATTGCCGAAGGATTGACAACGAAGACGATTGCTGAGAGTGTCTGTCTGTCTGTCTGTCTGTTTTCTTTCTGTCTGTCTCTCTCTCTCATACACAAACATAATATACGCTCACTGTCTCTCTCTCCCTCTCTCTCTTTCTCTCTCCCTCTCTCTCTCTTTCTCTGTCTTCTCTCTACGCCCTCTCACATGCAAGCATGTATGCATACAAACAACAAAACATATATAAGATAAGATAAGATAAGATAAGATAAAGTTTATTCGTCCTTGTACAAGGAAATTTGTTTTGATCATTGAATACATAACAATATAGTTACAGAAGCAGAAAGTATGATACATAGCGCGCACACACACATATATACACACACACTGATAAATTAACTAAATTAACAAAATTAACAGTGCACACAATATGCTTCCCTAACTAAAACACATTGACCTGACACGCAGGACATAATTCAACTGTGCACAGATTACGATCAAGATGACGACATTATTGTAACATCCTAGTTGATGATGGAATAAACGATTTAAAGTAGCGCTCAGTTTTAGTTTTCTTTGACAACAGCCTTAAACTTCTTACAGATCTTATATATTCCTTGTTCAGGGGATGTTGGGGGTCATTTATAATAATATTAGCTTTTTTAATACAAGCACCAGTGTACAGCTCATCAAAATATGGCAGATCACAGATACAAATTTTGGATGCTTTTTTAATTAAATTATTGATCTTATTTTTATCTTTTTGTAAGATGTTTCCTCCCCAACAGACAACTCCATACATCAAAACGCTCTGAATAGCCATGGTGTAAAATATTTTCAGAATGCTTTTGCTAACTTTTAAAAAGCGGAGCTTTCTGAGGAAATACATGCGCTGGTTGGCTTTCTTGTATACATATGTTACATGCGCATGCCAGTTAAGCAATGAATCAATAGTAATGCCAAGATATTTGGCCTCTGTGACAATTTCAACCTCTTCATTGTTGATAGTAAGAGGGCAAACAGGATCGTTGTTATTTTTCCTAAAGTCAAAAACAAGCTCTTTTGTTTTCTTAACATTCAGTAGAAGATAGTTGTTATTACACCAACAATGAAAGGATTGTACAATGTTAGAATATTCGTGGCCAGAGTTAGGTAAACGGCCTAAAATAGCAGAGTCGTCGGCAAATTTAAGAAGGTAAACGTTGTTGTGTGTCACAGTGAAATCATTTGTATACAATGTATACAAGGCAGGTGACAGCACGCAGCCTTGTGGCGCTCCTGTGTTTGTTGTGAGTAATTTGGAAAATGTGTTGTTTATATCCACAAACTTGCTTCTCTGTGTTAGAAATTCGAAGATCCAGCTCTTTAAAAAAGAACTCACGTGTAGGTTGGTAAGCTTTTGAAACATTAAGTGCGGTTGTATGGTGTTAAACGCAGACGAAAAATCGACTAGGAGCACACGAACACAGGTTTTACCAGTGTCTAAATGACTGTAGATGTTATGCTATAAAAACAATAAGGCGTCTTCTGTGTTCCTGTTTTCTTTGTATGCAAATGGCAAAGGATCGAGATTTTGTTTGACCTCCTTCGTTAGTTCAGTTAAAACAAGTTTTTCAAAGCATTTAAAGATAATGGAAGTTAATGCAACTGGGCGAAGGTCGTTCATTTCAGATATTTTTGTTTTTTTGGGGACAGGTAAGATTTTTGACAATCTCCAAATGTTTGGTATGTAATGGTTTTGAAAGGATTTGTTGAAGATGAAAGTAAAAATTTTTGCTAGTTGTTCAGCACATGTTCTCACTACTTTGCTTCCAATGTTATCTGGTCCAGATGCCTTTCTTTCCTTAACAGATTTAAATTGTTTCACAACAGCATCATATTCAAAACAAATATTACATTCATCATTATCAAAATCAAAACTGTCTCTTATTTCCTGGTGTTGGTTGGAGAAATCGTGTTTGTCAAAGCGACAGTAGAACTGATTCAATTCATTGGCAAATTCGCTTTCATTCACAACATTCACTTTATTCTTCATACAATCGTACCCCGTGACCTGTTTCATTCCCTTCCACACAGATGACATGTCATTTGATTTAAAACTTGCTTCAATTTTATCTTTGTATTCTTTTTTACGAAGAGGGACAGCAAAGAATACATCTGACGTGATACTGCGTGTCGTAAGAGGCGACTAAAGGTGCAAAGGTCCTGGTCTCCCGAGAAGAGCCAGTTGGCGGTGGGCCAACTACCCACCCTGTAAAAATAAACCAGTTACAGAAACACAAGCAAATACTTTAAATCAGTCTTTTATCTTGGGAGAAGGGGGAGCATCTGCACCTGTAGATTCAATGAAGGACAATGGACAAAGCCGAAAGGACTCCACTGGCCTGACTGCTCCTTCATCAAACAAGTCACTCCGGATTGCGTCGTGGAATGTCCGCTCCATGTATGAAGCAGGAAAGAGTGCCCAGGTTACAATGGAGATGAGGCGATACAGACTGCACATACTTGGAGTTAGCGAGACCCGCTGGATACAGTCCGGACTGAAACAACTTAATTCTGGGGAAAAGATTTTGTATTCTGGAAGGGAGGACAAAAAGCATACAGAAGGAGTAGCGATCATCTTGAGCAAGCACGCCCAGAGGTCACTGAGGGGATGGGAACCCTACGGAAGGAGAATTATATTGGCATCATTTACTACAAAGAACAAGAACATCAACATGAACATTGTGCAGATATACGCCCCAACAAATGAAGCAACCGATGAGGACAAGGACGATTTCTACAACCAGCTTCAGGAAATACTTGACACATTGCCAAGAAAAGATGTGAACATTATAATGGGAGACGCCAATGCCAAGATAGGACAGGACAATACAGGGTATGAGGACATTATGGGGTGCAATGCTTTGGGACAAATGAATGAGAATGGAGAGCGGTTTGCAAGTTTCTGCGCATTTAACAGCTATGTGATTGGAGGTTCAGTATTCCCACACAAGAGGATCCATAAGGCCACTTGGATTTCACCGGATGGAGTAACTGAAAACCAGATTGACCACTTTTGCATCACCCGACGATTCAGACGCTCACTGGAGGATGTCATAGTACAGAGAGGAGCTGATGTTGGATCTGACCATCACATGCTGCTGGCAAGACTCAAACTCCGCCTCAAGAAACAAGGTACCAGAGCAGGAACAAAGAGGAGAAAGTTTCAAGTGAGCCTTCTGGATGGAGACAAGAAGGAAGAGTTCCAGCTGACACTGAGGAATAGATTCAAACCCCTTGTTGACCTCGAAGAGACAGTAGATTTGGAGACTCACTGGGCTAAGGTAAAAGGAGTATTTACATCGACATGCCAGGATGTTCTTGGGGAAAAGAAAGTGGAACACAAGGAATGGATCAGTCAAAATTCACTGGACTTGATAAGGATAAGAAGAGACCTAAAAGAACAGGTAAATGCAAGTCGTACAAGAAGCTCAAGAGTTGGTAACCAGGAAGAGTACCGAGCATCAGCTAAAGAGGTCAAAAAATCAATTAAAAAAGACAAAGAGGAGTTCATAGGAATGTTAGCAGAGAAAGCAGAGAAGGCAGCAACAGCAGGACACATGAGGATCCTCTACCAGACTACAAAGACTCTTGCTGGAAAATATGGAAAACCTGAAGTTCCTGTCAAGGATTACAACAGGAAGGCTATTTTTGGAAAGGAAGCTCAGGCAAAAAGATGGATAGAACATTTTAACAGCCTCTTGAACAGACCTCCACCAAGCAACCCACCCGACATTCTACCCGCAAGAAATGATTTACCGATCAGTTGCGACCCTCCGACTAAAGCAGAGATTAATGATGCCATAAAGCAGTTAAATCGAGGCAAGGCAGCTGGACCAGATCAGATCCCACCAGAGGCGCTGAAGGCAGATGCTGCTGGGGCTGCAGAGGGTCTGCACTCGCTATTCTCGAGGATTTGGATCGGAGGCAAGTTTCCAAAGGACTGGAAGGAAGGACACCTCGTGAAGCTTCCAAAAAAAGGGGACCTCAGCAATTGTAGTAACTACAGAGGAATCACACTTCTCTCCATCCCAGGAAAGGTTTTCAACCGGATTATTCTCAAGCGAATACAGAATGCAACAGACCCAAAACTTCGTGAGGAGCAAGCTGGTTTCAGGAGTAATCGATCAACCACCGACCAGATCGCCACGCTGAGAATCATAGTAGAGCAGTCGCTAGAGTGGAACTCCCAACTGATAGTGAACTTCCTTGACTACGAGAAGGCCTTTGATAGCATCGATAGAGAAACACTGTGGAGAATATTGAGACATTATGGAATCCCAGAGAAGATGGTGAACCTTATCAAGAGCATGTACGAGGGGACAAGTTGCAGAGTCGTACACGATGGCGAGCTTACTGACAGCTTTGATATCAAGACTGGTGTTAGGCAGGGTTGTTTGCTGTCCCCATTTCTGTTTGTCCTGGTGATTGATTGGCTTATGAAAGAAACCACCAGTGGAGGAAGAAATGGCATACAATGGACCCCATGGACACAGCTGGACGATCTAGATTTTGCAGATGACTTGGCACTATTGTCGCACACACACGACCAGATGCAAGCAAAGACTACAGCTCTAAACAAAATTTCAGAATCTATTGGATTGAGGATACATCCTGCGAAGTCGAAGGTCCTAAAAATTGTTGCACCCCCAAGCGCACAAGTCAAGAGTAGGAGATCAACCACTGGAAGATGTAGAGTCCTTCTGCTATCTTGGTAGTATCATTGACAATAAGGGAGGAACAGAGGCAGAAGTCAAAGCACGAATTGGAAAGGCACAGGCAGCTTTTACGTCCTTAAGCAAGATTTGGAGAACCAAGGATATATCTCTAAAAACAAAGCTGAGGATATTCAACTCGAACGTGAAGTCAGTCCTGTTGTATGGATGTGAGACTTGGAATGCATCCCAGGCCTGCATAAAGAGAATCCAAGTTTTCATCAACAGATGTTTGAGGAAGCTACTTAAGATCAGATGGACAGACAAGGTCAGCAATGAAATTGTATGGAAAAGAACAAGACAGAGCCCAGTCAGAGAGGAAATTGGTAGGAGGCGATGGAGATGGATCGGCCACACTCTCAGGAGGCCAGGAAACAGCATCACGAAGAAGGTATTGGATTGGAATCCCCAGGGCAAGAGATCAAGAGGAAGGCCGCGCGGAACGTGGAGAAGAGCCAGAGAAAATGATGTGCAACGAAGCGGAAAGACTTGGATTAATGTAAAGAGACTGGCCCATGATAGAGAGGGATGGAAAGTGTTTGTTGGTGGCCTATACCCTGATCCAGGGTGAGAAAGGCAATGATGATGATGATGATGATTCTTTTTTACACACTTTGATTCTCTTTTTAATTTGTTTGTTTACTTTAGCGAGGTCGCTTTTACTATAGTTTTTTCGGAGTCTTTTTTTGTCAACAATAGCTTCAAGGCATTCTTTTGTTAACCATGGTTTACTATTTGGATACACACACACACTTTTCTTAGGTATAATTAGATCTTCACAAAACTGGATGTAGGAGTTAACAGTAAGAACAAGGTCGTCTAAATTAGTACATGTGTTTGTAAAAATGTCCCAATCCGTGCAGTCAAAACAGGCTTGAAGTTGGTCGCAGGCCTCGTCTGTCCATGTTTTTATTACTTTGGTGTCTGCTTTATAAGTTCTTAACACAGGTCGATACTTTGGTTGCATAGATATCATAAGATGGTCTGAGTTCCCCAGTGGTGGTAGAGGGAAAGAACGATAGGCCCCAGTGATATTACAATAAAATAAGTCCAGAGTGTTCTCGTCTCTAGTAGGAATGGTGACATATTGGGTGTAGTGCGGGATGTTGTCCATGGTTGCATGATTAAAATCTCCTTGTATGATGTGAACAGCGTCTGGCCATTTTGATTCCTGTGTATTTATGATGTTATGAAGGGTTGTTGCAGCGGTGGTCTTGTTAGCATCTGGTGGTATGTAGACGGTGTTGAAAACCACATTTGTAAACTCACGAGGTAGATAATATGGACGAACGTTTACAGTAAGAACCTCAATATCAGGTGTGCAGATGTTGTTTACAATAGTGATGTTGTTGGCATGGGCCCAGCGTTTGTTGATGTAAATGCAAACACCCCCGCCTTTAGATTTTAATGATGCCTCTGTCCTGTCCTCTCGATATAAAATGAAACCATCTATACTTGTCTCGTCGCCCATTCACACAAACAAGGCACGCACCAATTATATCCAACATTCTTCAGACTATCACCGCCTTTCATAGTAGGACTGCAGATTATTTCTCAGTCAACAAGAATTTCAGCCTATTACGCACTTCTCTAATCACAGTAGTACGGCAGAAAGCTAATCTCTCACAAGTCATGCAGGCTTAACGTAAGAAGTAGGGCATTGGCTCCTGGAAATCGGATCTGACTATGCCATAACTGTAACGTTCTTTACGTATTTTTTTTTAATGTATTCACTTGTTTTCTTTAAGTTAAATAGTAGCCTATCATCATCCACGAAAACCAAAAATTGTGAGGGTTCTAATTTCACAGGGGCGAAAACTAACTATTTTACTTAAACTGTGTTTCTTAACCTAAGTATATGTTTTAGTTATGAAAAATAAATATTTCAAATACGGAACTCCCCGTTTCACAAGTAGAAGTAAAAATCTTACGAGACTTCATAGAATATCATCATCTGAAGTCGTGGGAATACATTCGTGTGGTCTGGGAATCATATGCGTAAACGTATCAATCTATTGCGTTTGTACCGTCCTTTCCGTCGTCACTGTTAATTTTGTTTCTCGCCTAGTCGTTACCATAGTTTGGATCTCTTGACAGACACACTCAACAGTACATTGTGGGATTATATTAACAGGTGTCAAGGAATTTGGATCTCATGAATATTTATTAAATGTGCTTGAACTGAGAAATTCCACGAGGTCATATCCACCGCACACCATCCATCCTTTTCTTTTCATTTTTTTTTTTTTTCAAGTTGACTCAAGATGGTCTTTCATTCTGCGACGTACTCTGGTAATGTATAAGTTTTCTTAATGTGTTCCGCACTCCAGGTGAAGAGTGACGTGAAGCGAGAAATTACATGGGCCTAAACACCCGATATAATTCACGGGGGCTCAGGCTGCCATCAGCGATAAAGCTTTAAAGCCAAAATAACTGCCGTGACCTGTTTCAGCCTGATTTTATACCAATGGTTCTAAACTTTTATAACATTCCGTCTTATGCGACCAGGCCGTGAGCTTCTGAAACTGAAGACATATTTATGGCAGTGGGTCTTAACTTTTTAAAGCATGCCTTACATTCAAGTCTCATGATCTCCCAGTTACCCCCCCCCCCCCCGCCCGACGGACTTTAAAGAATATTTCACGATTTCCTTTTTTTGTGTGTGATTTTAACTTTTCGCCAGCGGTTTTGAAGACATCATTTATCATATGGCAGGTTCGATTCCATAGAGCTAGCATGAGCAGTGCTGATGAGACATGGTGGGTCGGATTTTAGAATTAAACAACGGAGACTGAGCTGTAGGCCTACTTCAGTGGAAATTGTCATGCAATATCAGTCTGGAATTTGAAAAATAAAGACGACTTTGTATTTTCACAATGCATGCTGTGTGCATTAACTGACGGCCTAAGCATATCCCCCCCCCCCCCCTTCCCCACGGAAATATGAAAATTTTATCCCGTGAGACAATTTGCTCTCTTTTGAGAATCACTGATATATATAAAAAAAACATTTTGAAAGTATTTATCCTTCTAGAGAAATACTTCCACTGTAGACTCGTCAAGGGTGGTATGCTCGGCGTAGAAAAGGGATTCCCATTTTTGAATGGAAGATGAAAATAACCGGCAGTTCTAGAGGCTTGTTTGGGGGGCGGGGTGGAGGAGCGGGGGAGGGCTCACAATGTTGGAACAATTTCTTCTGTTCAACTCAATCATGACTCAAAATCAAGGAAAGTATTAAAAAAGGATTGAACGTCAAGTCCTTTTAAATTATGCCCACGAACACATTTACGCCTTTCTACGCGTCATATGATAATTTGTAGAATTGAAGGATCAGCGGTTAAAAAGCCATTAATTGTTACTGTGGAGGCCTTACTTCTTTTGCAATATAATTATCTATTCTACTTTCGTATGTACCTATTCATATAACAAGCATGTTGAACACGAGCATTATTCATGCGAAAATATAGACCACATAGATCTAATATATATTTTTTTTTTTATATAATTTGGAACATTTTTGTACAGGTTGTCTTTTGGGAGAAATCACCATAATAGCTCATCAAAATGTATATTGCTCATGAAGAAATCCCTGATTTTGTTTGCCTATGCGAATACATGAATTTTAACAACATTGAAACTAATGAAAGCAAAGAGACCTAGGCTACTGAACGGCGTGTCTTTCCTTTCTCTGCCACCGGGTTAAAATGGCATGAGTCGCATTGAAAAACGATTTTGTCAAGATAGTGTTAATTTATGCTTTCCATTTCAAATATATATATAAAGGAAATGATAAAAAACGGCCATGGCCGCATTTGTTTAGCTAGCAATGTGGAAAGCTCTTATCTCGACACCTGAATTCTTCTTTCAATGGCGGGAGGTTAATTGAAATGGGTAATATCAGAGGAACGTTTTGTAAAAATGAAGGACCTGTGTGGCATTGCTAAATAACCCTCATGGTGGAATGACCCATGGATATTCTGAAGTGTTATAATACACAACCCCCTTCTGTATTTGCAACAACCCCCCCCCCCCCCCCCCGGTTTCATTTTATGCCAACGTTTAGGCTATCTCAAATAACCAAACTGAAAAAGGTTGAAAAAATATACATTACTATAATTATATCGACTAAAAAAAAAATTAATGTGAGTGGATATGGCGAAATCGAACTTCAGGTGAAATTTGCATACCTCTTTTAAAATTCAAAATAAAAATATTTCCAAGACGATTTCAAGCAAAATATTTTAAATGAATGCAGAAAAATGGTTGAAGCTTTCATATTACAAGTTTATCACAATTTCCATAAAGATTTGTCTCGCTTGGACGGGTTTTCTCAGGAATTTGCTCTCAGGAATAAGGTGAAAACCTTAAGTCCGATTTCACCAGATCCACTCAGAAATAGTGAAATATTTCTCAAGAGTTTTTTTTTCTTTCTTTTTAATCGTTGTAATTGCTGATTTAATCACTCACAATAAGAAAAGAACAACAACAACAACAAAATAAATGAAAAAAAAAAAAGAATGTGTCCTTGGCGTTAAATTTGAATTTAAATCTGAAATGGACTAACTAGGTAGCCAACAATACTGTAAAAATACAATACATGCACAAATTAACCATGTACTAATAGAGGCCAATGTTTCAGTGATTCATTGCCAGACTGAAACTGTACTCAGTTTAATACAAGTAAAACTGTTTCGGACTGTGAAACATCAACAGCAACAACAGGAATAAAAACTGTAGGGTCAGTTGTCATCGCATTCGATATCACTAACATTGTCATCATCGTCATCATCATTATCACAGCCACCACTACAAACAATGATCCTAATATCATCACTTTGATTTGAACAATCATATGATTATTTAAGGTCACAGCCACAGTTCTATCTATCTGTCTGTCGGCCAGTCTGTCTGTGTGTGTCTGTCTACTTATCTGTTTGTCTGTCTGTCTTAAAATTCTGTCAGTCCATCCATCTACCCCCATCTGTCTGTCTCTGTCTCTTTGATTGTCTGTCTGTCTATCGGTCGGTTGGTCGGTCCGTCCATCCGTCCGTCTGTCTGTCTATTTACCCGTCCGTTCGCCTATAAATCTGTCCATCTGTCTGCCCACTGATGTGATTAACTATTTGGTGCAGTTGTGTTCCATGTCAATTATGTTTGAATTACCTACGCTATACGACACACTTAAAAATCACTTTCAGTAACACATATGATATCATCTTCTCAGTCTGAGCACTCCTTTACACTTGCTGATACCAACAAACTGACTCGTGCTGACTTGATGCGGTTTTTTTTTCTGTCCACAGAAAGCGCAAGCATGATAAAAGACGAGATCAGAAGAAATTTCGTCATCTCTCTCCCCATGTGTCCCCAACACATAGCCAACCGTCCACACTGGGACATATGTCTGATGGACATCTACCAAAGGTAACTTTTGTTTGATTTCAGCATAGATAGTAGATAGAATAAGATGAGACAACCCCTTCTTCGCCCATCTACAAAAAAATCGTATACACAGTTTGCGCGCTGATCGGGGCCCATGGCGCATTGCATGAAAAGAATGTGCGATATAACGATAAATTATTGATGCGGATTTGTTACAGTGCTACTGAAAGCCAGTTTTCTTACAGTGGTTGAAGTTATAATTACAAACAAAGTGACTTCAACCAAGGCCTACAGCGATAGCTGAAGCGTTAATAAAATCCAATATTTCCCCTATATTGGCTGTGCGAAATACAGCATTGTTCATGACCAGCGCATTCGCCGCTGGGTGGCGGTGCGAAATCTGTGCCCGCTAGACGCGCAACCTGTCTCATCTTATTGTATCAGATATCTTTGCTTTTAGAGGAAACGTTATTCTGTCGCCCAGGAAAAAGAGACGTGACTGACAGCAAGATCTTTCTCTACTTTATTGTCTCTATGAACTTGTCTCACACATAATTCTTTTATGTCAAAGGCAGATAGATGTATCAGCTGCTGAAATAGTAGTTTCTGCAGTGGCAAAGTAACCTAAGTGACTGTCCATAATCACAGGCAATGAGGTAGAAAAAGGCCACATTGTCAGTTCCTTTGGCGGCAGTATTGTTGCCGCGGCCAGTAGGCCAGAATACAGGTTATTTGTGTCCAGTTTCCCCTAATGCTCTAACCGGGAACTGTTAGATTCTGTTTACTTGGCGACTACTAAAAAAAAAAATCAAGCACAGAAAGAGGAGTCTGTAAGAGGATCGACCGGTGTGGCATTATAGAATAGCCCCCATGGTAAAATATTCTATAATGTTTAGCACCGGTACACGGCTCCCACTGCATTTTGGGCCCCTCCCATTTTCATTTTACACACTAACTTTTCCGCCAACATATAGGCTACTGTGTACAACAAGCCAAACTAGTCCTTTGCCTTGTCTTAATCAGAACCTTTCTCGCAAAATGCACCGCGCAGATATAATATTATGTTAAACCTGATCTGACCAGTAAACCATAATAAAGTAACCAGTTCGAGGTTCTTTTCTCCCTGGTATTTATGACACGCAGAAATGTATCCCGTAAAATACACAATGTACGGCCAAGTGTAGTTTTCGGATTACGGATCGTAAGGCGGTAGTTTTACCCCTGTTTAATAACTGCCTAACAGTCTGTATTCTGGAAATCACAATGGGCCCACACACTGTGTAATGTCTTGGGAGTCGACGTCTTGGGCACAAACGTACTTTCTTGTCATTCCTGAAAGGAGCTGTATTGTAAATGGGAATGTAATAGGTGTACTAAGACTGTAACTTCTACATAAATGGCCCGCGGAAAAGAATAAAACAGGAAACCACATAATGTCCAAGATAACAATAAAATAGAAGGATTTTTCTGTGTTATGCTGGCTTCAGCAAAATAGCGTATCTATCTATCTATCTGTCTATCTATCTATCTATCTATCTATCTATCTAGCGATCGATCGATCGATCGGTCTGTCTGTCTGTCTGTCTGTCTGTCTGCCTGCCTGCCTGTCTGTCTGTCTGTCTGCCTGCCTGTTTGTATGTCTGTCTGTCTGCCTGCCTGCCTACTTGCCTGCCTGCCAGCCAACCAGACTGTCTGTCTGTCTGCCTGCCTGCCTGTCAGTCTGTCTTTCTGTCTGTCTGTTTGTCTCTCTATCTGTAAATCTGTCTCTTTATGTCTGACTGTCTGTCTGTGTGTGTATTTCTATGTTCCTCTTTCTGTCCGCTGATATTACGGACATTCAGCAACTTTCATTTTCTGTTAATCCAGGTCAATAGCACAGGGCTATGGATAGAGGCCCCCGGCATGTATGCTGGCTCCCCCTCGCCAGCCTACTACTACGGTCGGCCTCACGGTGCCAGCAAGCAGCGTATTGAACCATTTAGTCATATACCTAGGGCCGTGTCTGATAACAGAACACCTCAGCCCAGTAAGTGAATAGTTTTGTTCATTTGGTCACACTTTTTCGTTCTTTCTATGTTAGTTAGTGACATCATACCCAGAACTGTTTCTGATAACAGAATAGTTACGTGATCCCATTATTATTTATGTAATGCAGTGGTTCTTAGCGTTTTTCGGGCAATCCCCCCCCCCCCCCCCGGGTTCCACATTTTCTTTCAACGTCCACCCCACCCTCCTCTCACTCCCCAAAAATTATCCCTACTCAAACCCAACGGACACATTTCACAAGCAGACAGACCACACGCAAATTAAGATGTTAAGTTTTTCAAAGCCTTATTAATGACAATAGCTGTGCTGGTTGTTCATTCTAAAACAGCATTCTTTATCAAATGTACTGGGAAAAGAAGTAGGTCATTTCTATTCATGAAACCTATCTACACGTGTGCTGAACAAGTCAGTGATTGCTCTGTATTTGCCCCCAAATTGTCCTCCATTCATGTTTCGCCCCCCCCCCCTCCCACAAATCGCCCCCTTTCATCCCCCCCCCTTGTCCCCCGTTTCTTCGATTTCGTCGCCCCTGGAAATCGATATCGCCCACGTTGAGAACCACTGTTATCCTAGATCAGGGGTGGCCAAACTAGCTTAATGGAAGAGCTACATACGATGAACTTCCGGTGTTCGCGAGCCACAAGGTATCAACAAAATTTACACACACATTTTCATTGTTACATGCAAATTTTGTTACAAAAATTCTACATAAATATTAAGAAATACGTGTATGCAACAATATTTACTCATGTGTGCAATTTTTTAAAACTTTTAATTTGTGTTAGTTTCAGTAATCACAAAGTACACATTTATACCAAATGTTTTCAAAGACAGAACTCAGCCAACATATTTCAACGACATGCATATTGAAGGTCAAAGGGCCGCATGTGGTTCGCGAGCCTCGGTTTGGCCACCCCTGCAATAGATGTTTTTGTTTCTACTATGTTTAAATCCAGCATTTTTTGTTGATTCCTCTGTGTCTGAGATCACCAGGTGCCACAGAATGATCGTTTTCTGGTGGTCTATAGTGCATGTTACGTTGTATTACTCAGCTTTTTTCTTTTTTTTTTTTTAAGTACATGTAAACATATCAGCACACAGGCCGAGTATTTCTTTGTTCACCAAGTTTAGTGTTCTGTGTCAAAAACTTGATTTTCGGTCATTAATGTTGTATTGTCAAATGTCTGTTTTCTAACATTGTTTTCGCTTAAATCTAGGGAATCATTCTTTTTTTTTTTTAAATCACATTTTAACATAGTCGGTGGTTTAGTTTCATGCTGGCCACGGCAAACAGGGTATCTATCTATCTATCTATCCATCCATCTATCTATCTATCTATCTATCTATCTATCTATCTATCTATCTATCTATCTATCTATCTATCTATCTATCTATCTATCTATCTGTCTGTCTGTCTGTCTGTCTGTCTGTCTGTCTGTCTGTCTGTCTGTCTGTCTGTCTGTCTGTCTGTCTGTCTGTCTGTCTGTCTGTCTGTCTGTCTGTCTGTCTGTCTGTCTGTCTGTCTGTCTGTCTGTCTGTCTGTCTGTCTGTCTGTCTGTCTGTCTGTCTGTCTGTCTGTCTGTCTGTCTGTCTGTCTGTCTGTCTGTCTGTCTGTCTGTCTGTCTGTCTGTCTGTCTGTCTGTCTGTCTGTCTGTCTGTCTGTCTGTCTGTCTGTCTGTCTGTCTGTCTGTCTGTCTGTCTGTCTGTCTGTCTGTCTGTCTGTCTGTCTGTCTGTCTGTCTGTCTGTCTGTCTGTCTGTCTGTCTGTCTGTCTGTCTGTCTGTCTGTCTGTCTGTCTGTCTGTCTGTCTGTCTGTCTGTCTGTCTGTCTGTCTGTCTGTCTGTCTGTCTGTCTGTCTGTCTGTCTGTCTGTCTGTCTGTCTGTCTGTCTGTCTGTCTGTCTGTCTGTCTGTCTGTCTGTCTGTCTGTCTGTCTGTCTGTCTGTCTGTCTGTCTGTCTGTCTGTCTGTCTATTTATCTATCTGTCTGTCTGTCTGTCCGTCTGTTGCGCGCACAGACCTACTGAAACGTTAATTCAGCTTGAACTACGAGTTACTTGTGACAAACTTCTGTGTTAAAAAGTTAATAATTAAGACGCATAATGTGTGAACTTCCAGGAGTTCCTGTAGTCCCAAGCAGACCAGGATATGCCGCACATAACAATGTGTACCTCTGTAAGATATGCATTTATACCTCATGCCATACATTTATCATTTATATATAGCCTTGGTCCCTTGTCATGTACATCATTTTTAACTAAAGCCCATATAATTATAGGCTTTTCGTGTGGGGCGTACATTTTGTATGCGGTTTTTATTCCTCTTTTCATTGTCATATATAAGCCTGGCTGATAATAATAATGTGGATGGGTTTTTATTAATAACGGATGTAGTTGGCTTAATTTTGCCATAGCGGTGTATGAATGGGCTGCTTACTTATTGTGCTTTGTTACTGGGCCAGGCAAGACTCGCATAAGAATGAATGTAATAACACCAGGATTAACAGATCTCTAATTTGTTTTGTTGAATTCTTTATGCTACGTATTTTTTTTTTTTTTTTTTTCCCGAGCTCACTACACATTTTTTTTTTTTTTTTGGTACCCCATTAGTGAGTCAGTCTAACTTGTTAAATATGATTATGTTCAGACAATACTATCAGTGTTGTGATATCCTGTTAGTTCGATTTTTTTTTCAAATGTTTTAGTTGCTGTAAGAGAAACAAAGAAGAGATGAGATCTGTTACTGAAAATGTTTCTTTTTTAATTTTCTACTTGCCCCTGGTCTATACAGAACCTAGGGGTGAGCTCTTCCCACTTTCCCGCTTCATCAAAAGAAGCGTCCATTGTTAGTCCTGGCGCCACAACAATAATAAAAGTCTCTAAACTGCAGAGGTCCGTTCTATGGTGGCTGTTTATGTTAGTTCTGTTAATGTCCTAACCAATTCCTGACTGAATGAGACAAAGTGCAGCAGTGGCATGGACAAAGAGGAGGAGGTAATTAACAAATAGATCATCCGAGGGGAATAAAATCTTCGTAATGAAATTTAGCAGTTGAAAAGGGAGAGTTGTAAATTTGATTATGGCACACCGAGACTGCCCCACATCGAGCCTCACCACCTATCTGTTGGGCGTCTTAGGGTGTAAAAACCTGCCAAAAAAACCACCCCGTGACCTCCAGCAGTTACAATGACGCTATCGTATACATATTGTAGTTAATACAAATCGTAATGTATGTGGGTGCTTTCCCTGGGGCGATCCGACAGCCAAACGCTCAAACTTAACGATTTACGGCAAAATGGCATTTCATGAGTATACTATTTAGCAGATGTTATTGCTATTAGTACTACTGTTAGCTTCCTAACCCTCTGCAGTTATTAAGGGTACCATAGGTTTCTAAAAAGTCCCTGCCCTGTGAAAAAGGAGTAAAATTCTTACCTGACTCACATTCTTTGCGTTCCTTCCTCCACGACTTCCTTGCTTACTCCCATAGTTTCCTAAACTTGGCCTCTGTGTTAAACAGGTCTGTCATTTTGCCTCTCTTACCATAGTTGTATTTCGAAATTACCATTTTCCCTATCAATATTGCATGATTAATTTCATTCAGAGATTTCTTGTTAAATTTGCCGTGCGACGACAGTCCCAATAAAACGGAACATTTATCTAAAACAATTCTCTTACCTGTTTCTGCTGTAATTCGGTTTTCGATTTCTTTCCAAAGTGGCTGGACTGTTGGGCAATCATAGAAAAAGTGTTCTAAAAATTCTACCGCTTTACACGTTGGGCATAAAATTGAGTCTTGTATTCCCATCTTTTTTAATAGTATACTTGTTGGATAAATGTTATTCAGTATTTTCCACTGCAATACTCTTAACCTTGTTTCTGTGGTGCAGTTAAATGCAATTTTCCAGTGTGTTTCTCTTATCTCTACTTTCAGTTTTTGTTTCCAGAAATTAATTGCATAAGATTGCCTCTCGACTCTAATCGTTTTTTCAAATCCTTTCCTTCCTATATTACCTATGATTTCCCCTCTGAATTTGATAGATTTCAATGCCCCTGGTCTTTCCTCCTGCAGCAATGGCTTCTTATGAAGAGCGTTGTACAATACATTGTATTCTAGCTGGGCACCAGGAAAGGCCCCGTATTTCCCTATAAAGTCATAAAAGGAAATTATGGTGTTATTATTACATACATCTTTAACATAGACAATATTTCTCTGTATACAGTTTGGCAAGAGAAGTATGCTATTCTTATACTTTATGTTTTTGTTGTTAGACAGTGTTTCATTTACTGATAATACATTTCCGGTCTCTGGGATATGATTATTATCGATCCATGTCTTCAAAACTCGTCTCCAGAATAGTATTTTAACCTTTTCTAGACCTTTGAATTCTTTACTCGCAATGTTACTTTCAAAGGCAGCGATGCCTCCAACTGGAACGAGACATTGCAAAGGAATAATTTTCCAAGGTTGACTTTCACCATGAATTAAATTTTCTCCCCATTGAAGAAGAATAGAAATTTGCTTATGAATTATATTTACCATATTCATCCCACCTTTTTCATATGAACTACACATCGTAACTCTATTTACTTTTTCAAACGCTCTGGTGTTCGTAAGTCGTCTTTTCCATATAAATTTAAAAAATAACTTATTTATTTTGTTCAGAATATGCAAAGGAAGCCCAATGCTCTGCATTACATACATAAATTGACTTAGACCAAATGTTTTCACTATATGTATTTTTCCAATTATAGATAGATCTCTTCTAGCCCATAAGGACAGTATTTTTTCTGTAGTTTCTATTTTCTTATTCCAGTTTTCCTCCGTCTCCATTGCTGGAGACTTCGAGCTGAAAGTTATACCTAAAATTTTCAGTTTGTCAACCACTTTTATGTCTAGTTCTTCAACCCACTGAATTCTTTCTTTTCCCATGGTCATCGCAAGCGACTTTTCTTTATTTAATGCCAGGCCTGAGAGTTCAGTAAATTCTTTTATTTTAGCCAGAATTTCTCTGTAGTCAATTAAGTCTTTCAAAAAAAGTGTTGTGTCGTCGGCATATTGTTTAATTTTTACCTGGCTCGTTGTGTCCGGTAGTGTAATTCCTCTAATATTTCTTTCTTGTTTAATTTTAAGGGCCAAAATTTCAACAGCAACCACAAAGATTAGTGGAGAAATTGGGCAACCCTGCCGTACCCCTCTCTCAATTTTAAACTCTCTGCTAAAGAATCCCCCATTCCTGATGATAGCCACTCGATCTTTCATTAAAGTGGAAATCCAGTGACGAAAATAACTTCCGAAACCAAACATTCTAAAGGATTCAGTAACCAGGCTTGTTGATATAGTATCGAAAGCTTTTTGGAAATCGAGAGATAATAAGACGCTTCCTACTTTCCTTTGCTTTTGATTTTCGATGATATCATCTAATTCTCGTAACATAGTTACTATACTTCTTCCTTTAACAAAGCCCACTTGGTTTTCGCTGATTATGTTATGCAGGACTTTGTCTAGTCTCAATGCCAAAGTTTTTGCTATTATTTTATAATCCGAGTTTGTAAGCGATATTGGGCGCCAGTTTCCTAAATCATTTCTATTTAGACCTTTCCTTTTGTGCAAAAGACTTATAATTCCCTTTCTCTGTGTTGGAGACAAACATCCCTTCTGAAAGCTATAGAGATAGGAGTTCATTAATGGTTTCTTAATTTGGCTCCAGAATACTTTATAAAATTCCATTGGGATTCCATCTAATCCTGGAGCGGAACCATTTTTCATTTTCTTCAGAGCAGATAAAACCTCTGCATCAGTAATTTGTATTTCGCATTGCTCCCGCCCGACATCACATATCCGAGGTATTTGTAATTCCCTTATGAAATTATTGATTCGATTTAAAATTTGTTGTTCACTTTTTTCTTCCCGGTACAAATTTTCGTAAAACTGACAAATTTGGTCATTGATATCAGCAGCGTTATTTAAAACGCTACCACAATTGTTAATAAGTTTATGGATAGTATTACTCTTCGATCTCACTTTTTCTAAACCTAAAAAGAACTTTGTGGACTTTTCACCTTCCTCAATCCATTTTATTCCTGCTCTAATCTGGGCACCTCTTGTCTCATCCATCTGAATTATTTCCAGCTGTTTCTTAGTAGACATAATTTGAGCATAAATCTCTTTACTTTCAGGGTCTTGGGTAAGTTTTGTTTCTAGCATATTCAATGATTCGAACAGATCTGATTTTCTCTCCCTTTTTCCATTTTGTAGATGGCGACTATATTGTTGACTAGCTTCCTTTACATCAATTTTTATCATTTCCCATCTCAATTGGGGGTCCAAATCTTTATAAGTTTCTTCCGTGCGATGTATGGTGTCATTTATTAGGTTGACGTAGCTGAGGTCCTTAAACAGACTTGTATTCATTTTATATGAGGATGGCCCCCTATTAAACGACTGGAAGTTAAACGTAATTATTGAAGCTCTGTGATCTGAAAATCCAAAACTTTGTATATTAGTTTCCGATACAAAAGTGAGGAGGTTGTCACCCACAAAGACGTAATCTAATCTTCTTGCAATGATCGGATTCCCTCGGCTCCAGGTATGGGTTCGATCTCCTGGATGTTGTTGCCTCCACACATCCGTTAGCGACAGTTCTTTTATATGTGTGTTTAGAGATTCAACGATATTATTCGGATGTTTCGATCCTGAAACAATATCTAAGTTGTTGCACATAACAGTGTTAAAATCACCGAGGTATATAACATGAGTGGTATTTCCATTGTCGACATATTTTTCAATTATTCTTTTCACTTGCGCAAAAAATATACATTTTTCCCTTTCTATACATGGTCCATAAACATTTATTAAGTAGACCTCATTTTCATTTTATATGTTCATGTTGGAGATTATCATTCTTTCGTTTTTGTATACAAGTTTTACCTGTTCAACTGCAATAGTTTTGCCGAACATGGTCATAATTCCTTTACTTCTGGTGGTCCCTACTGAATAATGAATCGTTCCTCCCCATTCCTTTTTAACTAATTCCATATCATCCTCGAGAAGGTGCGTTTCCTGCATTGCTATCGCTTCAAATTTTTCAATTTTCATGGTTCGAAAGAGTGCCTTTCGTTTTTTTTGTTGCCTCAAGCCCTGCACGTTAAGCGTGCATATTTTAGTTCTGGACATCATTTCCTTCGTTGGGTAGTTTGTGTTGCCTGTTTCTGTCAATAATTTGTTGTTGTTTTTTCCCTTTCCTTTTTGAGCATACTAACCTCAATTAGTTGAAGTTGGGTCGCACCTTATCTTTTGTGAGGGCTGCTCCGTCGTGTTTTTCGAAGGCGAATCTGGGACCCTCCTTTTCGTGCTCACTGAGCGAGCTTTACTCAGGAAGAAAGGTAAGGTGTTTGTTTCTTTCTTCCCTTTTATTTCTGGGCATTTTTCCTTCTTCCTTCCTCTCTCTCCGTCGGTTCTTTGTCCAGTTTTGTTTTGTTCCCTTATATCAGTTTGTGCGTTCATAGATGAGTTCGTGTTGTTTTGCTGAGTCTTCTGTGGAGCGTCCTCCTCTTTGTCTTTGTTTATTGTTGCCTCCTCTTCACTTCCTCTTCTTTGTTTTTCTTTCCTGTTCACTGTTTTCTTTGTTTTCACTTCTTTGCTTTGTCCTTTCTGAGGATAATCAATTACCTCATCGTCCTTTCTCCGTTCTCGGCCTTTCTCTTCGGTCGCTTCTCTTTCAGCAAAATCTTCACTCTCCTCCTCATCCTCGGCATCTTCATAACTACTATCGTCGCTTTCTCTTGAGATGTCAATAGATGGTTTTGGTTTGCTACTTACCATCTCCGCGTTTGTGCTCCCCAATGTTACGTCTTCCGTCTCTAGACCATCATTTTCATTTCGCCTGTCTCTCTCCTCTTCCACTATCTTGTCATCCTTGTCTGTTTCCCGGGGTCCATTTTCACATTCGTTTTTTCTGTGTCCCGGATTACGGCACAACAAGCACACTTCCTGATTGGTGCACATTCTCGCTGTGTGCCCTTTTTGAAGGCACTTCCTACAGACCTGTACCTCATCCTTCATTTCCCTGTAATAGAGGGAGGCCCAAAATGGACCCATTTGGACCCTGGCCGGGAGGGGTTTTTCTGGGAGGCTGATCCAAACTATTCTTCTCCCCGAGACCCAAGGGGTCAGCCTGCCCTGGGGATCTCTCAGCCTTTCCATTTCCAGTTTTGAACGGCTCTTGACCCCCAGTTTATTAAGAGCCGTCTCAATAGCCTGGTTGCTATATGACAGTGGGATATCCCCCACCGTCAATCTCGTGGCAGGGATTTCCTTACCATCCCCACCTCTTAGTAGAAATGGGTTTTGGTTAAAGAGGGGTATGTGCACCCCTTTCACACTAATTCCCTTCGCCAGGAGCGTGGCCCTGGCCGTTTGCGATTTGGTGTATATTCGCCATAGACCGCCAATTCTTTGGGCTCCCACCGTCTCACCCGCGCCGGACGCCCTCTCCGCGGAGGAGCACACATCGAAAGGGGACAAGCCCCTCTCTCCGTCAAATGGGAAGGCTTTCGCCAGGAAAAAAACCGGTGGAGTTGACGACATCGCAATCTACCTTTCCTTACGATAACGGCAATAACAAAGACGGCAAATATAGCGCGACACAACAGTTATAGTTATAGTCAGTAGGCTATAGGACAAGTGAGTAATGTCAACCTGAGCAAAAAAAAAAAAGCGATCTCGAACAACAAGTAACTCTGCACGCTACACAGAAAAAAAAAAAAAAAAACAACAGTTCAGGTAAGCGGGGGAGAGGTGGGTGACCGGGTTGTGTTGTTGTCAAACAACACTGAAAAAAACGTGGGAAAAAAAAAGAGAGGCACTGTCCAGACCCGAAACTGGACAACGTCGATCAAATCAGTGAATGTCTTCCAAAAAAAAGAACACCAGAAGGCAGCGGAGCACTCACCTGATATCCTTACGGAATCTTGAGGCTTTACTTACCTTCCAGCCTTCACTTCGCTGCAAAACTCGCAGTCGAATCAAACCGTGACAGCCACCAGCCAGTCACAACCGGAAGTCCCTTTATGCTACGTATTATCTGTTACCTTTTTGTGGTATGATAACACATCTATCCTGCATGCTGTTTTCGTATGTATTACAGTGGTCGTGTCTGCGAATTGTAGGCCTACTTCTCATAGCCTGAAGATATAAATCACTGCATCTACAATACAATGTAAAAGCAAAATGTTATGACGTAGTCAGGGGCGAGGCTTCCTCATAATCAAATAATCAGTGATTACCCTTCGAATATTAATTCTAGAATTACTGTGCTTCCAGATCGAGCCCAACTCCAAGTCCATTTAGTCAGTTCAGCATTCTATTCTACGTTGCTATTTTGGGTTTGTTGTTATAGTCTAACACCCCTCACCGAAAAGCATCCTTGTAGGGACTTACACCATATGAACTGGTCCAAAATCAGTGATTAACAAAGACGAAGAAGACTTGACTACACCCAGAAGCGAGCTTGAGCATAGCCTGTTTTCTTCAAAGCGGCGCCGCAGACAGCAAAATAGTGGGGGGAAAAAATAGGTTTATAATCAAGGTTTGACCCGATTTTACGTACTTATGCAGGTTTTTCACTATGCGGTCGTTTTCATCCCAATCGAAAGGTAAAGAGTAGAGTGAAAGAGTTTGTGTTGATCTTTTTTTGTTTTTTTGTTTGAGGTAATCTAAGAATAATTTACTCTACGCACAGCAAGAGCTATCAAAGAATAATAATCATTATAGTCTAGAACTAGATATAACTGTGATCAAAATCAGTCGAACGTATTAAAAACATCAATTCACTTGATAGGTCGCTCGAACCTAAACCGCAACGGCAGATAGCCACTTCTCCGAAATCGCTACACATTGTTGTGTCACAGAGATGCCATTTATGCACTTTCTACCATTTAATGTTAATGGGTCCTCTCCGAGAAACTTTATGAGATGGTAGAATAACAAAATCTCTGGCTATGAAAACGTGCTGTTCAAATTATATTTTTAAAAATGGGTGAAAAATATGCGTTTATAAGTCTGTTAGTATGAATGAATAGTTTTTGAGATTAGTTTGGCTTGTAAATTGCTGCATTCCTGTCCTGTTGACAAGAATAGTCCGCCCTTCAGATTTTTGCAGTGCCTAGCAACCGTTTCATTGTTTTAGTCGCTGCATTTATAATTATAATTAGATCTATGTAAATATGATGTAGCGATACGTCCTATTAAATGAGGATCTTACTAGTTTAAATTCTGATTACCCTCTGCAGAGGACCACGCTTCGCCCCTGGACGTAGTGTGAGATATATCATACACTTCATGCTGGTGTCTTTGTACATAAGAAACTCTTCACAGTGTTTCAAAATGGAATTACAGCTGGATTGCCACGTAACAGTGTTTCGACAGTATTACCTGACTATCAGTTTTACGAACTGACTTGAAGACATTCTGGCGTCATTTTTATATTTCCCTCAAGGCCATGGGACGCGCTATCAGATATGTCTCGACTTTAGTTCCTGTTTCTTCCAATTTCCCTTTTTTGCACAACGGAGAAATTCGAGTTTAAACGTTTGCGGCTTTAGTATTATGACAAGTTGGAATCAATGGGTGCCACAACGCATTTTAAACAAGTGTCCAAGTGGGCATCCGTTATAACTTGTCTCTTCTACATAAGCTTATAAAAGATCTCCAGTTTTTCAGAAAATGGGGATAGAACAAACAAGAACCTAAGGTCGCGATGTTCATAGACAGGACAGATCTTTATGGTAGAGTTCTCAAGTTAAGCCTCGGAACAGGGTTCACACAGGTTTTCAAAAGCTCTTGAAGTCCTTAATTTTCATAAAAGAAAAAATAAATACTCAAAAAGTCCTTAAATTCTGAAAATGATGTCAAAGTCTTTAAAAAGTCCTTAAATATTTACTATTTGTGTTTCAACTGAGACATTTGAGATTGAGATCTCCCAACTGCATACTGGTTAATTGTACATTGAAGTAACTGAACTTTTCTGAGTGAATTTACTATGTTTGAACTCTGGGTACAGAAACACCCCGTTTCGATGAGTGCTGCACGCCACTTGTATAATTGTATATTTCTTGCGCATGGGTGCTTCATTTTTTAGTGCTGCGTGCATGTAATATTTCTTGGTCACAAGCACACGGGTCCTTAATTTGTTTACTGTGTCCTTAGGAAGGCCTTAAAAAGTCCTTAAAATTAGTTTTCAAGACTTTGTATGAACCCTGTCGGAGATTCCTACAGTACGCCTAGGCGCGCTCCAGCCGATTTTGATCAGCCGACTAATTGCGTGATGAGATCAAGACATTGAGTTTCAGTGAGGAAAAAAAAAAACAACAGCAGCCGGCTAATGTGCGTCAACAATCAAAATACGTTTTAAGCGAATGGGTTTCTGAATTATTTTTAAACATAGGGACGGTTTCCAACTCCTTGGTGTTGGATGGAAGCGCTCCAGATACTGGGGCCAGAAACCGAAAAAACGGACAACGACCGAATGTTTCCAGATTATAATTTGACTATCATTTAACTATAAATTTATTTGTTTTGGCGTGTATAGTTTTTTTTTTTCCTCCACAACGAGACAGAGTTTTTCTGCCCTGCGCATGACGCTTATTAAATTTACCACAAGCACGCAAGACGTTACATACCAGTCCTGTAGCCCATTCACGATACAGTAACACCAGAGTCCAGGGTAACGCTGCATTGTGTCTTTCCACACCATAATTTTGCAAGGGTCTTTAAGGTGTATAAATTTCTGTCATGTTGGAAACATTATCTGCCAACTCTCATAAATCATTGCTTGACACGTATGATATTACTAGGGTCTACTTCGGCCGTGGTGCACAGACCTCCAAGAAGAGCCTTTTCCCTACAAAGACGTAAGCGTTGCCGGCAGCTGACATGACGCACCACCAATGCACAACAAGCCTGTCACACACAGTCCGTTTTTCTAAACTCACATCCAGCACTATTCTTTATGCCGTGTTGAAATCCAGACCACCGACCCGGCATGATGCACTTTAACATGCGTGCTGTTTTTTGTTTTTTTTCTGGACTGGGTTCGTTGGGGGTTGGGGGGAGGGGGGGGGGCATATGCCGACCAAAGGTTTTCGTTTCAGAAGTATTCAGCTACTATTAGCGAACACAAAATTCAAATGAGAGATAGTGAACACTTCGATTTTTATTCTCTATATAAAAATAGTGATTACATTAATCATTAATGAATGAATGAATGAATGAATGAATGAATGAATGAATGAATGAATGAATGAATGGCATTTCTGCTTACGCAATATGTGCTGTTGGAAACTAGATCTGGAAATGACTTTTTGCAGTCAGCCTTTGGGAAATTATGCAGGATGCTCATGATGTCAGTGGCATGCGCAGGGAAGTGTCTTTGGGCGAGATTTGTCATTATATCAATCCCACACCTGCCACAGCCTAAACCATAGCCGCATGCTATATGCCTTCGGGTTCTCCCAATAGAATGATAGACATTCAGTCTTTGGGTGAGATTTGCAATATCAATCCCACACCGGCCACAGCCTAAACCATAGCCGCATGCTATATGCCTTCGGGTTCTCCCAATAGAATGATAGACATTCAGTCTTCGGGTGAGATTTGCCATGATATCAATTCCACACCAACCACAGTCTAAACCATAGCTGCATGCTATATTAAATGCCTTCGGGCGCTCCCAATATAAGGGTAGATACTCGGTAGACATAATGTGCAGAAGTCCATTGCAGAAATGAAGAAAGCTCCGGGGATTAACCATAAGTTCTGCACTAAAGCTTATCCTATTCATGTTTTCGAAGACGCAGAATAAGTCAAATCGTACAGTATATAGATCTATATCTATGTGCATTTTTTTTTTACAGTTAGGTGTTAAATGTTGTACACGGTGAAGGTTTTGTTGTTGTTGTTTTTATGTTGTGGCTTGATAATTGAATATACATGTAGTTATTATGCTGACATTTCATTTTATTTGTGGTGTCACTGCGTGATGCATGCACCTTTTTTGTTGTTGCTGTTGTTTTTAAATTACTAACACACACTCTCTATCTCTCGTTCTCTCTCCGTGTGTGTGTGTGTGTGTGTGTGTGTGTGGGTGTGTGTGTGTTCTGATTGATTTTAGACAGATATGATCAGCGCCACACGCAAATAATTTATTACTACTTTTACTATTATTGTTATTATCAACAATATTATCATTATCAATACTATTATTATTATTGTAAACTGTTATCATAAGCATATTTTAAAATTGCCTTGAATGTCAGCTCTGTCGGCCTCTGCCACCTAAATTTTAATTTTCTTTTCTTTTTATTTTTTATTCTGGAGTTATCGGTTTTAAACTTTTACTTGGGGTAACTCAGCCACCCCACCCCCCAAATAGAATTTTTTTTAAAAATCTGACGGCCCTGATTACTTTATGTGTGGAGTTTTGAAGACGTAGGCGCACTGCAACCCATGACAAATACCTTTCAGTGCATTTTGTGTACGGCTTTTAGCATGTGGACACGCCTTTACGGGGATAAAATAATTCCATCCCTTTGTTGTGTGTGTGTGTTTTTTTGAGACATGGATATGCAACTGCACTCTGTGACAAATAAGCGTGAATGTCTCTGTAATGTCGTTTTTAACAGTCCACGACAAATCTGCGCAATTGCACTATTTGTGGGGCTTATTGTGTACTTTTTTAAGATGGGGGTAAGCAATAGCACTTCATGACAAATACAATTAATGAAAACTCATTCGTTGTGTGCGTGATTTTCTAAACCGTGGACACGCCTGCGTTACCCCCGACAAACAGACCTTAATGCGTCTATTATGATTGTGGTTTTTAGGATATGATATTGTAAAAAAAAATAAAAAAAACCTGGAGGGTCGCAGCAAGGCTTGAAGCAAAGTTAAAATATGGCAATGTACTTTACACCATTTTCTGTTTGCCGTGTCTTTACATTTAAGACAAGAGTACATGCATTTGCATTAATTGTTAGCCTTTAGACCCGTGTTTCTCAACCTTTTTTTTTGTCCCACGCCCCACTTCAAGTTTAAACAACAAAAACAAAATGTGTCCCACCATGATCGGACAAAGTTATTATAAAGTATACAAAACTCTTTAAAACATATTTATATACGCAGTCGTGCATCTGTTAATTTCGATGTTTCAATGTGAGCTAAACGAGGAAACCACCAGCTCCACATAAACAAAGATTATCTATACAGTTAAGTTAAAATACACTATGAAAAATCCCTACCCCCCATTCTGAACTTCTATGCCACACATAACCCCCCCCCCCCCCCACCTTGAGAAACACTGTGTTAAACCTTCTAGTCCACGACAAATTACGCCTAAGATGTATTTTTTGCAGCTAATGATGATGTTGAAGAGCAAATCCGCCTTCACGACGGCGATTTTTCCCCCGCAATTTTCACTAACGGTGACGGTTAGTGTAACACGTCAACGTGGCGCATGATCGACGTAATTCTAATAAATAAGCATGTGCATGTAGATATTTGTACTGATTATGTAATGTAGATATTTGTATCAGTGATTTGCAGAAATGCACATGTTCCAATTCTTTTTTTTTTGCTCCGATTGAAATACGATTTGGAATGTATTCATTCTGTGCATGGCTCAGTGATTACATATAACCGAATAAATATATAAGTACATAATTAAAAGAATCAGAGGAAAAAACAACAAATAAATGCTCATTTATTTTGCTTACATTTGTATCTTAATAATTATCATAGCTTTGATGATTGCTTATCAGGCACAATCATAATTTCAAATCTCTGTAGCATGTGCTTCATAAATCAATAATAAAATATTGATATCCGAAATGAAAGTTACGAAGGCAATGAATGCTTTAAAATGTTTTCGTATAATCTCAGCAGTGATTTAGACGGTCAGTGAAGGGACTGCCCACACTAAAACCTTCACGAGTGTTGGAAAATTGTAATGAGGGTGAATGGCAGATTTTTCGACATCCATAAAAAATGATATTATTTAATCGAATGTTTGTCATATGACTAAAAGGACAAATAATTTCACATCAACGACATTTTAATACAATTATTACTGTATAAGTGCATAAGTTTAAAGATGCAAACTGATAATGCGTCACCTGTACACAATTTCTTTTTTCATTAAAACAGTTCCGACTCATGGCGGACAACGCATTTACCACAGTCAGCCACTGGCCCCAGTGTACGAGATACCCCCTACCAGGGGTATGGAGATATATGACGTCTACCAGTTTGCAGGTAAAGTACTGTGTATCTTTTTCAAACACCGCAAGAAGCCCTTCTCTTTCGGGCTTGTTTCTTCGGTCAAGCACGTTAATGCCTGGTGGCCTTTCCTTGTGACCAACCCCGCCCTATTTACCGCTCAGTCGCAGATGCAGTTTATAGAATGCAGCAAATGAGGCTTGTATTGGTCTTCAATCTCTTGGAAGCTAAGGAGATAAATGCAATCGATTGCGACCTGAGAAAGACACACATTTCATAAAGCAGATAGAACCTTATTATTCTCGAGTCACGAGTTGCCAGGTTGGTTTGAAAACTGTTTGGTCTGATTTAACATAAGGATTATCTGTTAAGTAAGAACAAACAAAAATTAGTGCATACATGAGTACATTACATTGTACTGCGAGTTCAGAAGCTGGGAAGAGGGGAAGTAATGGGAGGTAATGAGGAGGCGTGTCATTACACAAAACGATTTTTTCTATATTGAATGAGAGTTTGTATGAACATAGTTATGTTGTATTTATAATATATTATATTATATTATATTATATTATATTACATATTAGTCTTTGACAGACTTGCAAAATCCGTTGTTTTGCCAACTACTTGAATTAATATTTTCAGAGAACCATATCTTAGCCTTTAGTAGTGATGTTCTCCCTCATTATTATTTTCTGCGGTTTTATCCGTGCAGGAGGAGGCCCCGGTGGTTCTCGGTCCAAGCTTCTTGAGACGAGACACACGCCACAATATTACAATGACTACGGTGAGTTCAGGATTACCAGGTTAGAGCGCTCCAAGAGTGACGCCCAGGAGAGACGGTCTCCACGACATGAGCTCAACAACAGCAGGCAGTCCTCCAGACCCAGGTCATCTTCCCAAGAGAAACATGGCAAATCCACGTCTTCCAAGGAGAACTCACGAAGATCCAACAGCAGCGAGGGCAAGAAGGTGTCCCAGTCTGTGGAATCGCTGAAAGGTGGAGGGAATGTAGTTCATAGGTCAAGTAGGGGCCAGGAAAACAGAGCATTTGCGCCAGATGCTGCGATGTCTAGAATGCCACCGAATAGATCTGACGTCAAACCCGCTTCTTCTCCAAAAGTGGATACCACCATTTACTATCCAAGGGGTAATAACGGTGTGGTCAGTACCATTGTCACAACCACTGACATTTCGCCTTCAGCTACGGACAGTATGAAATTGCTAGCCAAGAACAAAACTGACGACCAGAAAACACAACCTGCCTTAACGTCGCTGATGACAGAGAAACTAGACGACAGTGCTAAGGATATTGACTATCGGCACCATCAATATCAGGGTGATATTTATTCCACGCCTATGAAAACTATCACCGATACCAACGAAAACGACGACAACCCAATTCTAAACCGTATGAAAGAAATGGTGGTAGAAAAATCCCGGAATAGCAGCAACCCTTCATCTCCAAGAGAGAGCTCGAACATTCCATACGAGGCTTTCAGCCCTTCTACGGTTCGTGACGTCACTAGCACGGGGCAATTCCAGGAAATCACAAAAGTCACCACGGTGACGAAAACCGAAGTGATTGAATCTTTCGAAACTGTCCCTGACACTGTTCAGCAGAGTATCGAAAGTAAAGATAAAGACACTGTTGATGGTCTAGTCCTGCCTGAGCTTTCAGAACTTGAGAAAGCTCAGGAGGTCGAGAATACCAAATCTGTGGTGACGCAGCCTGCCTCGTTAGGTGTAGAAGATACAGTTGCAGTAGCAGTGGTGAGGGAGTCCACGCCTAGTCCTGTACCCGCGCAGAGAAAATTGTCTGCATCACCTAGATTGGGTCTTGATAAAGATGGTGCTGAAGTCGGTAAGATTTGTTTTATTTTAATTTTTTATATTATTTTATTTTATTTTATTTTATTCTTTAAAAAATATGCAATGTTAATAATTTTTATCTTATTTTAGTCTCAAGTGTCCACTTGTGACTTCTAGAGACTACCAGATAGCGTAACCTGTACATTACGCTATAACTCGTACTTAGTTGTTACGTAAAATCTGACGTTGTTTTACGGTCAAAGAAGAAGAAATTCGTTTCCATTTGGGTCTGGGACTGAATGTGTGACATCATCTAGTTATGCATCATACCAAGACAGTACAGTCAGAGATTGTATTTCTATAAAGCTACACAGCTCAAAGATGCCACATTCAGAAAGTCGGTAACCCAAGCAGTGGCGAAGCGCGGGTGGGGCTGCGCAAAATCCTTAGGGGGCAACATTTGGGAACTATCACCGTGTTAACTGCCAGTTGTGAAAGAAGTTTCTCAGAACATCAATTAATCAGAACGTATGAGAAATCTACAGATAGCCAAGTAAGACTGAATAACCTAGCAATATTGTCAATAGATAGGGATTTCAATGTAGAGTTCAATAAATTAACATTAGAACAAATTAAAACGGGCGAGTTTAAATATATTTGAGTACACTGGCATTAAATGAACTTCTTTAATTACATCAGGTTTTTTTTTTTAAAAATACAATGCACGTGCTTCGGGTGGAAGAGGTTCACTACTGAACTGGTGGAAGTGGCTTAGGGAGTGCTAGTAATGGTCCACGGGTCAGGGGGTGCAGTACTTGCCTTCAACCGGGCGCTGATTAACCCGCATTAAGCCACTGATTCAGGGAAAATGCAGGGCCCTGATAATTTTTTCTCTTCTAAATGAAACAGGAATTATCTGCTGTGCTATTTCACTGCGTCATAAAGGGGGCATGCAGTCGTTCTGTGCTTACAATACACATATTAACGCAGACGGCAATTGCCATTTAAGTAGGCCGAACAGGGGACAATTTTATGAATTGCGTACACTTCAGTGCCCAGTTTAAGATGTTAAAAGCGACCTCGCCAGTAGATTTTTCTGTGAATTCATATGCATAATACCTCATTAATGTCTCGCTACATTTGAAGATCGACGGAAAGTGATCCAGACTCTCTATAAGTACTGGTTCTGCCTGCTGTCAAACACCCTGCGGTCCATCTGTCAGTTTTTAACAGTGCCACTTTTATGTTTGTATACCAAAACGAGCATCTCCTCGCTGTATTAGGAGGGTATCATACTAAGCCCAGAATGCCACAGCCAGTTGCGGCCAGCAAAATGTACATCCAAGAAATAGCGGCTGTGTCTGACCAGGCTTACAATGATAGGGTCTTTCCTGATTCACTGAGAAAAAATTGGACATTATTTATGATTACGGTGTGTACTTTTTGTCTGCCAGCTGCTGACTGTGACGTTCCAGGCTTAGTGTGATACCTCAGTTGTCTCAAGTGCCAGATTTAGGCTTGATGAGGCTCAAATCTTTATAAAACTTGGAGGCCTCTTGTTCAAAAATTGCACAAGAAGGTCGCACAAAAATGCGTACCAAAAAAGAACTTTGGTCACCATAAAGAGTTAATAGCTTGGTATTTAAAGAGTGATAAAATTATGTGATCTAAGATATTAAAAGCCGAAACAAAAATTCTGAAATTTTGTGAGGCCCTAAGCTGTAGCTAATATTTTTACCCTATGCCTAAATCCGGTATCAGTTATCTGCGAACTATAACACCATTTCGTACAAAACCGAAGCAACGGCGTACAATAACAGTCCAAAGTCTCTGCCGTGAAACCCATTATCTCCTTTTTATATCGGCAAATATGTATTTACACTATTACCAGCGGAGAGCAAAATAAACATAGCCATTGAATGATTTGATGCGGCGTTTTAAAATTTAACCTTGGTGATTTTAAAAAAAAAAATTTCAGAGTCAGAGGATTTCCCATCCTTTGTTCCCTCCTACTTGTATTCCATAAATGCAAGCCTTCAAAAGCCAGAGAAAGACCAGCGTTGGGGCGTCAAAACTCTTTTTACTGATAAAAAAGATGAAAGGGAGAGATTAGGCTATGTGGGCAAACTGAATAATCTTCCTCCTTCTCCACTTAAAAGAAATGTGATGGCAATCCGTTTTGTAGATTTCACGGACTATTCAAAAGTATTAATTAGGTATGTGTGTGTGGATTTAAGATGCAAAACTCAAACATAACTGGGCGTGTGTACCTATATGATTGAGTTCATATACGTCCATGTCTCTATTGTCATGATTATTATCTCGGAGGGAACTTCCATTGACGAATTCAAACAAGTGGAAAACTTGGAAATGTCGATTGTTACTGGAAAAACAAATTAGATTAATATTTTGGTGTGGGGGGGGGGGGGGGGGGGCTTGCTTTTTCTTTAAAGTTTTAGTGTTTTAGTCATCTATGATTTGCATGTTTTGCAGGCTTTTTTTTTTTGTTGTTGTTGTTAAATAAATAAAGTTTGAGCATTTTTTATTTTTTGTAGTTTTCGTTATTAAAGACCTGTTTTCTCGACCAGTCAAGCTCTTCGTCCTCTACTGAGTTCTGTGATTTGAAATATCTGTTCCACTTTGACATTTTATGAAGATAAGGACTGATACCAAAACCAAAACTGTCTTCGAAACGTTTCACGTGTTTACATTTTATTCTTTTAGTTGAATTTGCAGCGTTCTGATTCGAATTTTCTTAATTTAATTTATTTCTAGGAAAAGAAGTCACCGCCACAGCATTTAAATTTCTGGACACCTATCTCTCCGATGAAGAGGGCGGAGATGGTGTAGATAGTCCACCCTTGTCTCCAGGTGGGATGACAGGTAAGTCTTAAACCGTTTGCCAGTTATTGATTGGACACTGTATGGATCACGTATCATGCAGTTCCTTTAGACATGCATTATCCTCAACTTGTCACCAACCGCACATCTCCCCCTCTCTTCTCTCACCTACCCGCTCCAGCTGTCTGTCTGTCTGTCACTGTGTCTCATCCTTAATGTCATGAACAATTTCAGAAGCTATGGAAGGTTTGTTATGTTATTATTACTGTTACAGTGTATTATGATTATTATGGGGCTTATTATGTTTATCAAATAATTATTTAGAACCTTCCTCACATTAAATGGAAGGCACGTGTATGCATTTAAGCAAATCCGAATCATATGAGCTGCAGTAGGTCTTGAATAAAAATCAGGCAAGGTTTTTTTTGTTGTTGTTGTTGTTTTTATCAAATAGATAGACTGCTATTTTATATCACATTTGGTCATGGCTACCTCAACCAGGCACAATGTTACCTAACTTCATGAAAAATTCCACGTGGTGAGATTACTAAATACTCCTGGTACATTGCTTCTTTGAAAGATTTAATTATGCCTGCTGCATTATATGCAAAGTGGCCTTGTCTCATGACCAGCTGCAAAGAAATCACGCTGTCCTCCATACTGTAAACATCTTTATTACTTGGAAAAAAAATGTAAACTTTTCATTCACAGTTGAAGTGGCAAACTGAGATGGAAGTGTTGTTATTTTCTCCCTGATTGACAGGGATGAAGAATGAAAGTAGGACCTCAAATCCGAATGAGCTGCCCACAGGGCAATGACCCTTGTACAATGGCCAGCACAGACGCTTAACCCAGAATCCTTCTCAACAGCCAGGGAGTCTTAAAATGAAAAGAGGTGGCATACATGTCGTCATTTCCACGGTGTTTGATGAACATAACTGCCTTGAACATGTTCCAAGGTTGTTCGTCACTGCAGTTTACCAAAACTCCCTCAGCTGACCAGGAAAAGAAAACAGACATATACAATGTATATTATGATATGGGAACCTCATTCCGTCATGTTTTGTGTAGCTTCGTCATTTTGTTCTTGTTGTTTCATTATAAAATAATTCATAACCGTGCGTTAGATGTGTGCTTGTGTATTGCTTTGAATGCTGTGACACTATAATTAATTGTCCAGTTACATTATCAAGAAAATGTACATATCAGCATCTTCCTCCTAGAATATTGTTATTGTGACTTACTATTGTTGGATCAGGCAGAGAACAACATAACTATCACACATTACAAGCCAATATAATAATAATAATAATAATAATATATTGCATTTATATAGCGCCCAACCCCGTCGATGACAAGCTCTGGGCGCTTTAACAAACTCTTACACACACACACACACACGCATACACAAAAGAAATTCAAAAATATTTACTATTGTTGCTGCCGAAAAACACCTAGCCTAGTTTGTCTGAAAGAAATGGGTCTTCAGATGGCGTTTGAAAGAACCAATGTCATTAATTTCCCTGGTTGTCTTTGGAAGAGTGTTCCAGATGGTAGGGCCAAGAAATGAAAAGGACTTTTCTCCTACAGTGGACAGATTCATTTTAGGTACTTTCAATTTTGTAGTGTCAGATGATGATCTTAGTTGACGAGATGGAACATAGTAATCAGTTAAATCAACTAGGTACGATGGAGCAGTATTATTGACACATTTGTGACAAATGGATGACAATTTGTACATTATTCTTTTCTCGACTGGCAGCCAGTGCAAACTCTGCAGAAGTGGCAGTGCTGAATCTCTTTTCTTTTTCTTCAAAACAAGTCTCGCTGCATTGTTTTGAGCAATTTGGAGTTTTCTAATATTTTTTTGTGAAATTCCAGCCAAAAGGGAGTTGCAATAGTCAAGCTTTGAAAGTACAAAAGAATTTACTAAAACAGCCGCAGTTTCAGTTGAAATAAGATGTCTGATTTTACCAATTTTCCAGATTTCCATGTATAGAATACGAATGAGGTGACTAACCTGAGACGAATATAATGGCTGAACAACCATTAATTTCACCTGTAGGGCATGGAATAAAAATGCAGCAGAAGAATGATTGAGATTTTCAGCATTAAAAATTCAACTCAGCATGGCTGAAGTAACTTGTTCAAAAACTAAATCTATGTAAAGACTTGAAATTTATTGTAAAATGTAACAAAGCCTTGTGATTTATGAAACTTCGGACGCCAGTTCTACTGTTCATGTGTCTCGCCATTTTTTATTCATATTTTTTTTTTTTTTTTGTCCATTGGCAAAACTGGAAGACATGTGATTTGACAATGCAAATTACCTCATAATGCCATGTTTATAAAGATATTTGGGAAAGATAATGTGTTGTACATGAAAAAGATTGCATTTTTATTGTAAAGTCTCCTGCTTACAGACTCAGGGGTTTGTACAGAAGATGAAAATATTCTCTGAAAAGTTAGGGTGTCTACTCATTCATTGTTCTACAAAATAATGTGACGATGTCCAGCATGAGATGTTTTGTAATATAATATTTATTTTGGTTTGTTTTGTGGTATAAGCATGGCAGCTTTTTGTGAAGCATTATGTGTGAGATATTCATCATTTCTTCAAGATGTACACTGACTGTGTGACTTAGCACAAAGTAAATAGACCTCCATTTAAAACAAAGCCTCTTGTAAAGAAGCTGATGCAGAGGTGCTCGCCTCTCATGCCAAGGGTCCCGGGTTCTAAACCCGGGCAGTGCAGGCATGTTGGAAAGTGGATTTTTCTCATATTTTCAAGTCCCTGGTCCTATTGGGGGGTAGGATCGAGTAGTTCTTGGAAATTGGATTTTTCTCATATTTTCAAGTCCCTGGTCCTATTGGGGGGTAGGATCGAGTACCTAGTCTTCTCGGATAAGGACGAAAAAATTCGGAGGGCCCGTGTGCACGTTGCGCACGTTAAAGATACCTTGGCGGTTGGAAATCGTAAAGAGCAGGCCGAAAGGCCGCTGCCCGGGCAAAATTGAAATTAATAGATTAAAATTTATTCATATCATCTCCCCCCCCCCCGCCAGAACAAGAAATAATAAAACAAGTAAAGTGAGGTGTAAATGCCAAGGGCAGCGAACCTCCTAAAATAAAGACCTCAAATAGAAGCTGATGCAGATTCATTGAGTTTCTTTTAAAATGTATGGTAGGTGAACGTTTGCCAATTTTAACCTTTTCACTTCATCCATAAGTGAAAGAATCTGTTTCATTGTCATTGGGTTGCTGTTTCACATAGAGAACTGTCACCATGTGCCTCTGACACAAATACATGTATACTGGAAACAGCCATTATGTGACAAATTATCTGCTTCTCTCCTTTAATTTCAGTTTGGTTGTGAGATTATACAATCAAAAATATATATATATATAGAAATGTGTATAGCAATCTTCTTGCCATTATTTTTGGCATATAATTCAAAAATCTATTATTTCATGTTAACTGAAGGTAATTTGTGTGTGTAGAGAAACTGTTTCTGCCAGGATTATCTTCATTCATTCGCTACAGTAAGCAGAATATTTGGCTCCTGGATTTTCGCTTTGCTACGGAAAGCTGAATATTTGGCTCAAGTGGACACCGATTTTCCAAGACTAATATCTAAGCCAACTTCTCAAAATATTGAGTCCCATCCAGGTTTACTGATTTTCCTTTACTTTAATGTCAAATGCATTATGTCATGTGTTTATTATGAGTGAAAGAAAAAACATCTTTGAACTAGGCGTACATTTTGAACTAGATAGTATTGAGAATTCCCGTCCACACCCATAAAAGTTACACCTAGGGAATGACTTAATGGGAGTCAAAGATTTTAGTTTTGCTGCCTGGCTAAAATTGGCCCATAAAATAAAATTTAAAAAATAAATAAAATGAAAATAATTAAGATGCCTCGGCAATAAAACCCATTCCTGTTCTGCAATCTGATTTCAACTGCAGTGGTACAAATAAATATTTCTCAGTTTAGGGCCTCGAATGTCCTTTACTTTAGTCCCTGTTGTCATATTGAAAATTTAAAAAAAAAAAAAGCCCAAAATTACCAAGTATTTAAACTTTAAACATGACAGCGCCAGTGAGACACTTTTTGTCCATGAACAAATTGTAAAAACAACAGCAATATCTTTGCCTAATTGCATATATGTAATACTCACTAGTTATAAATCATGACATTCCACAACAGCTAAACAGTGAGCTTATTTTTTTTAAATTATTTTTTATCTATCATTATTATTTTGGCTGTGATATAATCTGAATTAATTTCCTTATTCAGTAACAAGCATTTCTTGCCCTGACAAAAGAGACCTTATGCCATTTTGATTTTGGTTTTGTCTTATTAGTTTTAATCAATTAATGCCTTTTATTACAATATGCTTCTAATAAAGTGTATGATAGTCATGTAACTTTATATATAATGATTTTCTTTAAACAAGAGTAGATTTTTATTATGGAAAGTGGTTTTGTTGGAAACATTTCTTTTTCCTTATTGATTTTAACATCATCAACAATTTACCTCTGATGGTGAGTCATGTTAAAGCCATGCCATTATTTACATTAGGGTGATTAGTTATTCATTTTGTTAATGCAATAAAAATCAGATCCACATCATCCCTTGCCTAGCTAGGCCTTTTTTGAAGATTATTCTACCTGGCTGATTATACCTGGCTGCAAATTGTAGCTTTGAACATTTTTATTGTATAACATTTGAATTTGGATTAACTTATTAATTAATTATTCCACGCTGAAATATTATTAAATAAAATAATCATTCCATTCTGAAATATAATTAATTTAATTAATCAATTTATTTCTTTTGTATTGGTTGTTATAACCACCTCTTATTAAGTTTTTCTGCACCAAAGGTTTTTACAGTGCATGGCCAGCTTTACTATTAGTCGTATAATAACCCCTCCCCTCCCATTCCTCTATCAATATAGGAAAGCCATAACATAACCACCAGAACTCATACCTGTGTATCTTGTTGATATGTTTCTTGCAATTAATTTTCTGAACTGATTACTGTGGCTATGTATCATCTCAAATTATTGCAATCTAATATCCCCATACTAAGTATAAAACTAAATTGTGAGTGAATCTGGTGAAATTGGGCTTAAGGCAAATTTTTTATACTTCTTTGAAAAATTAAAATTTATAAAATATTTCTTAGAAGATTTCAAACAAATTACATGTATTTTACTTGAGTGCAGAATAAATGGCTAATCTTTTATATTATAATATAAAGAAACCTCAATTTCCATAGGAAATTTTCCCCCTTTGGAGGCGTTTGCTCAGGAATTTGATCTTTCACCGCAAGCCTGATATTGCCAGATCCCACTAATGTCCCCATACTAAGTATAAAACTAAACTGTTTAAAATCAGGGAAAACTCAACAGTAAAAATGATTTTTACGATGAAGTTATAAAAAAAAAAATTAGATGATGATGTAGGAAATTGATAATAACAAGACAAATCCAAGGCTAAGCAAGGCTGCCATGAAGCCAGGCAGAGATCAGAAGCTCTGGGGGACAAAATCTTTTCCGTTCATCAACGTCTTTAACCGCACCAGGGATAGAGTGTTATACTGTCATCTTGCTGAAAAACACCCTATGAACCAACAGGTCAAATTTACTTATTAACATAAGTTTACAGTGGAAAATGTACTCTATATCTTTCATTCAGTTTTAATTTTTGCACTACATATAGTTTCTTTTAATCCGAAAAATTAAAACAAGTCCCAAAGCTCATTTTTTTTGTTCGTCTACGATAAAATTTCATTTCTGGCGTATAGCCTACGGTCTTTTTGCATAGAATAGCAGTTGAGAGGATGTGGGATTCATTGATTGGTCAAGAATTTGTACAAAGAGTGCATTGTTTTGCCTTGATATAATACGATGTTTGAACCAATTGTCATGTCAATGTGTTCAGCAATATAATTCATATTCATCACTTTGCAAGTAAGTGTGTTTTTGTTTGTTTGCACTGTGATCAATATCTTCGGACTTCCTTGCCCACAGGGAATGAATGTCAGCTTGTCTGTTGATAAGAGTTTGCGCAAATGGCCAGCCACCCACAGACTGGTCCAGTAATACAGAAAAAATGGCAGTGGGAAAAGCAGCTATAACTACACAACAATAACAGTAACTACCAGACTGGGCTGCGTTTGATTGGTTGCTTTGAATTAGCTAAGTAGAGGCTGAAATCATTGCTTCTGGGGGGGGGGGGGGGGTCAGCCTAAGATTGTTGACTTCATTTGCTAAACAAGCAGGTGAACATTCATTCATAAATATACCGACCCCCACCCCATCCCCTCTCTCCTGAAACGACTTGAGGTGGAAAAGTACAAAGGTGCCCACTCTACTATCCACCGCATGAGTGGAAAAAGTACAAATTTTGGCCCTTATTTTCAGAAATGAGAAAATGTGAACTCTCTCTCTCTTTCTTTCTTTCTCTTTCTCTCTCTCTCTCTCTCCTTCCTCTTCAACCTCTATCTCAAATGCTTGTTCCCACTGCCATGCCCTCTTTCAATGGTTTTACCTTGGTCCAATCTGTGAAAGCAATGAACGTGGAGAAATATGTGTGAGTTTGACACAGAGTTTGCAATTATCACAGCCTTATGATGAAAAGTTATTACTGTTTGTCAAGGAGAGTGATGTTGTTGCGGAAACGTGTATCTGTAATACTATACTCCTGCATGTTTGTAGGGAACTGAATGTCATTTCTAAGTGTCTCCTAATATCAGAACTTATGACTGGAAATATGATCTGCTTTAACGTATCTATAAAGGCCTACTTAATACGCTATATATATCATTATTATTATATTATTATAATTATATTCAAAGTATGAATAACCTTTATGAAGTGAGTAAAATTATGCCTGAGTATGAATTACCATATTATGCAATAAAAATCAAACGCTCGCACAACAGATGTTTGTTCTCGTTTTTATGTTCTTGGTATGTGTGGCAAGACCATAATTCTGGTACAGTGGTTTTCAGCCGGGCAGGAATGGGGGGAGGGGGGTGTTGGGGGATTTCAGGAAGCAGGAAGGAGGAAGTGCCGGGGCCGGTAAATCATGCACATGAAAGATGTTGTGAAAATATTTACATTTATGTCCCCGATCGTGCATAATAATCATTGCTGCTGAGTCAGATTGCCTTTACTTGAGAGGCCATCAGTAAAGTTCGTACTCTTGATTTTGGCCATTTTTTTTTTTTTTTACCCACACCTCTGACATTGTCGCTTTTCATAATTTTTTAATTTGACCTGTTCCACTAGATACATAGCGCACATTCGATTCTTATATTGTAATCCTACAACATTTTTGTTGAAAAAACAAACAAACAAAAAACTGAAACTTCTTAATTCATTACCTTAATTTGCCCCCCCCCCCCCCCCATATAGGCGATACGCTTTTCATACCAGTGGTACCCCCTCCCCCTAAAGGTACGTATTTTATGGATGACCTTAATTCTACTGATATGATGAGTGTTTCACCATCAGTTTTATTAAGTCAGTGGAATTGAATCGGAATGGATATGTGTGTGGGGGGGGGGGGGGGTGTACAACCATAAGGTTAGACATGATATGAATATGTAGGAAAGGGGGAGTTTTGACTCTGAATTTGAAGAAAGTAGGTCGACACGATAATGGCCACACCACGCTAAGAAAAAGCAATTAGGCGATAATAGACTAATATAACAGACCAATAGGACAGAGGGGGGGGGGGGGAGGGGGGGCTGGGCCCTACCAGAAACGTCCACCAACCATCCACATGGAGAGGGAGCCGAGAGTGCTTAGTGATTTTAAATGGTTGAAAACCACTGTTCTAACGAGAGAAGCGTATGTTTATCCGAGTGTAACAGTGTGTGGACTTCACGCGGTTTGTGTTGCATGTAGGCTTGTCTTTGTTTTGTTATATCGGACCCATTACATATTATATTAATATGTGCAAGAATGTTAAGTGCAATGATGTGAGACGATAGGCTATTTGGTTGTGCAACAGAATTGTTTGTGTTGGCGTAGATGGTTTCATTGGTGGTGGAACGTCGTGCAGAGGGTGTTAATTAATAATAGGCTCTGGGCCTATGTTATATACTTATTAAAAAAGTGACCTTTTTTTTTTGTTTTTTCGCAGTTGGAAAGAATGTTCACATGGTGCGAACCGCAAACATTTTAAAAAACATTTTTGGCAGCTGTCCTGAACGGCAGTGATGGATGTAAACATGTGCAGGTGTTCAACTAGGAATATTGTTCGAACGTGAATAATCACTTTGGCTGGTAAGACTAACGGATCAGCAATTATAGCTGAGGCGTTTCATTATATTATTGTTACTCATTTTGACATTAAAAAAAAAAAACATATTATTTGTACTATTCATTTTTTAGATTTTGACCTGACAAAGATGCCTGGATTATAGGCTAATGATCGCAAGCTGGTTTAAATGTCTTTATTTTCATTTTAGATTTGACCGTACGCCTGTAATTGTTTGTTTTGGGCTTCTCGAAAACAATTTTTTTTTCTCTGCTTCATTTTAACTTGTGTCAAGCTCTGCTGTGACTCCACTAGTTATTTTTATACCCCCCCCCCCTACACACACACAAACACTGTCTCTCTCTGTGTTATATTCTGTCTATTGTCTTGCTCATTCCCCAGCACAATATGACTGGTATCGTGTCGGCGTGCTTTCTCCAAATTCAGTTTAATTCTCTTTCTTTCTCTCTCTCTCTCTCTCTCTCTCTCTCTCACACACACACACACACATACTCTTTCTTCTTCTCTCTCCCTTTCTGTCTCTCTCTCTTCCTCTCGCCCTCTCTCATCCTCTCTCTCTCTCTCTCTCAGTGTGTAGGAATGTATCACGTGTTCTATAAAGCTTCATTTTCTGGCATGATTATGAAAGCTGAGCCAGTAATACATACGTCATATGCAGCAGGGTGACCTGTTTTTATGCCACTGATCTACCCACGGGCCACAGTATATTATAATACATGTAATAGTTGGTCTAATACACTCATAGGATCTGGCGGGTCAAAGACCTCCGTCACTGCCACCGTTCTACAATCGTGAGAGTAAATATCTGAAAACATCCAATCCAAGGAGTGAAACAGCGTATCTGCTGGGCATTCTATATCGAGGGTTAGCAACCAAAATGTTTTCTGTCCAAAATCGTCAAATTGAGAAAAATGAGTTTGAAATTTGTAAACTAAATGAAAATACATGCAGTTGCAATAACCAAAACGCAGTCACATGAATAGGCTTAAAGGGTTATGAAATAAAGCACACCTGGTGTCTCGTACATCTAGACTATGGGCTTAAGTTTTTGTATTTTGTATTTTGGATACTTCTTTAATTCCATCTGGGAAATCTGCCTCAGTGACATTTGCAGCCCAGTTACAACTGGAGCAGACACGTCGTCGCCACAAAGCAGCGTCGTTCGGCGGGGTTTTGGTAGGGATAAATTTTGTTCAATTTTGCCCGGGCAGCGGCCCGTTCGGCCTGCTCTTCTAGATTACCAATTTGCTAGGATATCTTTAACGTGCGCAGCGTGCACATGGGGTCTCCGAGTTTTTCGTCCTTATCCGAGAAGACAAGATGCTCGATTCTTCCTACCCTAGGATCAGGGACAGGAAAGACTGAGAAAAATTTTTAAATTCCAACATGTCTACACCGACCGGGATTCGAACCCAGTACCTTCGGCATGAGAGGCGAACACCTTGCCTCTAGACCATTGTGACTACCGTGTCTTTTTTTAAAAGCACTGAATAAAATTGGACATAACACATTCGGGTTGATAACCCTCGATATAGGCCCTAAAGTATTGCTACTGGGGCCATGAAGCCAGACTGGGTTTGTGTTAAAGTTTTCACAGTGAAATTTTGAGCAAGTGCAAAGGTTAGGAGGTTTAGGCTAGGATCAGCGCCGGATTTACCATTAGGCTAGGTAGGCTGAAGCCTGGGGCCTCAATATCTAGGGGGGAAGGGGGCTCACCGCCTCCAGGCCAATCTGCATTATATTTTGTGACACGCTTAGCCTTTTTTTTACACATGATATTACAATGCACCTGTAGTTTTTGAACAAATCTTCTGTAATTTTCCCAGCTATGTTCTTTCGAGAAGGAATTGCAAAGTGCGGAATTTTAGACACCTATCATTATTTGAAACACTTCCATCTTCCTCTAGGCGTGAAGATGGGAGGGGGCCCCACGGTCAGATTGGCCTAGGCCCGCTCTTCATCTAAATCCGGCCCTGGTTAGGATTGCGTTAGTCTCGCTGGCCACAGTAACTTTTTCGTTGGAAATGGTCTCGACTACACACCCACCCACCTACCCATTCCCATTCTTTGCACACACACACACACACACACACACACACTTACATACACACAGAGAGGGGTGGTGTAAGAGAGAAAGGAGAGACGGGGACTGGATAAGGAAACAGAGGAGGGAGGGAGAAAGAGCGGGGCGGGGGTTGAGGAGGGGGGGGGGGAGAAGGATAAAGAGACACACACACAAATGAGACAGAAACAGAGATTAGAGAGAGAGAGTGAGAGTAGGGAGAGACAGGGACAGAGAGACAGAGATGAGAGGCAGAGAGAGAGTGTGTGAGACAGAGAGTCGGAGAAAGAGAGAGACGTCCAGACAGACGACAGACACGTACCGTACACACACACACACACACACACACACACACACACACACACACAAATAACGCATAAAGCATACTATTTTAAACGCCTCCTTTTCACCCATTAGAATTGCAAGTTTTCATTAGGGTTCGTGTTAGGATAAATATTAATTACTTGCAACTGGTCAGAGATCCCTAAAAACAAATCCTCAATTCATGACCGTTGCATTGCATGAACTGCATCTAAAATCAGGACACACACACACACACGCATGCACACACGTACAATTAACGCATAAAGCCAGCTATTTTAGACGCAACTTTACCACCTTTAGAATTGCAAATTTTTGTGTTAATGTTAGCATAAGTCTGACAAATCTGCCACACAAGTCTGACAAGTCCGACGCACAAGTCCAACATTTGGCAAAAAATCCGACAAGTCAGACGCACAATTGGGCAGAAAAATTCAGACAAGTATAACGCACAAATTTAACACTTTGGCCAAAAAAGTCTGACAAATCTGATGCACAAATCCAACAAGTTGATCAAAAAAGTCTGACAAGTCTGACGTACAAATCCAACAAGTTGCCTGAAAAAATTCGACAAGTCCGATGTGCAAGTCCAATAAGATGGCCGAAAAAGTCTGACAATTCTGACATACAAGTCCAACAAGTTGGCCGAAAAAAGTCTGACAAGTTGAACAACTTGGCTTAAAAATTCCAACAAGTCTGATGCACAGGTCCAACAAGTTGGCCAAAAAATTTTGACATGTCTGACGCACAAGTCCACCAAGTTCACCGAAATAAGTCTGACAAGTTGACCACAAAATTCCAACAAGTCTTTCGCACAAGTCCCACAAGTTATCCAAAAAATTTTGACAAGTCCGACAAGTTGGCCTAAAAATTATGAAAAGTATAATGCACAAATCCGAAGAGTTGGTAAAAAAAATCCGACAAGTATGACGCAGAAGTCCGATTAGTTGGCCAAAACATTTTGACAAGTCCAATGCACAAGTCCGACAAGTTGGTAGAAAAATTTTGACAAGTTTGACACAAAAGTCCAAGATGTTGGCCTAAAATTTTGGCAAGCCTGATGCACAAGTCCAACAAGTTGGCAAAAAAATTTTGACAAGTCCGACAAGTTGGCCTAAAAATTCTGACAAGTATAACGCACAAATCCGAAGAGTTGGCAAAAAAATCCGACAAGTATAACGCAAAAGTCCAACTAGTTGGCCAAAACATTTTGACCAGTCCAACGCACAAGTCCGACAAGTTGGTAGAAAAATTTTGACAATTTTGACACAAAAGTCCGAGATGTTGGCCTAAAATTTTGGCAATTCTGATGCACAAGTCCAACAAGCGGGCCAAAAAATTTTGACAAGTTCGCCGAAAAATTCCGACAAGTCTGACGCACAAAGCCAACAAGTTGGCCGAAAAAAGTCTGAGAAATCTGACATAATAGTCTAAGAAGTTGGCCCAAAAATTTTGACAAGTCTGATGCACAAATCTAAATAGTTGGCCGAAAAATTCCGACAAGTCTAACATACAAGTCTGACTAGTTAGCCAAAAAATGCGACAAGTCTGATGCACAAGCCAACAAGTTGGCCAAAAAATTCTGACAAGCCTGACGCACAAATCTGACAAGTTGTTGGCCAAAAAAATTCTGACAAGTTAGACACGCAAGTCTAACAAGTTGGCCGCAAAAATTCGACAAGTCTGAAGCAAGAGTCCAAGAAGTTGGTAGAAAAATTTTGACAAGTCTGATGCACAAGTCCGATAAGTTGGCCACAAAATTTTCACACGTCTGACAAGTCGGCCGAAAAACTCCGAGAAGTCTGATGGACAAATCCAACAAGTTGGCCGAAAAATTTTGAGAAATCTGATGCACAAATACGACAACTTAGCCAAAAAATTCCGACAGGCCCAACGCACAAGTCTGATAAGTTTGCCGAAAAATTTCAACAAGCTGATGCACAAGTCCGACAAGTTGGCCAAAAAATTTTGAAGATTCTGACAAGTTGGTCGAAAAATTCCAAAAAGTCTGATGCTATAATCCAACAAGTTGGCCGCAAAATCCGACAAGTCCGATGAGTTGGCCCAAAAATCTAACAAGACTGATGTATAAGCCCAGTCAAATTGGCCCAAAAATCCAACAAATCTCATGCACAAGTCCGACAAGCTGGCCAAAAAATGTTGAAGGTTCCGACAAGTTGGTAGAAAAATTCCGATAGGTCTGACGCAGAAATCCAACAAGTTGGCCGAAAAATCCAACAAGTCCAACGTGCAAGTCTGACGACTTGGCCCAAACATCTGACAAGACTGATGCACATGCCTGAGGAATTGGCCCAAAAGTTCAAAAAATCTGACACATAAGTCCGACAAGTTGGCCGAAAAATTTTGAGAAGTCTAAAAAGTTGGCTGAAAAAATCTGTCAAGTCTGACGCACAAGTCCGGCAAGTTGGCCAAAAAATTCTGACGAGTCTGGCGCACAAGCTCAACAAATTGGCCAAACAATTCTGACGAGTCTGACACACAAGTCCGTCAAGTTGGCCGAAAGATTTCCAGAAGTCCGACAAGGTAGGCAAAAAATTCCAACAAGTCCAACACACAAGTCCGACAAGTTGGCCAAAATATCTGTCAATTCTGATGCACAAATTGAACAAGTTGGCCAACAAGCCTGATGCACAAGTCCGAGAAGTTGGCTAAAAAATCCGAGAGGTCACAACTTGGCCAAAAAATTTTGTCAAGTCTAACGCACAAGTCCAACAAGTTGGCCGCAAAAAATCCATCAAAGTCTGACGCACAAGTCCGACAAGTTGGCCAAAAAATTTTGACAAATCTGACATTCAAGTCCGACAAATTGGCCAAAAAACACGAGAAGTCTGACGCACAAGTCCAACAAATTGGCCCAAAAATTCCGTCAAACCCAGGGCACAAGTCTGACAAGTCCAAAAAGTTCATCACACCAATCAAACAAGTCCGTCATACAAGTTCAACAAAGCCGCACTGGTTCGATCATCCCAGCAGGTCATCTGCACAAATCTACTATCCAGATTTGACAAGTCTGCTGGAGAAGTCTAACTAGTCTACCACAGAAGTCCGACAAGTCTGCTGAACAGGTTCGAAAAGTCTGACGAATATGACAAATCCAACGAGTCATCCCCACAAATCTAACAAATCCACTGCACAGCTTCGACAAGTCCAACAAGTCCACTGCATAAACCCCACAACTTTGACATGTCTGACATGCCGGCTGCACAATTATGACAAATCTGACAAATCCGACGCACAAGTCCAACAGAGTTTGCCCAACAGATCCGTCAAGTCCGACATATCTGATAAATCCACTGCAGTCGTCCTGCAAAACAGCAGCGTAAGTCCATAGCAGGTTTGCGGCATAAGTCTGACAAGCCAGGAGCACAAGTTTGACGAGGCTGACAAGTCCTCTGCACATATCTGACAAGTCCGCAGAACAAGTCAGAGAAGTTCGCTGCAGAAGCCTGACAAGTCCAAGAAGTCTGCCGCAGAAGTCTGACAAGTCCAAGAAGTCTGCCACACAGGTTCGACAAATATGACAAGCCTACCGGACAAGCTGGACAAGTCTGCCGCACAAGTCCCACAACCCCAGGGCACAAGTCTGACAAGTCCAACAGGTCAGAAAATCTTACCTTTTCAGCTATCCCGACAGGTTCAACAATTCCGCCGCACAGGTTTGATAGATCCAACAAGTCTGTGGCAGAAGTCCAACAAACCTGACAAGTTTGCTGCATAAGTCCGATAAGTCCAAAAAATCTGTCACATGAGTATAACAAGTCTGACAAGTCCAACAAAATCAACAAGTCCGTTGCATAAGTCCGACAAGTCTGACAATTCTTTCGTAAAATTTGCTTCCATGAGATAAATGGTTTGACCATGACATCGACGTCATATCTCATAATTTAGAGGTTATAGGATATTTAGTATTAAGGGTGGTGGGGTCTGGCAAGTCCGACAAGTGTTTGCCTCCTTCTGTAAAATTTCGTTTCTCATGAGATTGGCGGTTTTGCCGCGACACTGGCGACATATATCATAATGTATAAATTATGGGATTTTTTGTGGTAAGGGTGGTGAGGTCATGTCTTTGGTAATGGACGTGTCTATTTGGTATCGAATTTCGAATCCTAAATAGGGATTTTCTTATAATGTGACACATAAAGCTATTATGAAATCATTTTAATGTTTTGTTAGACCTATTTTATTTTTATTCAAACTTGTAAACCAGAGGAAGAAAAACGCCATGTAAATGCAAGTGAAAAGTTTCACATGTTCGAGAAAGTGAGAGAAAGTATTCAAATTCATTGTGACATTCTCTTGAAAGAGAATATATAAGGGTATCGATTCCCACTTCTGCTTCCGATTTGCAGATAAAAGTCAAGAAGACGTCAAGGGCAAAGGAAGGTAATCATGTGTGTAGTTTACACTTTTTGCAAAAATAATATTTATTGCTCTATTTCCAAGAGAAGGCTTGTATCTTTGGCTTATGGTGTTAATCGAATGTGTTTGAGTGAAAACCATGTATTTTGAGTAAATTTTGTAAAGAAACGGATTTAATATCTGAGTTTATGCATAATGAGGTCAAACCCATAACGGCAGACAATGTATGGATTGTGTGTCATATAAGAAAAACCCAAATTTATATATAGTACAGAACAGCCACTTTAGGGAAACCCGGGTGGTCATTGGCTCCTGCTTCCATGTAGCGTCGAGGTCGGCGGTCGACCAAGGTTCTCGCACGGCTAGTCATGCCCAACTAGTCTGTAAAGCTTAGGGTCTGGCGAGATTCCTCCCTTGAGACGCTTACTGAGGGACTGAGAGTTGGGGTGGAGTTTGGTCGGGGGTAGGCCGGACATAACATACGGATTAGAACCTACTTCCTCAGATCTTAAGGGGCAACTGGTACTTTAGTGTATTAGACTTAGGATCGTCCATGTCATGGGAAAAGTGCTCTCGCAACCACATAGTCACACGGCACATCTGTGCTAGGTAGGGTTTTGCTAGAGTCCCCGTGCCACTATTTTTTGTTTGTTTTAGATTCACTTATTTTAATTTCTCTAAACCGAATTCAGTGCGCAAAAACTGTTGTCTTTGCAGAGTTCACGAGAGAGTGAGATGTATTTTTTTTGTTAGGATATTTTTCTCATTGCTGTAGCAAATAAAAATTTAATGTTTCAGTTGTGAAACGCCGGGTTTTGGTTTATTGACTTGACGAAACACAGCCTGTCAAAAGACATATTGGTTTTATAAAAGATGGTTGAAAGTAGATTTTGAGTTATTACTCATTGTAGTGGAATAGGATCGGCTCTTGATTTATGCAAGAGTAGAATCACAACTGTCATTAGCGAGAAAGCATCGAGAACGCTTCAAGGGCGAGAACGCTAGCACCTCAAGACAATTAGTGCTTTACTCCACTCAAATCCTTTTGACACACATAGGAAACTCACGTATTGCGATAAAGTGTGCTGCTTAGAGCGCCGCTGGTAAAATCAAGCGTGTTTTGAAATATTGAAAGTGAATTCTTTTTCAGGCATTGAAGCGACTTGCTGTGTAGTGTAGTGTGTCGTTACTTCTACTTTTCGAATTTCTGGTGCAACGGAATGGATGTTAACTCACGTCTTAAAACACAAGCAGTTGTTGTGATTAGTGAAGCGCTTGCTTTTTCGGGCTTTATCTATGAGCATCCTTGGCAGCAACGAGCGCTTTCTTAACAGGAAGTGCATATCGGTACAACATGTTGTACGGATATGGACAGTGATTATCCGCACAACATGTTTACCAAAAAGCGCGACTGGTGAAGGTTTGCTGAAACAAAACTTGGTATGCTGTTCACGAATTTAAAGTGACAACACATGGAATAGTCAGATGGACCTGGGGGCGTGAGGGTCTAGTCAGTTTGTTTCAATGGGCGGTAGTCAGATTGACTAATCAGGTGAAAAGGGGTCGGGGTAGCTATTGTTGATCAACGTACGCTCAAGTATATTTATTATTAGCCCAGATCATGCAATCTCCAAGCAGAAGTCGGAATGTTTTGCTACTAAGCCGATTCATATTTTTAAAAACTATGCAAATTAACAAGGTCAGTAATATAGTATTCCGGTGTGTTCTACGTCATCGAATTGTGTGCATTGTACGTATATATAATATGCACTGTCCAAATAAATGATATGCGCTTCCTTCTTAAAATGCGCTTGTCTGAAGGCGCGAACTTTCTTGCGCTTGAAATGTTCTCTGTGTTCTCTCCCTTAGGGTGCTTACAGAGAGAACGCTTGACGCTTGAGAAAGCGAGCGCGTGTAGACAAGCGCTTGAAATGTTTCTCATATTTCTCTAGTACCATTCAGGGACAAAGCTTGTTCTATAGCGCTTGCTGTCTGTCGCGACGCTTGTAAAGCGTAAAGAATTGTTTGTTAATTCTTTCTCGCGTTTAAAGCGGCTAGGGTGTGTCGCCCGCAGAGAAGTTGGGCCTTTTTTTTTTTTAAAATTATGTGTACAGTAGTTTATTGAAGGGGCTACGCTGTGTTGTCTGCAAAGAAGTCAGGCCTAGTGTGTAGCGCACGATAGTTTATTACAACCTCAACAAATGGATGTCGAATCGCTCATCACAGCTGTGCTAAGAATAAAGAATAAAAAGAAAAATTTCATTACTTGATAACACAGTGTCTTCATTACATTTTTTTAAAAACTGAAAGTGAAGCTTGACTAGTGTGATGACAAGGCGTTCCTCTGCCATTATGGGTTGATGCCAATTGCACCAGGTCTTAATTATTTTAGGTTCTGTTTTTCCCAAGCTGTAATAAAATGTGTCGAGACTCATTTTCATGTATGGATGAAATCGATCGGGGTGGTTTTTCAATCCAGGAAACAGGTGATGATATTCACCTTCTTCTCTTCGTTTCTGATGAATTTCATGAATAGCTATTCTCTTTCGTTTTCCAAGGATAAGTATAGGTAAAACACTGTCCAGCAATAATAATTCGTCGTCCGACGAAGCCGCCATGGCGCCAAATCAACTCTCATTTTCAGATGGCGCCCAATGCAAGCCCTAGCGACAAGCGTTATCTGTGTGCCCCTCAATATTCAACAAGCGCTTTATAACAGGCGCTTACTTTCTAGCGCGAGCTTTCTCAAGCGTCAAGCGTTCTCTCTGTAAGCACCCTTACGTACAGTGGAGTAGTATGGGTTGCCAGCGCCCGAGGAAAGGCAGAGAACATAGAGGACGCTTCAACTCAAGGGCAAGAAAGTTAGCACCTCCAGACAATGCTTTTTAAGGGTGCGCCTGTTACTGCCGATGATGCACATGGGTAAAGACTGAACAAACGAGTGCTTCGCCAGTAACAGCACTCTTTCGTGCTTTAACATGGCGCCTTCTTCAGTCGAAGAATAATTCTTGTTGGACAGTGTTTTACCAAAATTTGAATGCTTGAAACAAGGAGAAGAATCGGTGTCTGTCACATAAATAAAGAAAGAAGAGATGTTGGTGATTACCATCACTTTTTTAGTCGGTCGAAACATCATCCTGACAGATTTCATTCTGAATCTTCTGAAGGATGAATCTTGATACATTCAGTTATATACTAAGTAAAGTGAAACCCAGGCTGACCAACAGATGGTGTAACTGGCGCGTACCTATCCTGCCAGAAGGTCGAGAAGTACTCACTACACACTACAGAGTAGGTCACTTCAACGCCTGAAAATGACCTCACTTTCAATACTTCAAAACATGCTTGATTTTACAAGCGGCGCTTTACGCAGCAGGCGTTATGGTACGAGCCTTCTGTGTGTGCGTCAAAAGGGTTTGAGGTGAATACTTCACGAAACTACATTCCGCTTGTCTTTAGGCGCTAGCTTTCTCGCGCTTGAAGCCTTCTCTATGTTCTTTCCCTAAGGCAGATATTACTCCCCAGCCTTATGGACTGTTGGCACTCTCTGAGTCCCTTCCACCAGTCCAATATAGAGCCTCTTACCCCTCCCACATACACACTTTAAACGGATGTACTGTATTTTAAGAAAAGGTAATTTTAAAAAGGCATTTAATCCTAGGATACTCAAACTGATTTAAAATCGCCCGGTTTTAATTTGTGCAAACTTACTGAAATCTACATTGAAACCTCTTTCAATTGAAGGTATTGCTAGGTTACTCAGTCTTTCTTGGATCACTGTAGATTCTGATAAGTTTTGATTAATTTAAGTTTTGAGAAATGTCTTTCGCGGTTGGCAGCTGGAACAGTGATAGATAGATTCAAAATGTCACAACAAAGTTAGTCAAACTCTCTTGCAGCTTCCACCACTTATACACCCACCGAAGCAAATGCAAAAGAATACCATAACAGTCGATAGTTGTAAAAATGTAACTCAGTAGAGATTAGAAAATACTTTTCGAAAATAAGACAATTATCATAGAAAAAAACAACACACACATAAACTAACCTGTTGATGCCCCAGAGCAACAAAAAAAAAATCAACAAACAATCGAACTCCTTACGACACTCGCACGGACTAACTTGAAAGACAAGCCCAACAAGTCCGCCCGACATGTCCGACAAAATACCCAAATATATATTTATCTCTCTCTCTCTCTCACACACAGTCACACACACACATACACTTCTTTGGCTACATAGCCAAAAAGCTAGTCCCTGCCAAAAAAAAACAACACAAAAACGTGACGGGCCAAGGGGGAAAACGTGCCTGGTCAGACAAGAAAAAATAAAAAGTGTTCAGAATATTGTAAATTATATTACACTTGTGCGCACTTAGAGATCGGAAGAGCAGTTGAGGCAGTTGAAGCGGCAAGTCGGTGACCCGTTCTGCTGGATGCTTAATGAAAATTCCAAGTTAGTGGAGCGCTCACTCAGCAAGTCAGCGGCTCTAGTTCGAGTCTCGGTTTGCCAAGTGTTGTTCTTTTTTCGCGTTTTTCTTTCTTTTACGATTTTTAATCTATCTATCTGGCCGCCCTGTCCACCCGCCTTGTCCCCCTGTCCAATGATCTGCCCCCTGTGTGTCAATCAGTCATGTCGATTCCATCGGTCTGTCTCTGTCTCTCTGATTGTTTATCTGCAACACAAACATGAAATAATACTTATTATGCGAGAGTGAGTAGGCCTGCGACAGATGGCACCACTGGAACATTATCAGTCTGAACGCCAAACTCGGCGTGGCCCCTACTGTTCTATTGTCAGACAGATGTTTTTGCCTAACATAATGTATGTGTGTGTGTTTTGTTTGTTTTGTTTGCTGTTTTTTCCTGTTGTTTTTTTTTTTTTAAAACTCATCATTCATTCTAAAATCCCACTGTCAGCATTGTGTAAGAGACGAGCCGTAAGCCCATTGCCAAAGGCAGACTGATTTGGACCTTCACAGAAAATACAGCAAGTTTGTCAATGAAGTCTTCAAAAGGCAACATTTCAAACCGACAGGAATCTGCGCTAAGTACATGTAATCCCGAAATGACTGCCTAAGCGCATTCACAATATTCAGTAATACACATAAATGCATCTCCCTACTTTTATGGATTGGCGCAAACGTTTGTGGTTATTTGCTCGTACAGTCCTGGCTGATGTACAGTCATCAATGTGTTGTCACACTCCTGCCAAAGTCACTAAATTTACACCAAGCCCACTGACTTCAGGTACTGGCATTCCGAATCACGTAATACTGCCCGTGTATATTATATTATGCCCGGTGGAACAACGATCACGGGCGTGTAATGCGCACCGTAACTTACAAGCCAAGATACATAATAATGATCACTAATTTGATAGGCTAGAATGAGATCCTTTGTTTCTCGGGGGCCTCAGCGAGTTGATAGGCTAGACAATTCATGTATTACTTATGAACCACTGAATTCACATATATATGAATGGATAAAATTAAACAGAACTTGTGTCCCCCCGCCCCCCTTCAACCTCAACAACAAAATCCAAAGGCCCGTTATGCAGAACGCAAACTCGGTTAATGAGAGTCACCGCCCCTGATGAACTCCATCATGCACTTTTTCTAGTTATCTTATAATGGAATCTCTAACACGACCTACTAGATCTAGTACTAGAATCTAGTAGTAGGTCGACTGAAGACTGTCATGAACTTAGCATCAAATGAAAACTTTAATAGATGCTTGGAGAGAAATGTCCTGTATCAAATTTTCGCCGTGGCCTATAACTGACGAATTTTATGAGACAGGGTAAGTTTTGGTATTAACTTTAAGATTGCACTGTCTGGATCTGCATCTTGATCTTCGACTTCATTCTTATCCTTCACTGCCACACTGCCTTCAGGAATCGCAAACTGGCAGCATTTGAAAAAAACAACAACAATGAACTGCCAATAGGAGGAGTAGATCTAGATAAGATTTATTTTCAGTGCCGTGTTACCAAACACTCAAACTTTATCCCGACACGTGACAAACTGACTTATTTTATTTGGGCTAGGGGCCTATAGATTTTATGAAGTTATGTGTAGGCCTATGTTGACGCCGTCAATGGCGGTAGAACTGAGTACTACTACTAGCCTTCATTTAATTTGTTTATATTTATTGAGGAGATAGTCCTTCAAAATTTACAGTCAACAGACTTGCCCTGAATCCAGAATGTATTTTATTTAGGTCCCTAATATTCTTTTGAAAAATTGAATACTACACATTTAAGCTCAGGTTTGTGTTGTAGTTATGAAAGCTGAACTTCATTCTCCATGGTCATGGTGATACTAATTTATTACTATGCTGAAGATTATTGATGTTGGAGGAGGAATGGTTTTGTTGTAGTCTTCATATAATATATATATAAAGAATGACTGCAAGGTTGCCTGTGGCAAAAAACTGGTAATTTAAATCATAGTTACTTCATTTGTCACTTGCACGAATCTTGTACTTTTTTTTTGCAGGCAGTGCAGGATATTTAAATGACAGGAATAACCAACAAATATTGCCCAAGTTTCTTCTGATTAAAATTGAAAATTAGGACTGTATTTTCAGATCATGGCCACAAATGGTGCTATTGAGTTTCTGCTGGGTGGTCTTGCAACATGCGGAGCAGGATTCTTTACCAACCCATTGGAAGTTGTGAAAACACGAATGCAACTGCAAGGAGAGCTGAGGGCTCATGGAGAATATGCAGTAATGTTTCCACATTAATGAATTGATATTATTTGATTAATATGTCACTGTGAATGTATTTTACTGATCCAGGAGGCCACAAGTGTTTCAAAAATAATATTGCAGTAAGATGTCAGTTCTGAACATTGGCATTTTTGTTTCTGTGCATTGTCACTGCTGTAATGTAAGCTGTGCAGGATTTGTATGTTTTAATTTTTGTTGTTGTTACATGTTGATTTCATGTGAATCTAGAAATCTCTCAAGGCTTAACTTCTTACAGTTAAACAGTTGAATAGATCAGCAAGAGGCACTGCGTGCTGGTGTTTGTATTTAGAACTGAAAGACAAAAAAGATGTTTGCTTTGCCTCAGCAATTAAGTAAACAAGTGAAAATACTTTTATGGATGTTGACACAAGAAAAAGAAAGAGGGCTGATGATGAAAAATGAATTTCTGCCACTTGTGCCAGTGATACAAATTTGTGATGGAAAATTATTTGTGACCACAAATTGCACTTTATTCACAGGTTCATTATCGTAATGCCTTACATGCGTTTATAACAATTGCTCGCAATGATGGGATCCTGGCCCTGCAGAGTGGACTTGTGCCTGCCCTTTGGTATCAGTTCTTCATGAATGGAACCAGATTAGGGAGTTATCAGGTATAGTAACTTACTCAAGTAACTCACAGAGAATGTACCCTGGTGTGGCTGACGTCCACGATAAGTTAACCCTTGTCCTGCGAAGGCCACTATATTGGCATCTATTGTGGTCTACACTTTGCAAACCGGGTCCTGCTGTATCGCAACTCTACTCCTCGAGTTTTGTTTATTCAGTTGGTGCGACTATAATTTTTTTCACAATTTTTTTCCACACTGGTTTCACTTGTTTATCAATCCTGTCACCTCTACTATGTCTAACAAAATGGTATCGTCCAATGATGTTTATTACGATGCAACCATTTGTAACTATTTGTCATACTCATGTAATAGTACTGACGGTCTGAAGTTCGAAATGGGGAAAATCTTTGGGAAACGTTTGACTTTGATGCTGGTTATCGTCGACATGCTAAATGAGAAGATGGCATCTGCATATATTTGAGAAACGTTCTATGTCTGTAATAATGAATTCCGATGTAATACGAGGGCATGCTGCATAAGGCCGTCTGTCGGTAGGTTTTTCATCAGGGAAAGCTGGGAGAACCTTTACATAGTGGAGGGGGAAAAAGGCAATGTCATGATACATGTGGTTAGTATTAATAGTAAATTAAATGCCTGGCTTAAAAAATAATTTGTTCACCAGAATGACCTGACATTGGGACATAAAAAGCGCACAGCTCTTGGGAAAAGGATAAAATGTGTGTTAAATGACATGTAACTGCAGAAAATTCTTGATTATGGGCCTTCTATTTAACAATAGAACTTATTATATCTCATTACAAGAACTATACAAAAATGTCATAGGGGTCACTTAGGATTTATCCACCATTATTGTTATTGCATCCTAAAGGAAACATGATTCACGTGTTCTAAAGGACCTGTTTGATGTGACTGCCGAGGTTATCGGCAATGTGTGAATGATTGGCTGATTGGCCACTGGCTTTCCCGGCGCAGGTCGTTTACATGGTCAAGTTCATTCAATGCGGGACCAGTGTTAATTGTGTTACAAAAAACTAAACACTAAGACTAAGTTAATCTGTCATCATCTGCAGGTACCTGGACTTGAATTTGAGTTTTACATTTTGAATTTGAATTTACTTTTAAAATTCATAGTAGAAGCCAATGCATGTTACCGTATTTTACAGACTGCAAATTCTCTGTGCTGCAGTTGATTTAGACAAGAAATTGTTTTAACTTAAGTAGCAAAGCTAAATACATACCAATTGATATATTTCATTACTAGTGGCACTGTTTTATCATCTCTTGGTCACACACATGCCATCTGAAATGTAAGTTCAACATCAGAAGTGACTAATTATGTCTGACATCTAGTTTTTGTTTCATTAATATTTTGCAGATTCAGGTGAATCTTGGACTTACCAAAGACAAAAATGGCAATCACAGTTTTTTTCGCAGTGTGGCAGCAGGTGCATTTGCTGGTTGCATAGGAGCATCTGTTGGCAGTCCCTTTTACATGGTATGAGTGTTTGACATCTTGCTTTGCTATCATTTAAATGCTAGAATATTAACTCTTTCAGCTATGCATTTCCCATAATAAGGTCTGGATATTGCTGATTTAGGAGTTATGGAATGAGATCATGGGTATAGTCAATTTCTCTATGATGTTAGCTTTTTTTTTTCATGCAGTGGAAAGTTAATTGACACCGCGTGTGCCTATAAGAAGGAATTACCTGAACTGGGACCAACTTTTCACATGCTCAAATTGTTGGAATGTAGATCTTCTAGTTTCAAAAATTAGAATTTGCTGCCAAATCGGCTCTCTTTTAGAGATAAAATGTTGCTGCAAGCAGTAGGATACTAACCAATTACAACGGCTGATTATATAAATTTAGACAAAAGATTACTTAAAATGTCTTAAGCAGTAGAAGTTGTTATTTAAATTAATTTCCTTCATTAGGTGAAAACACATCTCCAGTCGAAGGCAAATGCAGAGATTGCAGTGGGCCATCAGCACCCTCATGAGTCTATGTCCCATGCACTGAAGGTAAAAGAGAGTAATAGATTTGTTTCTTTTTGGTGTAGTTCTCTCTAGTGGCCTTTTGTCCTAGATAATATCATATTTATGAAATATTGAAAGCTCAGGGTGTGAGTATTTGTCTTGACATTAGTGAACACTTGGAAGTGTTGGCTCATTTGGTCAATTTATTAGAATAGCTAATCTGGAAAGAGTTCTTTCTTTTAAGGAGCATTTCAGCTTATCATGACAGCCTGAAGAACATTATTGTGTAATTGTTTAAAGCTGACAATCTTGTAGTGAGTGTATTTTGTTTCTTTCTGTGTGAAAAAACTGTGATTGACTTCAGTCATTATTGATTCGCTTTTGTTGTGAACATTTTGGAAGTAACTGAAGAATGAACAGAATCAAATGAGAAAAGCAAAAACAGAAAAATCAGAGGTTTGATTTCAAAAACATGCAATATATTTGAACTTCGTCAGTTTCTGCTTGAAATTGAGAGCATTTTTGTGTTTCATCTCTTAGGGAATTTACCAGAAACATGGTATCCTTGGGTTGTGGCGGGGTGTAAGTGGAGCTGTTGTCCGAGTCACTGTGGGCTCAGCCTCTCAGCTCTCAACATTTTCAGCTGCCAAAAACTTCATTGAAAGCACAAAGGTGAGTACGTTTTGACAAATTGTGACCGTCAGTGTGTGTTATTTGGGGAGATAAGTTATAGACTGAGCAATCATAAGACGCACCTTAATAGATTCAGGCAGGATGCAAAACTTTTGGTGGAATTTATGAATTTCAAAGCATTTATATTTGTACCTAATCTGTGCTTGAGGTGCAACTTACATTGTACGGTTCAGATGTTGCCATTTTTGATGTAGTACAGTATTAAGTTCATTCTTCTGATATATTTGCAAGTTATGTCCTAAGTGTTGCTCAAAGAATTTTTCAAAGTATAATATGCCAAAATTGAATTCTGTAAATTTCATATTCGTACGAAACTTAACAACTGCAAAAATGTCTTTTGTGGACTATTACCAGGTGTTCAAGCCTAACAGTTTGGCAACCACTTTTGCTGCCAGTATGGTTGGGGGTTTGGTGGTAACTGTGTGCATGACACCCTTTGACGTTGTTTCGACCAGACTGTACAATCAACCAGTGACAGCCAGCGGTCAAGGTGCAACCTATTCAGGGGTAGCCAACTGTTTTTGGAAAATATTTCGCTCTGAGGGCTTGTGGGGTTTTTATAAGGGCTGGGGACCATCGTACATGAGACTTGGACCTCATACCACCATCAGTCTTGTTCTGTGGGATGAAATTAGAAAGTTTTACATTGCTTGGAAGTCCAGAAAATCTCACTGATCCCTGTTATTTTTACTGGATATTTATTATCCAGCACAGTTATGTTTATTTTCAGAGTTATATTAGATAATCATGACTGTGTAAAAAGCCCATGCTTAAGGGGTATTTCCATTTCATTTGAAATGGGGACATATTATATGTATCTGGACGAGATTCTAACTTAAATTTGTGAGGTTGTTTGAGTTTCACTCTGGCCTTTATAAGGACCCGGACACCTTCACTGGTTGTCTCTGCTGACTATGAAAGAAACTTCGGATGTGGATGTTGGAAACAGGCACTTCATCGTTACTGGACATAATTTTTGTGGTGGTACATCATAGTGTTCATTGTGAGATTATGATACTGCTGTGAAATTACTATAATATTTGATAAAGCACAAAAGGGACAACCTGTATCATAACCAGCATAATTATTCTGACATTTCTGTGAAATTGTGTGAGTGAGACAATGTGGATAATGTCAAATGTGTAGCCATCTGACAAAATGAAGCACATTTCAGCACTACACGATTCGAGAAAATCATCAAAACGCATCATGGGGTCAATTTTATCATTTTTACATTTTCAATATTTTTGAAAAGTTTAACCACTTTACTTCCTCTTTACTATGCTTTTCCAAATGATAGTCCTGTTTGAGAAGGGTAAATGCCTCAAAATTGACTTTGAATCGAGTCATCGTCAATAATTTTTACTGAAAGCTGAAACTTAAGCGTTTTTCTCAAAACTGTGCTTGTGTCACTTCCTGTCTTTGAGAGGCCATAACTTCTCCGCTAATTAAATTACAGCAATATTTTTTTTACCAAAGGAAAGGTCTTTGAATAATGTATTTTGTGATACCAATATCTCCATACTACCAAAATGCATGAAGTGCCTCATTTTGTCAGGCACCCACACAAATGTCAAATATTGGAGGAAAAAAACTGTTGACCATCTCAGGAAAACACCATTTTTTTTGTGGAAAATGATGAATTCATGCCAAGAGTTGGGTAAGTGGTTGGTCTGATATTTTATGTTACTGGCACCCATTTAGGTTGTAGTCTAAGCTCATTCCTAATTGGCAATAGCAGCTTTGTAGGGAGCAGTGTCTGACATTTCTATGTCACAAAACAATATTTTACAGGAAGTTATGACTGTTACCAAGGGATACACTCTGCACAAGAGATGTTTCTGACATGTGTTCTGATGTTCGGCAGTAATAATAACATTCCTTTGGCAATATTCTGAAAATGTGTAATAAAAATTATTTTACTTTTTGAAATGTTTTTCCTGCTGATACTGTATGAAAACTTGACAGTCTCCTCATCAGTTCAGCTCTTACAGAAGGCAAGTGAATGTTTGATGAACGTGACCATGTGTCAGTTGTATTTGCTGTGAAAGATTGCAGTCACACAAGAGTTGTATTTGAGCATTCAGGTCGAGTGTGCAGAGTATGAACTCTATTACATTTACAAGAGTGTATTATAGATGATTTTTTGGTTTGAGAACGAGAAATAATAAGCCTCAGTATACTCACAGTTTTAGCCCAGCATACATATTTGTGCTGATTTAGTATTTTTTGGGACTTATGAAAAACTTCTTGTAGACTCTCTGCAATGACCACTGAAATAGATGACAAAGCCAGATTCAGAACTATCGTAGAAAGAATATTTGATCTCTTAGGGTGCTGGATCCTTCATGTGCTCTTTTGGTTTTGTGCATTTCAGATAATGGCTTAATTTACTACTTTCTTTTGCAATCAGTTTTGATAAGCAGAGGTGCTTTAGTCAGATACATATTAGATGTGTCATATTTTTTATATGCTCAGATTGTATTACGCTTGCTCTGAACATAACAGCATTAGATGAGCACATGAAGGCAATCCTAAGGCTGATGAAGTGATAGTATGTCCAGCGTTACTATCATGATGTATTCACAAGTACTAAATATTATGTTGTGACTTGTTCAGATTCAAAACTAATCCTGAAAAGCATGAGAATGTTTTTATTTTTGCTAAGACTTCCCTAAAATCTATTTCATCTTTCAATAAAAGCGTCGTATCGTCCGCGTACTGTAAAATTTTTATTGCCCCATGACTGCCAGGAATTGGGAGTCCTTTTATTTTTTTTGTCTGTTTAATGTTAAGTGCCAACAACTCTGCTACCAGGAGATAGGTCAGAGGCGACACCGGGCAGCCTTGCCTGATACCTTGTTCTAAGTTAAAGAAGTCAGTCAGCCAGCCTCCATTATTGACGCAGCATTTCGCATCGTGCATTATCACTCTAATCCATGATATGAAAGTCTCTTTGAAACCAAAGGTCTTTAATGCATAAAAAAGATACTCGTGTGAGATTCTATCGAAGCATTTGCTGTAATCAAGCGCTAGCAAGTAACCTGTCTCATTATTTTGTTCTGCATATTCTATAATGTCATCACACTGTCGGAGTAAATATGCTGCTCTACGACCTTTCATAAACCCAAATTGGGATTCTGAAATCAGTGTCGGGAGCATTTGCTTCAATCTCTCTGCTAATGCTTTAGCTAGAATTTTATAGTCTACGTTTGTGACTGATATTGGTCTCCAGTTTTCTAAAGCAGTTTTTGGTAGATCTTTACCTTTATGCAATAATGTCATAACACTTATTTTTTGTGAGGGGGCCAAAGTTCCTTGTTTTAGACTATATTTGTAGCAGGATATTAAGTCAAATTTTATTTCATTCCAGAAGATTTTGTAAAATTCTGTTGTTAAGCCATCAATTCCCGGAGCCGAATTATTTTTAAGTTTCTTTAGGCATGTGCCAATTTCGTCTATGGTGATTTCTTGTTCCCAGATACTACTTTCTTTCTCGTTTAATCTTGGTATTAACATATCGGCATGGAATGCATTTACTTGTTGTGCACAGGCTGCATTTCTTTTCTTATAGAGTTCAGAGAAATACTTGTGAATTTCACTTTGAATCCCCTGTTGAGTGCTGACAATTCCATTATCGGTTTGCAGGTTTGTTATTACATTTTGCCTCTTTCGAGCTTTCTCTAGGCCAAGGAAATATGCCGTTCCCCTCTCACCTTGCTCAATCCATTTGACGTTCGCTCTGATTGCTGCGCCTTTTTGTTCTGCCAAACTAAAAATTTCTAACTCTGCTTTCGCTTTCCCAATCTCTTGAAGTATTCCTGTTGGATTACCTACCAAGGCTAACTTTTTCTCCAGATCATTAAGTATTTGTTCTAAACGTCTTTTGCGATCGTTGTTTTCTGTGGCCTTCCTTTTACTACTTAGTATAGCTTTTTCTTTTATTTTAACTTTCATTGTTTCCCACTTGTCATGGGGATTTACTGCCTGAAGCTTCTCTGAGGTTTCTACAATGAAAGTTTTCATTTGCTGTATGAAATCCACATCCCTTAACATGTTGTTATTTCAGGATTAGTTTTGAATCTGCACAAATCAAGCATTATGCCATTAAGTAGAACTAGTTGCTTAAAGTTCAATACCGAAGGAATTCAGAAAACTAAACAAGTTAAAATATTGGGAATTAAATTCCAGACCGGCGCTTCAGCCGGAAACATAGAAGAAAATTGGAAAAGTATAATTGATAAGATTGATAGACAGATACACTTATGGGCAAAAAGAGACTTATCCATCCAGGGCAAAATTCTCATAGCCAAAACCTTTCTCATATCCCAATGTGTTTATACTATGCAAGGAATCGGAATGCCCGACACTATCCTCTGCCAACTAAATCGCAAAATCTTTAGCTATATTTGGCGGAGGAAGTTTACCAATAAGAGGGCGTTCGAAAAGATAAAACGAAACACAATGTGCACATCGGAAGACAAAGGAGGTTTAAAAATGATAAACTTGAAAAACCTGCAAGACAGTTTCTATATTGAATGGGCAATACGGCTGGGCCAAGACAGAGGTGCAGCCTGGAAAAATCTTCCAACCTTTTTCCTGAAAAAGCTCGATGGTATTAATATTTTTAAGGCAAATGTTAAATCCGAGAAGGACGTGGCAACACAGGACAACATACCATCTAATTTTTGGAAAAAAGTAATTACAACTTGGTTACGACATAAGAATACTAAAAATGTAGTCTGAGAGCAAGTAAGTACATATTTATGGCATAACCGAGACTTGATGTACAAATCTAAAGTTTTGTTTTTCAGCAGCTGGGCATCAGCAGGTATCAGTCATGTAGATGACCTGCTAGTCAATGGAACTTTCCCCACATGGGAACAAATACAAGAAAAACTTGGGAAGAGCGCGTCATTAATTTTTGAATACAATGCTATAAAGCAGGCATTTCTGCAATTTGCAGATAAATTACTGGAAAAAACACTCTTACATAATACTATCGTCTTTAAAAACTTGGATATAAATAACACAAAAATAAGATCACAGCACATACGAAAACTTATTGTAGAAGAAGAATACACGCCACCACATATTCTGGCATTTTGGAAAAAGAAACTCAAAATAGAAATCAACGAACAGTACTGGATAATGGCGAAAAATATATGTTCAGAAAGTCGATTAAAAGTTCTACAATGGAAAATATTACACAATATTTATCCAACGTCCATACTCCTCCATAAAATGAATATTAGAGACAGTGAGCTGTGCTCACACTGCAATTGTAAGGAGAAGGATTACATTGAACACTTTTTTGTGGCCTGCCACGCGGTCAAACCCATCTGGAATGAAGTTGTATGTATAATTAACGCATGGATAGGAAGAAAGATAGAACTAAAAATAACAGACATTTTGCTAGGCATAATAAAGAAGGAGCAAGACATAGACCAAACAATGCTAGACAAGATGAATCATCTTATTTTAATTTCAAAAATGTGTATAAGCAAATTTAAATACGGAAAAAGCCAAGATCTTATAGCTATGTTATACTTTCAATGTTATTTGAGGAAAATTATTTAAAAGGACATGAGAGCATACCCTGCACGCATTTTAAATGACAGCAGATGCTCAACAAAGCATAAGGAGACGATAGTATAAGTAAGATGAAATATGGAACCATGAATAACGTTTTCCACATCTTCGAAATAGAATGGCAGAATAGGGAACATTTAATGGAATAGCTATTTTGTACAGACAAGTTGTTTTTGATTGTTGGTGTGCCATGAGAGGTTTTGATACCCATAACTCAACTTGGGTTTCATTAGACTGATGACATTTGATATGACCGCATAATTAGCCACCAGTATCGAGAAAGTGATCATCGTCTATGGCATATTAAAAAGTTGTGTCTTGCAGAGAGTTAATAGAGATAACGTAGATGGCGGATGAAAGTGAAATAAAAGCAAAAAAAAAAAAAGGGCAATGACGAAAGGTGAAAAATGTGAAACCAACATTCCAAAGTGCATGAAGTAAAGTTAGATTAAATACAGGTGTTCCTATTGTTATCATGATACTGATAGCTTAGACAATATTAAACACCTTTTTTTATGTCTCTGTGTCATTCATTGCATCTTTACCAGTAATTCATACACCTCAATTTTTCCCTCTTGACCAGTTTTTTAAAAGGACAGTTCTTATCGTTATTGTTTTTTTTTTATTTTTTCATCATGTTCGATTTTGTTTGAACAGTTAATTTCTCTGAATGTTCAGAGCTAGAGTTTAGGATTTGTTGAGACTAGGACTATTTTCCCTTTTCCTGAATTACAAACTCGTCAGCTGGTAATGATAAAACCTAAAGGGTTCGAGAACAGCCGACAACAAAGTATTCAGTACACTATTATTTATTATCTATACTTTCGGTATATCTTAACAGATCTTTTATTTAATCTATAATTCATTAATATTTTGTCTTATTCATTCAGTATTTTTAGTTGCTGGAAGCACATGTACATGAAAAACTGATTATATACCAGCGGATGTAACTGAATTACAAAACCGTCAGCTGATAATGAAAAAACCTAAAGGGTTCGAGAACAGCCGACAACAAAGTATTCAGTACACTATTATTTATTATCTATACTTTCGGTATATCTTAACAGATCTTTTATTTAATCTATAATTCATTAATATTTTGTCTTATTCATTCAGTATTTTTAGTTGCTGGAAGCACATGTACATGAAAAACTGATTATACACCAGCGGATGTAACTGAACTACAAAACCGTCAGCTGATAATGAAAAAACCTAAAGGGTTCGAGAACAGCCGACTACAAAGTATTCAGTACACTATTATTTATTATCTATACTTTCGGTATATCTTAACAGATCTTTTATTTAATCTATAATTCATTAATATTTTGTCTTATTCATTCAGTATTTTTAGTTGCTGGAAGCACATGTACATGAAAAACTGATTATACACCAGCGGATGTAACTGAATTACAAAACCGTCAGCTGATAATGAAAAAACCTAAAGGGTTCGAGAACAGCCGACTACAAAGTATTCAGTACAGGACACTGCTAAAATACATGGCAGAAGCCCACTGGGTTTGATTTCTCTCTTACCTAGGAATATTCTTATTTCTATATTTTATTTAATCTTATCTACTTTTTCAATTGCTAGACTATTTAATCTTATCTAATTTTTCAATTGCTAGACTTGCAAAAAAAAAAAAAAAAACACTTTATAATAATCTGAGCAAACTTAATAGCAATATCTAATTTCTGAGTCATGCACTGAATGAATGCATTAAAATTCGCATTTCAATCTGAGCCCAAAAAAAAAAAGAAAAAAAAGAAAAAAAAAATGTTGTGACTTGTTTGATAATTTGGAACTTTAAATGGATTAAACGTTGCTTTGAGGTGCTCTCAATTCTAGATGGTATATTATCACCCAATTTTCTTGGTTTAAAGCAACATGCTCACAAATAAGTAAGCCATATAGTTTGAATTCACAGTATCACTGGTTGTAATTCACAACACAAGACCTCATCTAGATACTAGTACAAGCAGAGAAATGCTAATTGTCTCCCTAGTCAACCGGATATTTATGATGAGATATTGATTTCTGTTGAAGTGTATGCGTTTATGCTACTGGAGGTCAAGTTACCTGGTACATGTATATATTTGTAACATGTACTTCCTCAGTGGAAATGATAAGAATAAAACAGGTTTAGAACTTAATGAATACCATGGTATGGATTTTTACAACTTGGCAGACTATGTGTGCTAAAGTAAGATGGGCTCATGAGTGCTGGTTGGTTCATTTAGCAGCAGTGGGACAGTAAATCGTCTTACAGCTGTATTATAGAGTGGGTGTTCGTTTCCTTTGTTCATTCATTGAATACATACATACATGTTAAATTATAAAATGTTTGCATAATGTGAAAATGGCAAGGTCACTTGAGAGAAGTGGGATCATAGAAAATGTTCCGTGCATGTACATGTAGTGATGCACTTACGTCTGTCGGTTCACACCAGGAATGTTCATTGTATATGTACATGTGACCAAGTGTAATTTTTATGCAATAGAGGGCATTTTTTTAATAGAGGACTTGCATTTTTGTTGATCCAGCATTATTGTACAAAACAAGACAAAACCAAACAGGAATTCTGTTTCTCTATTAAACATTTGCCTGTATGTTCAGCTTTGCTTGATTAAGCATACACCAGCAAATAATTACATAAGTACAGCAAATGCTAGTGGTTGGTGGGTGCTTCTGTAGGATCTCCTTCTGTGCTATTGTTCTGTTATACTTGGTCTTTCATCTTGCTTTTTCCTTGCAGTGTTATCATGGCAACATGCTTTCTCCAAATTCTAACAGCAAATGCAGTTGTACAGTAAGGAAAGGGGTGCATAATGGTCTCCCCCTACTTTGATATTCGTAAACCTTTAAATGGCATTTTGCATGGACTATTTCATCAGAAAAAGATACCTTTGCCCACTCCCCTCCTTTTTAATGCATTTTACCATACTTGAAAAGCTCCATCTCTCCTCCTCCATTCTCCCAAGGGCATGAACTACATGTATATGGATGGTCCCTTAAGTCGAGGTCTGTGGCATGTTGCATAGTTATTATTGAATATATTTTACTGTCGGCAAGTTTGTCTGCCTTTGTGTGTGAGATTGTGTGCATCTAGACTCACTTACAACTACAAGAGTTTTTTTTTGCTAAGGAAAGAACAGCATAGAAGTAGAGAGTATCATTTTTTTCTTCTATAGGGGTAACATACAGTTTAATGATATCCAGTAAATTGTGTTGGCCTTTATGAACCTGCTGTGCCATCCCTTCCTATGTCTGGATACATATCTTTACTTTGAAGTTGCCACTGTCTTATACTTCCAAGTTTTCGTAGCAGGGTTATGTGATGAGTGTAATTCTCTGATATGGAGTGGGTTTATACATGTATTATTTAGGGCAGTGTTGTAATGGCTATTAGTAATCATAATGATGACATTATTCCTATTGTTTCTCAGATGAGGTTTTGCTCCATTTCATGAATTTCAAATGTTGCCAAATACATGCACATGTAATAAGATTCACATTTATAACGAATGATTCATATATCTGGTGACATCATCTACATGTATCTTGCATGTATCTTACTGTGAGGCAGTAAGTTCGCTTATAACAGAGCAGTAACATAGTAATGGACCTCTTGGTTGCCCCTAAAATAATCAGATTGTAAAAAGTGTTTGTAAGCAGCAATTTTCTTCTCTTTTCATACCTCTTGTGTGTGAAACTTTGATTATTGGGAAGAATCTCATGATACTTGCGTAGGATAGGTATTGGGTAAAGCATTTTTTTTTTTGCTTGTTGAACACTGTACACATTTCATCCAGTTGAATTCTCAGGCCGTGGAAAGTAATACCTCATGACTCATATTGCCAGGTTTTGTAAAAGGGAATTTTAGATTGGTAGGTACAGTGTACTGGTTAGCTCTTCCCAACGGTACAACGCATGCTGTGTCGTCGCACGCTTCCCCAGCGGCAGTTGATACAATGCAGCTGGCATTGTGATATTGTAAACGTATTCCTTGACCACTATTGGAAATTAACATCCCATCACGTTGAACCTTAAAAATAGAATTCTTGATAAAGCTTCCTTTGTCCTTGAGTATCCAGCGATATCATGTACACGATAAGTGTGTACATGTAGTTTGGACAGCTGTTGTGTAGTAAGGCGATTTCCTTTACAAACGCATAGAGCAGTATGATGTGTGAACCTAGGAGGAGCTCCGTCCAGACGTGGAATGCTGGCCCATAGGGAAAGAGTTAAGAAGTGTGGAGTAAAAAATAAATATAATGACATTTGCAAAAACATTTTATTCTCTGGGTACTTATAAATTTTAAGGAATATAATTTTTGTAGTGTTTAGCATAAGAGGTGTTAGTTGTAAAGAAGACCACAATCAGAAAGTTGTTAACTACAAACTTTCTCAGCTCAGGCATAAAAAGATTAAAAGATACATTGTAAATGGTAACATAAGGTTGATGATTACCATGCACAAATGCTCAGTTGAGTCCAGAACATGTCCCCACTCAATCTTTGCCCCTGTTTACACTTGGGGGTCTGACAGACCGCAGACACTCACTGTCTTCATCATAATATTACCCAACCAAATGTAGAATGGGGCTAAATCTTAAAATGTTACATCTAAATTTGGGCTCCGTTCTGGCTTGTCCCCTTTGGGTGGCAGTGAACAGCTGGTTGTGAATGTCTAGAATAAAGGAGGTAACAAGATCTTGGTGTATGCATGCATAGAGTGGACTCAGCTCATGTGAATCATGATACAGTATAAATTAGTTCTTTTATATATCTCTTGTCATACCGATGACAATTTTGTTAATGTGACAAAAAATCTGATAAAGTGAAGACATTAAGAAACAGAATATAGTGATGACACTCCATGCTAGTATCTCATCTGCTTGGTGCAGCTGTGGTTTTACCATTGAGTTAGGTGTGCACTTTCTGATCACTTTGTGATATAACTTAAAATTATGATCCATGTGCCATAAAATGAAATGAAATGATAAAATATCTAAAGGTAAAGATAATCCTGATAGTAGTTTGGCTGAGGTGTCAAAATAACTTTTAGAGCTAATTTATTGAACTGAAGCAATTGTAGTTGATGATATACATGCTTGAAAGATGATTATCATTGTCATGGTTGTTTTGTTTTAAGTGATCATATTAGAAAGAGTGCACGATGTTGTAGATCTGATGCAGCTAAACATCTAGTTACGGCAGGTCACATGGCAGCTGTATTTTTAGTTAATCTAGTATGACATATTATGAGTAACATCACTCTTTAGTCCATACTATGTGTGTTTTTCAATTTGACATTTGTGAAAGTAGAATCATTACAAGAGATAATAAAGAGAACATTATCTTGCTAATACAATATGCGTGTCATGTCTCATTACTGTTCCTCAAAATTAAAAAAAAGTAATATACATACATATGTAACAGTGAAACACTGTTAAATTATTTGACACCATTTGTGAGTAAAACAGTCAAGAAAAGAAATTCCTGTGAATGATTATACATGTGGTATGCCCGACTCCCCATTTACTTGTAATTCCATAACGCCTTTGGTGACAGTGCCAAACCTTAACTTAGTGAATCCCAACATCACCCCTTATGCTTTCTCCATCAAACTGAGATTTACCTCATCATCACAACCTGCATCATGCTAATTGCAGGATTTTTTAAACCCCAGCTTCAAGTTGCAATAATCTTCAGTACAGCAGCAATAAAGAAAAAGAGAAAACACAATATCTGTACATTTACAGTGAGGCTCTTTAATTCAATACAATGCATTATATACAGTCAAAATTTATCTTTTTCTCTTTCCTCTGCTTTTCTTGTTACCACTACCCTTTCTCATTCCTCCTTTCTTGCCCTTTGCAGTAGAAAAGGCTGATTTTCCTTTCTGTTTCTTGGGTGTTTTCTTACTCTGTCTTTCTTGGGATCTGAGAAAAGCCAAAGAAACAAAATTTAGTGAAAATAAATCAAAATGCATCACATTGAAAAATGCTAACATTGAAAACTTCTATGGAGATCACATTTGATCAAACCAACTACATTAAACTACAGCTTAACTGAAAAGAACCAAACAAGTAGAAGATCCATGGGAATCAAATCGGAAATGTTCAAATTCGTGCTCACAAACCAAACAGATGGTGATTTTTCAATGTTGCCGTAAAGATTTATGCTTTGGAGTACCATTGCTTGATATGCTGTAGTACCAAATTATGTCGATTGTGAAATAATTTTGTTGCTTCTGGCACAAATAATAATGTGACATATATGCCATGGAAGGAAATTGCCTTCCCCCCAACACACGCCAAAGCAAGAAGCCAGCTTATTCAAGTCACCTTATTTTGCTCATGTGTGTACTTTTTTTTAAGGAATCCTCATCCTTGCAATGATGCACAACATACGTGGTATACATTTGGAAATTATTTGCACGAAGGAATACTGACCTGTTTTCTTCTTCATTCCTCAGTGTCCTATTTGCTGCCTTCGTGACATCAATCCTTGGTATTTTTCTTGAACTGATTTCCAGCATCTCTAGTTGCTTCTCCTTCTCTTTGATCAGATTTCCAATTGCAGGTTCAAACTGAAGATGGAAGAAGAAAGAGAAATTAGCTAAAGTTATTATGGGGACATCTTTATTTTTCAGCAACCACTTACGGACAACAATGGCACAATTAAACTGCCTAATGTGCCATCAAAGCTGCAGAGGAGGGCCGGCTTGTCCTGCCAAATGCAAAATGATTTGTGTGAAACTGAACATGTGTGGCTGCCATTGGTTTATCCTGACTGGAATCTTGCTACAATGCTTTCTACAGATCTTCAGAAATGCACTGGAAACTGCTAACAAAGCCCACTATTTGACTATGACTCACATCACACAAAAAAAAAAATATTTATTATGTCACAGACAGAGCCCAGCTATAGATCAAATAATAGTTACTAAAGAAAAGGACTGCAATTTTGTAAAAGAGCTTCCAATTTGCAACACTAATGCATGATTAAAGCCTTGCTTAAGACTATATCACTCAAGCACACTGAATGCACTATTTGAATTTCACATACTTATACCTTTCTTTTCTTGCCAGTAAACTTTGAAGGTTTCTCTTTTGGAAGCTTTTCCGTAAATTTTCCTATGGAAGCTGTGGACTTGTGGGCCACTGCCAGTGCTTTTGATAACTGATCTTTACCTGGCTGCTCTGTGGGTGTCAGGCCAACACCAGGCACTGAAAGTACATGTAAAACAAAAATTATACAAAACAATTATTTGTCAAGAGAAATGGAATTTGGCAAAAAGAAAACTCTACTACCTCCATTAAAGTGAAAAGCTATGAAACGAGGATATAAGCTAAAAAATCTTATGTTTTTTTTTTTTTGTGTGTGTTTGAAGAGATTTTATGAAGGGATCCTGACCCTCCTTCCTGAGAAATTTAGTGAATTTATCATCTTTTTTTTTTTCTCTTGATGGACATTACCCAATTCTAACAAAGTCAAAGACAATTGCATAGAATGTAGCCAACACAATGTTTGACTACTGGGCATGGTATCATTGATGAACTGAATATGAAGACATTGGAAATTGACTCCTGAAAAGAAGACAAACAATAAAAAAAAAAAAGATTTATCATACATCAACTGAGGTCATCCATAAAGTTGCCTATATCTATATGCCCATCTAAGAGTGGATGGAAAAAAAGAAAGTGATAAGACCATTTCCATAGGGCATCACCAATCTTAACAATGTTTCAAATTTATAATGCAGTGGGAAAAAATAACAAAATCAATGAACAACAAAAACGAACCACTCACCTTTCGTCTTCTGCGCTCTGGCGATATTTCTCAATCTCTGCAGTTCATTCTTTGCAACTCTTTCTTTCTTTGCACTTTTTCGTTTTTCAAATTGGTCCTCCATTGGGTCTGTGGATTTGCATGTGTGAATAATTACAACAATTTTTGAATAATATCTACGTCAGCTTAAAATACTCAAGATTAACCCTTTCGTGTTTAACCCGGCCGTTAAATGTGGCCCGCGATTTGTTCAAACCGGCCGAATTCAGCTTTGTCTGTGACGCCGCAATGTGTTCAACTTGGCTGTATCCGGCCGGCCGATTTCCCCCAGTTTTGTATACAATTTTGAAAGGAAGAACAGTGCATGAATAGCTATAAATAGTAAATGATATCACCAGGTAATCTTCAGATGCCCACTGACCCAGTTTGACCCATAAAGTGTGAGTTAGGCCTACGGGAAATGTATTGTATTACACATGGTCATCCAACAGGCCTGTTCCTCCCTCTAAGCCTACATCATGTATTGGTCAGCACAAAGCTTGTAGTACATCTAGTACATATGTGTACCAGTACTGGCGTGGTGCCTTTATGCCTTTATCTAGTACATATGTGTACCAGTACTGGCGTGGTGCCTTTATGTGGGTAGTGTTATGTGCTTGGATAACAAACGGGATGGGATGTGATAGTGTATAATACGTATACTGTCCGTCTGTCTCAGTGGTAGTGTCACACATCCCCATTCAGCATTTCATGTTAAATTCACACAACTAACAAGCAAATTTTGGCATCCAATGTAAATAGGTTCATCTTCTAGTTCATTCATTTCTCAATACAGGGTTCATAGCAGACTTTGATGAGAAAATTCAAACTTTTTTAAGGTCAACGTTTTCATTTTCAAGGCCACAAAACACCGCGACAAAAACTACGCATGTCCGTGAACTGCTTATGCCTGTAAAAACCTGTGCGACTACAACGCCGTCTCCGTTTCTGTTAGGCCTAGCGTCTAGGCCCAAATTTTTAAATATTTTTTCAAGGTTATACAAGGTTGTGCTCTGTTTTCCAGGCTTTTCAAGACCTTGAAAAACAATTTTTGTTTTGAAGGGTTTTCCAGGTTTTCAAGGTCCGCTATGAACCCTGTCAATAAGTATTTCAAAATTCATTATCATAAATGCGACATGGGGGCTACAATTTCCAATTTAGTGAAGGCAAGCAGCAGCGGCAGCCACAGGGCTGAAAAACGTAAACAAATCAGGGTGGCCGCGTAGCCAGGAAGTTGGCCATTAGAGCGCTTTGCAAGTAACCAGAATAGAAACACGAATGGGTTAAGAGATTCTGGAAGTTTTTTCAACAACAAACTATGAAAAACAAATCAACAAACAATCTTGGCTTTTTCGCCTTTGCCAGGTAATACACTATTTACACCGTATGGCTATTATTAGACAAAAAAGCACGATAAGTTTATACCCCAGCCTTACTGAATTCATCTTAAAATATACAGCGGCTAAAAATTAAACACACAACTTTACAAAATCATGACTGCCAATGGTATCCTACCAGACTCAGCTTGTCTCCAAGTCAAATTTTAAGCGGGCAGAAAATACTCAGAAGGTTTTCTTTTTGTAACATGATGCTCATACTTAACCACAAATATACTTGCACTATATGTATGTGTTCTGCAGCATCAAGACTTCACAAGGTGTATCACACCTTCTGTAACTTAAACTAACACTGCTATAAGTTCATGTAAATTTATCTCAACGATTTAGAGCACTGATGCAACTTTTGGCATCACCTGGATATTCCTGGGCCCACAGAACCAAGCAAAGGCGAACAACGATTATGGTAAAATGGTAGGAGTAACAAGTTTCATGGCAAAATAAAAAGAAAAGTATAACAATTTGTAAAACAAACCCTATGCAATAACAAAAGACATAATACTGATCTGTCTTGAATGTCCACGTGTGTTGTGTCAAAGCATTTACCTGCATTTGCTGGCACTTCAATCAACCAATCCTTTGTATCATCATTTGCTCTCTTGTAACCCCATCGTGGTTTGTATTGCTGAGCAAAATGAAATGAAACACTTGTGTAATGAAAAGAACAGAAACATAAAAAGCAATAAACAGCTACAGTTACTACAGATATTATCATATATACAACTTCAAGATTTTACAACATAACAATTCAGCAAGGCTGCAAACAGGATTTTAGTAAAATTTCAGAAACAAATTAGAATAAAGACTTACACTACAGAAAAGTCTTGCGCTGGGCTATTCATTATCCATGTGTACATGAAAACTAACTTTTATCAGTGTCTTTTAGCCTTCCACTGATCTGTGATATATATTTGTGCTTTTTTATTGATCACCTCAGTGGCACTTGAAACTACAGTAATACGATAAATGTTGAATCCAGCACAGACAAGAGCTGTTGCCCTTGAAAACCTGAGACATCTTTTAACTGTTGTGTGATATGGATCTAATATAAATCTCTGTGAAATTCCTACACTGTTAGAGAGAATGAACAATGGAGAATCCTGTCTTTCCTCTTGAACAATAAAGGCAAAGATAAATAAAGGCTGAAAAACACTGCTTAGATTTTCCATTACCTGTGACACATTATCCCAGATCATTCTTGATTTCTTCTTGTTTAATATGCCTTTTGACTTTGCGTATTCCTGCCATTTGGTTAAAGGTTTCTTCTTTGGAACCTGCAACAAATAAATTTGATTCTCTAAGTCACAATTTGCTTGGCAACACTGACTTTTGTCAAAACGCAGCTGCCAGCAAAAAGGACAAACTCTGTGACGTATAGGTATCAAATTTTTAAAATCTTTAATATAATAATTAAAAAAATGCTCCAAATTATAAAATGTCTTTCACTTTGATAAAAAACCTTACAACCGTATGACATAAAACTACAAATAACATGAAACTGCTTCTGAGCTGTGTTTCAGAGATCAGTCACACTGCATGGACAATTTTTAAATTTACAGTGCAATTCATTTGCTCATTATTATTAGAATAATGAATTCTTAACTGGATTTTCTTTGACATTTTATTATATTTTTCAGTAAGCTCTGGAAGAGCAGCAATTCAAATTCTTCATGGGAAGGATAATGTAACTTACAGGCTTCTCTCTTGGCAACCAGGTCTTTGAATCAGGCAGCTGCACCAGGAAAATGAAAAAACAAAGGTCAGGGAATGATACAACATGATTCGTTATCTCAATAACTTAAATGTACCCTTTTTCCTTCTTATACCACAAGAGCAGAAGTTCGGCAAAGGCTAACAACTAATGTGACAAAAAAGTTTTGAAAGAAAAAAATACATTGGAGGTTTATAAGTCTCCAGCAACCAAAAAAATGTTTCACCGATGCCAAATCAAGACAAATTCTCACCATGCTTATAAACTTCAGTGATGTACTAGTGTGTCGGCGTGATGCCCCCCCCCCCCCCCCAATTTTTATATATTTTTTATTACACTGACAATTAAAAGAGAATTAAACAAAAAGAACTTCACAAATAGGTTAAATGTATACCTAGTACCAATACAGGTGTAATAAACAAACACTAACCCTTGCAGTAACCTGACCTTTTATCATGGATATTAAATGAACCCTCAAGAAATGCCATAGATGCCAAGACTTCATGAAAAAGGAGATGGGGCCACCAAAATTGTATCAAGACTCTTATTTAATAAATAATTTCATACACAATCAGAGTAATGTTAAAATGAATAGTAATGAGGTCTTTTTTTTCTGGCAATCTTAATAATAACAGGTCCACTGCTACAGTTTCTAAAAAGTTCAATTCATGCAAATGTATCTAGGCCTGTTAAATATAATTAATTTCTCACTGTTATAAGATAGCTGCCTTCCACCTGTTCAACAGGAAGCTGTGGATAAATAAAAAAAGAGGAAACACAAGGATTAAAATTAACATATCTAACAGAATTCTGAGATACTGTCAATCAGTGAATGAACCTTACGGATAACGTCCAGCAGATGCTTTATAAAATATCATTGTCATCATCAAGCAGAAGAATTGTAACAATTAAAAGGCTCATGCATTTTAAAACAATACTACCATTGTTCACTTTGTAGTGATTCATAACTGTCTGATGAATTGCTCACTTGTAAGAAAAATAGTGGATTTTCACTGCATAATTACCAGCTGCGAAAATTTGAATCATCGCTGCTGTTTGAGGTGTTGGTATTAGTTTATGGATGCACATTTAGAATTTTTATGCCCTTCAAGAATGGACAGCATAAATCTCAGGATTCTCCTCTTTGTGCTTTCTTTCTTTGCATACTTTTCATTTTTTTTTTTCTAAACTAGAAATTAACAATTTCCTTTTTGCTTCTTGACTGCAAAATTTGAATTGTCTAAACTGGAAACAATGTAAATTGGAATAACCTCTGACTGACACAAAATTACAGGCATATTGTCACGATCACGTGCGTGAAGATGGTCACGACCACGTGTGTGATGAGTACCTAACTTATTTACCTTTCAAACCCAGCTAACAAGCCAAGCAAGCAGACCAGCGATCAACGGACACATGGAGTGAGATTTAAATTAAACGATATTTAATTATAAATGCATGACAAAACTTATGTCAAAACATTCAACTCATGATAATCACATACATAATCACAAAAACAGAGATACTTCAAATGTAAAGGGGCCATTCTTTTTCCAGCATTTGGTTTTCCCACTATCTGACATGTGTGACATGTATTACAAAAATAAGCCACATCCTTGTTAATTCCTGGCCAAAAAAAAATGTCTCGTTATCCTATCATTTGTTTTCCTTATACCCAAATGGCCACCCAGAGGTAAATTATGGGCCATGGCAAGTATCTCGTGCCTATATGGTTTCGGAACCACAACTTGATAAACAACCGCCCACTCTTCCGTTGCGCGGACATCAATGGGTCTAAATTTTCTCATAAGTACTCCATCTTTTATGAAGTACCCTTTTGGTACTTTATTAAGTTCTTCGTCGCTCAGAACTTGATCCTGCAATGTCTGTAAGCTAGGATCTAAGCCTTGTTCTTTAATTAACTGGTCTCTATCATATGATAAATTCTTATCTTCCGGCATAACATCGGAATGACTGACATCTTCTTCATGTAATATGGATCCTAGAAAAGTATTTGAAAGATCACAAGAATTATCTACACTGGATTCCGTCGACCTATCTTCTTTGCAAATCTCTTCACTGTCATCTGACTGCTCTTCCTTTTTAGCCATAGCTCGAGTCACCGCACATGAAGGATATATGTTTGTATCTTCACTTTCGTCATCAGTACTAGGTTTTGAAGTCAACTGCACAGTAGGTATCACTTCACCGGCAAGATCATTTCCCAACAATAGAGATACTCCTTCTATTGGCAAACCAGACTTAAGTCCAACTACCACTCGACCTGTTATAAAGTCTGACTTCAAATAAATTTTATGTAAAGGTACAGAGCTAAAAACTCCCTCTATACCCTGTATAAGACTAACTTCTCCAGTATTTGAATCATCATTAAAATCTAGAACATTATCTAACAGGAGGGACTGGGAACATCCAGTATCCCGCAATATTTTTAATGGTATGGGGGTGGAATTTTCCCCAAGGGACACTAGACCCTCTGACACAAATGGCAGAAACTCTTCCCGTATGGTCTCTAACTTCACTGGGTTACGAGGCTGTGGAGCGTTTCTAACTTTCGGTCTTCCCACAAAAGCTATAGGGCCAGTCTTCTTTTTTCCAAGAGCACGACAATCCCAGCTTCTATGGCCTAATCTCCCGCAGTTATTACATCTTGATCCCTCGTTCCTCCAATCTCTTCTCTGGAAATGATAATCTTTCCCACTAGGACCAGGTCTTCTCCCATCGAAACTACTGGATCTCCGCGGGAATTCAATCTTGACTCCCCTCGGATCGCCAGCAATATCATTTACGGACCTCCTATCCTGAACTCTACCCGGTCTACTGAGCCCAAATCTACTTCTATGAGTTAATGTAAACTCGTCAGCCAGTTTTGTGGCATCTTGCAACGTCTTTGTCTCTTTCTCATTGAGGTACGTCTTTATTTCATCACGGATTCCCGTTTTGAAGTCCTCTAGTAATATGAGCTGTTTAAGCTTTTCATAATCTTTACATACCTCCATCGAGGAACACCATCTCTCAAAAAATACCTCTTTTTCATGAGCAAACTCAATATAGGTTTGACTGTCAATTTTTTTATAATATCGGAACTTTTGCCGATATGCTTCAGGCACTAATTCATACGCTTTTAATATTGTGTCCTTCACACGGTCATAATCCCCCGCGTCTTCCATGGAAAGGGCCGAAAAGGTCTGTTGTGCTTTACCCGAGGCGTTCTCACTACAGGCCGGTCAGCCGAATGTAGGTCAGACATGTAGTGGGCCGTCTCGCCGCAGAGAGACTGACTAGCATTAATTAAATAATACGTTTAGTACTACATGTATTACTAGAACAGAGGTCCACATGGGCTAGCTCAGATACTAGTAATGAGAAATGTGTTCTAACAAACTATCGCGTTTTCGGCATTACTTAGAACACACAAAAATGTTTTTAAAATTATGATAAGTGAAAAAATTAAACACACAAAATACCTTCATTACCAAATACTACGTGCAGGACCAACGATGCTTGGTTCAGTTAAAAAAAAATTACATAAAATCATATGATTCATAAAACTGACAAATTGACCAAGCGATGAAGCATGGTTCAATAACACAACTGTGCATGTACTGATGTAGATTCATTTTTTAATTCTAGATCTAGTGTGATGTGGAATTTGAGTGAATGAAAATTTCTGTGTTGTTTAAGAAACAGAACCTCATTTGAACAGTATTCGTGGTTTAATTCTGATAGCCTGCATAGAATGGCACCAGATAAAAGCCGTCATTATAATGCAGTGTATACCAGGGGAAGTTAATAGCAATCTTTCAGACACACACTTAAATAACTCCCTATCCTCATTCAGTCATTGCCTTTACCACCACCTTCACCCTATACCAAACAAAAATGAACATGAATGGGAGAAAGAAAAAAGACAAACTGTACAACATCAATAGCACTGACAACAATAACAATGAACTAAATGTTATTTTGTACTCACGAATACATGTAGTCTGTAATGTGGATGCAGGCATTATAATAATTACTCCAGGGATTTATTGTGATTTTGACGTCAGTTTAGCAATCTTCCTCTTTGGATGTTTTCGCTTTGCAACTGGAGGCAGAACCGCTTCAAAAGAATAACCAAGTGAATGCAAGAAGGAGATCCTGGTGCGTGTAGATGCGACTGTTCTTTGGGGTATTTGTTAGTGTTACAGATCTTTTGATGAGTGCAGTCTTCTTGTCATCATACTGATCCGATGCATAAATAAGCCATCACAAAGCGAAGAACTTCATCAAGTTGACTCCATGACTTAATTTTCTTTATAAACTGGTGAAAAATCCTCTTCACACTGCAGTATGCTTCATAGTCTAAAATTAACGTCTCACTCTCAACTTTGCTTATAATAGTTATAATTTGAAATGAACAGAAAACTCTGGTATTGGACCGGTTCTCTCATGGCTAAGGAAAATGTAATTGTTCGGTTGTTTAGTACTCGTTGCCAAAAAACCCAGGTCTTTTAGTTTGCGACTTAACAGGTCATGGAAGCTCTCAGATTTTAGTGAGTCAAGTTCGAGAAACTCACTCATTTCATCGATATCCACTGCGCAGGCCTCTTGTGTAGACATTTTTCTGCGGCGTGGAGTAGTGGAGGTAGAAGTGGGAACACAAGATGAGGGAACATTAGGAAACACAGATGGGGGCACAGCTGGAACATAATGCCGAGAGGAGGGGATCTTAGTTGTAGGAACATCTTTTGGCCAATGCAGGGCGCAAATCCCCATGTTTCCAATAACATCTTCTACATTCAGTTTGTTCGGTAAGCTTGCAACCCACTCGTGACACTTAGTTTTGTCCTTAGGAAATCCATAGATTGGTATTTTCTCTTTGGAATCATCAGTTTTATAGCCTGTTTTGCAGTCAAACACAGAACACTTTCGTCCCATTTTGAGTGAATATTTGTAGACCCCTAGTCCAGTTCATGTAAAAAGTAGAATCTAGATCTAGATCTAGACTAGATCTACAGTCAAGGCGGTTTCCTACAATCAATAATGCAGCTCACTCACAGCCACCGTACAGCACGAAACACCACAATTTACAATGCACTGATGTTACAGAATCCCAGTTGATGTGATGAACTAAAACAAAAAAATACAGTTTACAGAATCCTTCGTTCTCTTCTTGACTTGATGAAATGAAATCAAGAGACGGATAAATGAAGGAGTCACTTCTATGTATATTCTGATCTGTCTAGATATCTTAAAATCTTTATAATCCACGAGTTCACAAGTTGAAGCATGAGTAGCGAATGTGTAATGTAAACTGTCTTTGAATTTCGGGAAATACAGACCGGGTCGATGCCGTACTTATTTCATTTATGGTATCGAGTCTCACTTTACTCTCTATTTTATATTTGTCATGTCGTATCGATTTGGAGTATCGATATTGTCACTGAAAAATCAGGGGGAGTAACTGCCCTTTGTTTCTGAGTGAGGCCTGGTGAGGCTAGCCAGTGGTCGGACCACCACATGTCTGACCTACATCCGGCTGACCGGCCTGTAGTGAGAACGCCTCGGCTTTACCCCTTATTACACTCTGTAACATTGATGGCCAATGTTGTTTGGGCCAGTTCAGACTAAGGGCCACCTTCTCAAAATGTTGGAAGTATTTATCCACTTCCCTCTCATTAAAGGGGGGAACCAATCTTACTTCTCTACTCGCTAGAAAACTAGGTTCATGTGATCTACTAGTAATACCCAATCTGGCTTTTTCTAGCTCATGCTGTCTTTCCCGTTCTTTTTCTTGCGCCTGTCTATCTCTTTCTTTTTCTTTTTCTTGCGCCTGTCTATCTCTTTCTTTTTCTTGCGCCTGTCTTTCTTTATCTTTCTCTTGTCTTTCTTTATCTTTCTCCCGTGCCTCGTGTTCTAGCTTTTTCTGCTCTAGCTCGATCCGCATCTTCTCTTTCTGTAACTCAATATTAACTTCAGTTACTGATGCCATAGTTTCAAACTGAGCTAGGTCGTTTTCTTCGAACACATCATCATCCACATAATACTCAGCAATATATCTCGATATTTCTGCTTTTCTTAAGCTAGCTTTCACATTTATCGAGTCCTAATCTCTTACTAATCGTCAATAACTCCGGTTTCCTGAAGGTTAACAAATCCTCCGGTCTCGGTGACGTTAGAAAGGTATTTATCTCCATGGCCGCTGGTCTGACTTACAAAAATATTTCTACAACTTGGAAAAACACTCGTTTGTGTCCTAAACTTTCAAATCCCGGACGATTCACGTCCTATCAATTTACGATCAAATCCAGATCCCGGACGACTCACGTCCTACCTATTTAGATCAATCACTCGTATGTGTCACAATGAGTTTATATCCCGGACGAATTATATGCGTCCTATTTATTTACGATCAAATCCCGGACGAGTTAGATCCTATCGATTCAAATTTCAGATCCCGGACGAGTTCCCAATTGTCACGATCACGTGCGTGAAGATGGTCACGACCACGTGTGTGATGAGTACCTAACTTATTTACCTTTCAAACCCAGCTAACAAGCCAAGCAAGCAGACCAGCGATCAACGGACACATGGAGTGAGATTTAAATTAAACGATATTTAATTATAAATGCATGACAAAACTTATGTCAAAACATTCAACTCATGATAATCACATACATAATCACAAAAACAGAGATACTTCAAATGTACTCTTGGGGATCATGGCTATTATCTGTTCCCCGTTTCACATCTAGATCTAATCCCTCTGTCTATAAACTTAACTACGTATACTTAATAGTCTCTGTCAACAGCTGCCCTCCTCGTTGATGCAGTTTTACGTCTCCAGAGTTCACACGATCCTTTCTAGATCTTTAACTTCGACGATAAAAGGGGAAACAGACGTCCCTGGCTTCACACAAATAAGAACACACAGTTCACACCCGCCACCGTAGATTACTAGCTCCTTGAGGGGTTATCGTCCCGTCCTCAAAGACTCTTCTTCTGCAAACACACACAGCACATCGACGGTTCACACCCGCCATCGCAAATCACGAGCGTCTGATGGGTTCCCATCCTATCATCAGAACTCCTCAACTTCTGGTCCCCATGGCACGACCTTCCACTTGTCGCCCGGACCGATTAAATTCTTCTTATTGGAAAATACATGCGAACATCATGGATCCCTCACACACCTAACACTTCTGGTCCCCACTGGCACGACCTTCCACTTGTCGCCCGGACCGATATATTCTGCGTCTTCCTTTTAGGAATGAATAGCTTGGGGAACCCTCATAGATTCCTCACATACATAACACCCCTGGTCCCCATGGCACGACCTTCCACTTGTCGCCCGGACCACTTCTCTCTCCGTCTTCCTCTAGGACTGAATAACTTGGGAACCACGTGTGTCGAGCTTCTCCTCTACTTATACTCCCGAGGTTTTTGCACACGCGACTAGTTTAAAGCGAGTCGTGTGTATCTATCCACGCTCGTCAACAATGTTAAAAACCGTGTTTTCCCCTGCTAAGCTCACCCCCCTAGACTCGTGGCGCACAAGGCCACCGACCTTCCTCGTGATAGTAATCTTTCATGCTCGACAACAACTTTAAACTCCCCTTCTCCCCTACTAAGTTTACCCCCTCTATACTCGTGGCGTACAAGGTCATCAACCTTAATCGTGACAATATTGTTACAAGTAACAAATAACATAACTTAAGTAAACATAGTTGATACTTAAATGATACCTATTTACCGCGAAACCCCGCAAAACTTAACGGAACCCCACGAAACCCCCTTAACCCTCACCCTGCGAGGGGCGGCAAAAGTCGGGAAGGTCAAGCTGACCGCGCCAGCCGTATTTTCACGCATCAGGTCACTGACCTTTTTGAGGCGTAACCACCATATTATTGTTCACTGTATCTCTTCTAAATCAAACGCATTGTGACATGGACATGTTAACCAGTGAACCACTGGTCGGAATCACAAAGACTAAGCTTTCAAAGGCTTTCCCCACACTTTCAAAAGATGTAACATCGACATGCGAACTGTTGCTCAACAAATTTGCAATATTATCTCATTTTCTCACAAGCTGACCACCATCTGGAGTTGTCTGTATCTAAGAACCAATCAGAAATAATCTTTGCCCCAAATGCCCACATTGGTTTATTAGTATGTGTCAATCAGGATGAAACCATTTGTGTAGGGCTTGGGAGGGCGTGGCTAGTTATCATGCTTCGTTATCAAGAAAACTACAGCTGTCAGTTTGGAATCATAAGTCAGATCATTGGTTAGAGTCTGACAGACTAAGGTTTTGCTGGTTAATTCATCATCAAGCGAGATAAGGCATAGTGACCCCAGATAAGATTCTCCGTGAGTAAGGTCACTGAACGTGTAGCGGGCTTTACGGGTAGCGCGCGGGGTATGGGTTAATTGCACTAATTAACTCTTTGTGTGCCATGAACTTTTCCACTTTTGCCGATACAGTAAGAAAATAGTGGGGTAAATGGATGAAGACTAACTTACAGCCACATCTGTGAATAGAGAGTCAATTTTAGTTCTTCCCGAAAAAAATAGCCTGTCATTCTTGTGCATCAATATATTGGTGATTGGCACAAACGTGACCAACGGAAGAACCGATATATCGGCGACTGGCACACAAAGAGTTAACAGACTACATGTCATGTCGAGTTTTTAAAAATTAATTCGAAAATAGTTCTGTCAGAAAAAGAGAAAGACCAAGAAGTGAATTTGTATATTTGTGACCATTGTAAGTATTCTGAAAGTCAATTAAACAATTTAAATATTCACATAATTATAGTAAACGAAAGGACTTCCGAATGCGTTCCATAGCCTGAGTGAAAACAGTACATAGATACCACGGCGGCTTTCCCTGATCTGTCAATCTGACTTCTGCCCAGACGAACATCGGCCTACGACGTCAATGATACAAACTGACTAGACCCTCACGTCGTTACATATCAATCTGACAATGCCTATGCACTTGTCGAGCTATGGAACGCATTCGGAAGTCCTCCCTAGTAAACAAATTAACCCATACCCCGCGCTATCCGTAAAGCCCGCTGCACGGTCAGTGACCTTACTCACGGAGAATCTTATCTGGGGTCACTGACCCGTGCCGCCATGCGATGACCACAAATGCTGTCCACGTGGTTCGGTTTTTATTGATCAGTATGAAAACATTCTCCGCTATGCCTTATCTCGCTTGATGATGAATTAACCAGCAAAACCTTAGTCTGTCAGACTCTAACCAATGATCTGACTTATGATTCCAAACTGACAGCTGTAGTTTTCTTGATAACGAAGCATGATAACTAGCCACGCCCTCCCAAGCCCTACACAAATGGTTTCATCCTGATTGACACATACTAATAAACCAATGTGGGCATTTGGGGCAAAGATTATTTCTGATTGGTTCTTAGATACAGACAACTCCAGATGGTGGTCAGCTTGTGAGAAAATGAGATAATATTGCAAATTTGTTGAGCAACAGTTCGCATGTCGATGTTACATCTTTTGAAAGTGTGGGGAAAGCCTTTGAAAGCTTAGTCTTTGTGATTCCGACCAGTGGTTCACTGGTTAACATGTCCATGTCACAATGCGTTTGATTTAGAAGAGATACAGCGAACAATAACATGGTAGTTACGTCTCAAAAAGGTCAGTGACCTGATGCGTGAAAATACAGCTTGCGCATGGCGCGATCAGCTTGACCTTCTCGACTTTTGCCGCCTGTGCGGCGTGAGCGCTTGCGAGTAAATACCGACAATTGCCGCCCCTCGCAGGGCGAGGGTTAAATATTATAGTGCTTCTAATCAAAATGTTGAAATTTTTTCGAATTAATTTTTAAAACTCGACATGACATGTAGTCTGTTAATTAGTGCAATTAAGGGGGTTCCGTTAAGTTTTGTGGGGTTTTGCGGTAAATAGGTACCGCTTAAATGATACTGATAGTAGTGATGGTGTTGACTTGCCTGCCACAAGGAGTTGAAAAGAGCTTGGGTGGCATCCCTTGTACCTGCTCGAATTGCATCTTCTTTGTTTAATCTGAAGATTAAGATCACATTCACAGTGATGCTTTAATTTCTTTTTAAGAAGCGAAATGAGGCATAAAATAATGATTAATTAATTCAAGTTCCTGGTAAATAGGCCTAGCTGTTTCCTGCTGGTCTGTGCTCAACTTGCACTTTACAATATCACTGAATGGCATTTAACTACATCCGCAGATAGATTTAGGTTTACATAGCATAGCTTATGAAATTATGGGACAAATCACAAATCAGCAAATACATTCCAGTAACATTAGATCTATCTTTCAAGTATATAACAGCACAGTTTAATAAAACCAATACGACATTACTCATACTGCCTGATACGGAAACCTACCTGGTGGGCCTACGGCTACCTCATAACTTCGGAAATCCTTTTTATTTTTTTTTAATTTTCAGGTGTAAATGACAACTGACATAGATCTAGATCTAGATCTAGCCTACATCTAGGAGAAATTTAAAGAATGGTGTTCCCGGTCACACCTAACATCTTGTTGGGTGGCATCCCTTGGAATTGGAATGACTTGGAATGAAGACCTACATGACTGAGAGTCAGGCGCTGCATTATGATTAGGGCCTAGGCCGCATTTTTTTTTACATCTAGCTAGATCTAGATTAGGCCTAGATCTAGATAATTTCTTAAGTTAAAGGCTTGATGACTGATTTGACAAAGTTCAGTTCTGGAGCTGGGTGATAAATAGTAACCAATAATTAGGCCTAGATCAAGAGATGTTGTAAATCAAGGCCTATAACATGAAGACAATCAATGCTAGATCTAAATCTAACTCAACAACTTTCAACACCTGAACAACACAATTCACTCAGACTGAGGAGACTGGATGGAAGCCTGATTTTTTTCTGCATTCTTCAAACAAAGCATAATTACACAGAACTAGAATTTAGCCATGGGTTTACTCCATAATATACTATAGGTCCAGACTAAATCTAAATCTACAAGGCTACACCATTCAGTATTCACTTTGTTAGTTGTGTAGGCTACACAGTCACTACACATACAACAGCCACTTGAACTGTCAAGTTCCACTGCTACAACAACTACAGACAGAAAATTGAATCTGCGCCTCACCTGAACTGTTTCAAGTCTAGTTTATTCTCATTTGATGCCAGAAGGTTGCCCTCATCTATTTCTATGAGCTCCGCATTGTCAACTTGAGTTGTTTTGAATTTTGTTTCCTCTACTCTAGAAAGAACACTGTCGACAACTGTTTGCTTGACAGCCATGCTGGTCTTGAAAAGCGAAAGCGGAAGTACAGATGACAACCGGACGTGCTTCCACCAGTAGTATAAGTTTATATCATACGAAATCATACTTCATGACGGTGGACTTTAAAAGAGCTTTTAAAAATAGTATCGTAGACTTCTTTGCTTTGTCTTGATGCCTGTTATCGTGTTAATCACTAATAAACGCCAACAAATTAAATAATCAATAATTTATAGCAGGAACATACCGTTTAATCATCAGATCTACTTTAGCCAAAGCAGTAAGAAGGCGTGTTATTGGGTGGCTTTTTGTTTTTGGGGTGGGGAAGGGGTGGGATATAAATTCCGATTTGTGTGTGAGCGTGTGTGTGTGTGTGTGTGTGTCTTCAGAAGAGAGCTCTTAGATAAGAAATAATAACTCTGTTCCGACAGATTTATGTAAAGAGATATAATATTTCTACAAAAACTGCAATCACGCGACTTAGTCATGCGGATTAGTATAATAAATAATACTATGAAAAATTTTGTAACCCATGGGAAGGCCATTTTCACGCACCATAGTCATCTATGGCTTAAAAAGCCAGATCTATGTCATCGAGGATGTATGAAGGGATATTTTTAAGTGGTAAATTTGCTAATACATATATTTAGCATTTTATTATCCGCGGGGTAGGAGTCCTATCATGTAGGCTAATCATTAAATGGGCAAATCGGTCGTTTTCAGATTTTACGAATTTTAATTCCCTTTTAATAAGATAAAAGAGTCCTGTACAAAAGACAATTAATCAAGTTTAAATTATTAGTGGTTCGTAGCGAGAATAACAGCTAGTGTACATGCAGTTATTTGATTCATGACTCTTGACTGCAAAGCAACATAATTAATTATATTTCCCCTTCTTATTTTGCTATGTAAATAAAAAAAAATTAAAAAAGAAATAAAAAAAACAACAAAAAAAAACTATATAGTCTTGACCATTTAGTAATACTGATCGTCTCATAAACTGGAACCCAGAGGGACATGAGTTAAATGTGGGGTGGGATCTTCACGTCATTTAGTGTTCTTCAAGACTTGGTTTGTTTCATACTGGCCTTGTGTATACAAAATAAAAAATACGACAGAGGAATCTGAAAAAACTTTTTGATTATGCAATGAGTTGTAAAATATTGGGAGCTAAATTATCTCATGGCATATATTTTTAGTTTTTAATTTCACTTTTGAAAAATTCAAGAATCATGAAGTGAACGACACAATAACTGTGATTGGAAGTTGGCCCAGCTCTCTTCAGTAATTTATATCCAATCCACCATTCTTTGTTTTTGTTGGTCAAGTGCCTTCCACTTCCTGGTATCTGGGAATGGTTGGGAAAGTGAATTCTGCTATTCAGAAATTTGGCGTTGTGATGTATTTAGTCCTAAAGATGTGCGGATAGACAGCTGCATCTTCGAGGATTTTATTTTCAAGATGTTCAAGAAAGAAAACTTACGAAAGAACTTTCTGCGAGTGAAGCAAAACATCGACCAGAACCTTGGAAGGTGGGGTTCCTTTTCTGTTCGTGCTGTCTCGAATTACTCATCATTCCCCCCGCTAGTTCAGATCTCATCCGAATTTCACTGATCACTTGCTTTAGCCATCTTGATTATTCACTATGATAGTTTTAGTCATTTCTGTGACCACTCAAACACCATTTTACAATGCTCACTAACTTACCTGAATAGATTTATTTTGTGAAATCTATAGTATAGGCTAGATCTAGATCTAGATCTAGATCTAGATCTAGAATCTCTAGATCTAGACTAGGGTCCTGCTCTGGATGTAGACCGGTCGACCTGGGCCAGCTCAAGCTTAGAAATTAGAACTAAGATAGGATGTGGTTTTTACCAAGGTGGTAGACTGATTTATTTTTGTGGCTGCTTTTCCATCCTTTGCTCAGAATTTTGTAAATTACTGATCTTTCTAGGGTCAGTTGTAAGCATTTTATGAAACTTTCGTGACAAATCTTAAGTTAAAGAAGAGAATGCAAATTATCATGCAAAGCTGGCCTCAGTTACTTACATTCTTCTTAGTCAAGAATTAATACTGGATCACAGGGAGAAACCACTTTGGTTTATTATAATTTGCAGATGAAATTCTAAAAATCGTAACAGCATGGCTGCAGTGCAATTTTTAAAGTAATGTCTACCACTTGAAGTAAGTGTCAAATTAAGAATGCAAAAATAACATGTTAACAAATTAGTCTAAATGGCCTGTAACAAGATAGTCTTAAGGATCTGACTAGCTGCTATCCTTTGTTGAGAGGGAAGAGTAAAAGAGGAAGATATATACTTCACTTCAGATTGAATCAGATTAATTTTATTGAACAGAAACTGAGAAAACTGGGTCATCCCTGCTTAAGGTTCACAGCGTTCACACACGTCCTTAAAAGTCCTTAAAGTCCTTAATTTTCATAAAAGAAAAAATAAGTACTTAAAAAGTCCTTGAATTCTGAAAATGATGTCAAAGTCCTTAAAAAGTCCTTAAAATTTGTGTTTCAGTTGAATCATTTGAGATTCAAATCTTCCAGTTGCACACTGGATGATTGGTACTTCGAAATAACTGAATTTTTCAGAGTGAATTTACTATGTTTGAACTTTGGCTACAGAAACATCCCGTTTCGATGAGTGCTGCTGCACACCACTTGTATAGTTATAATATTTCTGGCACTCGGCCACTTGATTTTTGAGTGCTGCATACATGTACTATGTCTTGGTCACAGGACACAGGTCCTTAATTTGTTTACTGTGAGTTCTTAGGAAGTCCTTAAAAAGTTCTTAAAATTAGTTTTTAAGACTTTGTACCCTGGGTTCAGTCGGTGTGAATTCCATTTATTTTGCCGAGTCACGAGTTTTATGAAACTTACGAAAGATCATGCATAATAAAAGATGATTCTTGTTAGACTTGCTGTTGACCCCTTTCCATTCATATTGCTTCACTCACTGAACAATATTTTTCTGTAGCAGTGTCCCTAATTATAAGGGGGTATTACACGTACAGTTAAACCGGATTTGAGTTGGTCGACAGTCGGCCTCCAGTCGAATTGCAATGTGTAATAAGGAAACTGGATGAAAAATGTAGAAATTCGACCTGACCAACGGTTGCGTCCTGAAAATCAAGCGCTGCCTGATATTTGGGATCCGGTGGCCTTGCTGGCATACGTTATCAAATTTCAGAGCCCACGTGATTAGCACTTTCTCTGCTGGCCAGCATTAAAATTCCCATCGACAAAGTTATCGAAAACAGTGTCTGAGCATAATTTAAGTGATATCAAATCTGGAATCAGCATATCAAATTTAACTAAAATACTCGTGGGTGATCAATTTTATCGCTGCATTATTTATTTTATTTTTTCCCTGATATTTTTCACTGTTCACTGTGGAAGTGGGTGTGCTGTTTTTGTCCTGACAATGGTCACCCCTGTTGCTCTATTGAATGAGGGATGTTGTGTGTAGCCTGGGGAATTATTTATGCATGAACTCACTGTGATGCAGGATTGTGTGATGCTCGGTTTGCTGTTCCCTCCTGAAACTGTATGGCTGGGCCTGCGATTATATCTTCACGGTCCAAAGAAACAGTTCTTCAATTTATTGAAATTTATTGTTCTGCAGAGTTTTTGTGGAAAACTAAATGTAGGGATTATAGCAATAAATTTTCAAGAGAAAAGGCCATCGTAAAACTTGTCTTTTGCACAAAAACATCCGGTCTGAAAAGTTCAAAAACTGATCCGGTTTGGCTGTACATGTAATACAGTAATGCCCCCTTAAAGAACCTTGTTTTTTTCTGCGCTTTCCCTCTGTGTCATGGATCTCAAAGAAGTTTTTGATTTGGTATCGAGTGAAAAATTGCAGGGAGGACTTCTGAATGTGTCTCATGGCCAGATTTCCTTGCAGTAATGAAATGTGCTGAACCCTCCTAAACTGCAGAGGTATAGAGAGTCCTACAAAGATAAAGTTTAGGAGCGGCAGTGTGTGTGTCGGGGGGGGGGGGGGCAGTTGCAGTAGGGCAGAGCCCTCTGGTTGAGTTAGTCCTTTGTGGTTTTAGTTTTTAACTTGCTGACGGCTTTCGTTGTGCATGTGGGGTAATTGACACTTGTCACTATACCACAGTCATCGCAGATCCACAATGATAACATTGGAGGCTTCATAACTCGACCACATTAACAGATGGGGAAGCAGAGCACTTTGCTGATGCTGGCGTCACCATTTTGCTTTTGGGCAGTACTGCAAAGAACTCTCTAATGTGAGAGACCTATGAGTTTTTTAACTGTTAGTGTTACTGTGTTAGGCCTGGCTGACCCAATGTATTTTCTTGCTAAACAAATGATGCACTGCAGTTGTGAGTGCCTGGCTTAATTTTTAAAACTTTAATCCTTTGCAATTGTTTTGACATTTTAAAGTTATTTCATCAAGTGCTTGTTATCAAAGCAGTCCAGAATTCAGTGAAATGAAAAAAGAACATCTTTTGTCACTCTAGAAAATAATTTTTTCAGCCTTTTTTCAGCTCTGTTCACACCTCCATGGACACACAACAATAAAGGATTATATTTTTCAATGCAAAACATTAAATCCACATTCAATTTTGAACATATCCTCTAAAGATGAAACAATTCCATATACATAAATAAACAAAGTTTTATGTTTTTCAAAATACCCTAGTTTTTCCCAGTATCCAGGGAATAATTTGTGCTACCAAGCCTGGTGGTCAGTGAGTAAATGCAAGGTTCTGCGATTAACTGCTGAGTATATTTAATGGCACAATCTGGCAATACTGGCAGGAGATGCATTCAGAAGTTCTTGTTCCAAATTGCAGGGCAGATCAGAGATAATCCATCCTGTATTCAGAAAAGAATGAGAGTGAGAGCCGTGGGTTAATACAGTTACTGGTTACATTTGATGCCTCAGATTCTGAATGCTAAAGACTGATCGTGTACTTTTGAGGCCATCCTTCAAATAATAAAACTCCACTCTTTGGCAAGAGACTGACAAATGTTTGCTAGTTTCACTAAGGCTAGCATGACCGATAATCATTTTAACTTTATGATTTAACTTCCCCACCAATGTTGTTAACACATTTGATGAGAGGCTCTTGTGGAAAGAAAAAAAAGGTTTGACTGAGCACTATCAATAGTAGCTATGCTTTGTGATGATAATGAGGTAAATTTAGGCCAGTATGTAGAAAATCAAACGTATGGAAATGCTATACAGATTTACATGGGATTGTCTCAGGTATGCTGGCTGGGAAGGGGTGGATGAGAAGGAACTCTTGAGTAGTTGCCGTGGATCAACACCAGGAAGCAGATTGAAGCCTTTTTTTAAATTAAAGAAACCATACTAGGAAAAGCCCAGCTGATGGAAAGTTTGGTTTACCATGTTGACCTTTGTATCACAGTAACTAGCCATGGACTTTGTACGTCTTGGTAACCTAACATATTGTGGGCAAAATGTCAAATTGGTATAGAGAAAGGGAAACCTTGTGTCTTCATGAAACTTTCATTCGACCAGGAAGGGGGAAGTTACTTCCTTGTTTATATTGAACATGCCACTTGTTGAATAACTATGAGTATGTCAGAGGCTAAAATCACTTGACTTGAAAGACTGCTGTGGCAGAAAGTTGAGGGAAAATTCAGGGAATACTTTTACAGGAGAGGCAGTGATTGATAGGGCCATCCAAATTCTTAAATTAATAGGCTTGCCACAAATTGGTGCTTTGCGAGTACCACCTATGCGCCTCCTTTCATTCTTTGTCACTTATTGCATTGTTTGATAAACTTTCGTCTTAATTTAGAAACGTAGATCAGTAGGAAACATTTTAGTTACATATGATACTGAGTCATGGACCATGTATTCATTACAGTCGTCTACACATTTCTCTTTATATTTGTCATGATGTGAAGTGGTACTCTTTGTGGACCCTGAAAATAACTTGGGGAAATTTCTGTTGTCTTCATTTACCATTCCTGTTCCAAGCAATGTTTCGAACCCAAAACTGTTGTTCATTGTCTTGCTAAGAACTCCTCTCAGTAATATGACCTGCACATGGTTACTTGTGACGAACAACTCATGGCAGGATGACATGATTGCTTCCATAGTACTTATTAGTCAGCATCAACATCATAATTTGAAATCCAACAAGTGGTTGATGCTGGAAGCCAGAATGGACAAGTCCAGCGATGTTCTTTTTTTAACTTCCACCACAAGGGTTCCCAACCTTTTTCATCACATTTTGCCCTTGCAACTTTTGGAAAGTAAATTTCCCCTTACCTTGTTTAGTTCAGTAATTTGAGTTTACACTTTCACCATATTAGGAATAAAGCAATTGTCAAAGGGGGAAAAAATACCGCTTTTAGCATGACGTCCAAATAATATTACAGTAGCACATAATGCTATTTCACTAATATACTTAGCGAAAACAAACTTCGCAACTTCAGATTTTTATTTTTGAATTATGATTTTTAACAAATTTGTTCCTCCAAAATCAGCAAATTTACCCTGGCTTGGGAACTCCTTTTCCATGACCCTAGTGGTTATAAAGTATAAAGTACTCTCAGTAATTCAGGGACACGTTTGATTGTGTTCAACAGATATAAGCAGAGTTGCCTAACATTTTATATCTCAGGGTAATTATTGTCTCCAAACACAGTAATGTGGCTGATTACTCAAGGGCTATTCCCTTTCTTAAATTACACTGAATGTGCTACATTATTACACCACTTGTCGTGACTTTTTCTGGCTAGAGTTTTACTTGTTGAGTCAGAGAATGTGACCATTGCACTGATGATTCATGGCTAGTTTGCGCGTGCAATAATCAAATTAATTAGCAAACAGGCGCTATTAATGTTGACTTACATGATTGTAACTCTGTTTTAAGGTTTAATTCCACATGCAGGGTTTCATTGTAAGAGTAGAGGGCAGTGATTTAAGTGTGCGTATGGTTAGTTAATTTTAGTATTGTTGGCGTGGCGTGTTATTAGTGAAAATAATGTATTTCAGTTTCAGTACTGTATGACACTACAGTTCTGTCAGATTCCCAACACCGACCTGCTTGCACTGCTAGCTCTGAAGCCTTTGTATTCCTGACTTGCATGTATTCAATTACAATGTGTTGTTTTTCTCAAGTGCTCCTACATTAAAGTGGCTTTCAGCTGATGACAGCTGTAGCCTTAGCAATTTGGAAAATGTAACAACGTTGCCCGTTGATTTTTTTTGTTTGTTAACGCCTTGGTATTTTGTTGTATTCAACTTCCCTGACCAGATGGGTGCTTACAAAGTCCCCAGTGACTCACCGGCCGCGAGATTTGTTTATTACGTTAAGTGCTTATTATGTACACGTTATTATTAGGCCCTGAACACTGAAATGTGATGAGCGTGGTGGCAACTCGATACCGCAGCTATCATCTCGTGGCAATCTGGGAACACAATATAGTACAGTGAAAAGCGTAGGCCTACATGTAATTTGTCACTTGACAGCATTGCGATGTGTGTTGCATCAGATGTCTTTGTGTTGGCCTACAAGTGCCATTAATGCGATGCTAAATAACTAAGGAGCCCCCTCCTCCTCCCTGCCCATCCGCACGCATACCGCCCATTCTTATTACTCATCAGGATGTAGAGATCAATGTCAAATTTATCAAAATGGCCCCGTTTGAACTCATAAAGTCCTAATCGCTGTCTGCGGTTTCGATCAGTACGGACTTCTTCCGTTTTTACTTTCCATTCTGTGTAATAACTTTTTCTTATTGAACTGCTGTTTATGTAATCTCAGAATGAAACATGTACGTATATGTATACATCAGACTCTCTGTCGAAATGTACTGTATTGCTCATAATTTTAAGTGGCACGCAGCCAGTAGGTGATGGTTGGTAGTTAACACAACTTAAACACAACTGTATGTGAAGTGGCGCCATTGCGTAGACATGCCAGTTTTGATAGTTATGTAGTATCTGGATTTTCCATCACAACCTGATTTCGTGGGCGATTATCCAGCATCGCCCGGCCATAGTGAACATATGGCGCTTATGTGACAATTCGTTTTTTGTGTGGGCGGTGACATGATTTTAACTGTGAGTGATACGTGAGGGGGGGGGGGGGGTTGAGAGGCTTGCTGCATCCTATGGGACAGCCGGCAGTCCAGATTCGTGATTGAAGTAAGGCTTGATCCGGCCGGATTTCTAACTTTCATTCAACGAATTCTTGAAGTCTTTGAGGAAAAGTCTCTCGCTCTCTCTCTTTCTCTCTCTCTCTCTCTCTCTCTCTCTCTATCGTGGAGGACAAGAATCTCTCTCTCTCTTTCTTTATTGTGGAGGAAAAGAATCTCTCTCTCTCTCTCTATCGTGGAGGACAAGAATCTCTCTCTCTTTCTTTATTGTGGAGGAAAAGAATCTCTCTCTCTCTCTCTCTCTCTCTCTCTCTCTCTCTCTTTCTCTCTCTCTCTCTCTCTCTCTCTCTCTTTCTCTCTCTCTCTCTCTCTCTCTCTCACTCACATCACTCATTCACTAATATCTCTCTATCTCTCGCCTTCCCTGCCCCCTCTCTCTCTCTCTTTCACCCTCCCGTACGTGTAACATTATTTACCTTCCCATTGTTTTCCCCTCAGCCTTAACCAAGAATTATATCTCTTCAGATATCCTATTTTCACTGTAACTTATATTTCAAGAGATTACCGAATGGTAGAAACTGATAAGGAAGATATGTTTTTGTCAAAACCAGGAACAGAATTGTCACCCTGTATTTAGCAACTCTGCAAATGGGGGGACTGACAGGCTGACGTTGAAAACTTATCCTAGAAATATGTTTATCACCGTTGAAATGGAGCTGTACTTAAACGAATCGTTTTTTTTAAAAGTAAGATTTGGTGAAGATTTTTGTTTCTAGAGCATTCAGCCCAGGTCTATTGGCCTTCAGATATAAGACTACGTTTTCGAAATGGTAGTTGGGAGACCTATCTTGCTTTATGGTCCTCCATTTCAAGGGTGAACATCAAATATATTGGCATGCTCAGTAGTTGACGTAAGCCTGGAAGTATTCTTTGAGTGTATGCTTTTAATACATGTAATATAATCCTTGCTTACTTTGTCAACTTTCAGCACTGAAAACGCCCCCCCCCGTGAGCACGTTATTTTCCGATGGCTGTCTTCAATCTCCCATACATTCGGTCCCTTTATAAATCGGTTAGAGTTATGGTTGTCTCATTCATTCTCGGTTCGAACCTTTATGGGTTAATTCTTTTGGAAAACATGGGATACGTCATGGATCGACGTCAGGGTTGCCAGATTAAAATTTTAAGTTATTACCAAACAATGCTAGAAAAAAGCCAGAAAAAAAAGCAAAACAAATTTCAGTATAGTTTTCATACTAAAATTATATGAAAAACTCCACAACAGGGTTAATATCATCCTCTCCACTCGAATGAGTGGAACATTTGGCTTAAATATTGTCAGTTTGATTTTTTTTTTCAAAGACTTCTAGAGATGCAGTGAAAGTGAAAGTCCTTACAGTATTTATTTGAAAGCAATTGTTCTGCCTGGATTCTCACAACAGCACTAAGAAGATTCAGCTGCATTCTTTTTCTTCTAGTCTTAGTTTTAACGAAGGCTGCCTGAGAAAATGCCCTCTTAACTACAGCATTGCTGGCTGGGATTATAAAGCCAGCTCTTTAAATGCTTCACGGTGAAGTATATCAATCCAGAACCACAATGTGTATAGGGAGTCCAGAGGTGTGTGACAGTCTTTCAAAAACCATGCAGTTTAAAAAATCTAAACCATAGAATCCAGTGCCGACCTTGTAGGTTGGCGCCTTCTTGACAATTAGTGGCATCAATCTTGGAATATGTACATGTAACTGACCGAAACATATTTTCTCCAAAGGAAATGTTTCACAAAAAGGATGGTATGTAGTTCTCGTTTGGATAATTTTAGTATGTTAAAAAAAAAACAAAAAAACAGGCAGAAGCCAAATGAATTTTCTGATGCCAACCATATCATAAAAAAGCCAAATTTCTGGAATATTTGGCTCTAATGAAGCCAATCTGGTAACCCTGGTCGACGTTCGTCACGTGCACGGATGTTTGAAGAGCGCTGTGGGAGATTGGACGTAGGTGCGTATGTGTGTGTTTGTGGAAAGGGGGGGGGGGGCTGGCTATCGTTGGTCTGTCAGTCTTGGACAGCGGCTGAAAAATTTAGACAAACAAATGCTTGGTGCCACTGCTCAATGATTATGGCATCTGTCAAACTTACGCCAATAGGCAACCGACGGTTCATTGCATTCCTGAGCATGGGGGCTATCAGGTAATAATATAGAAATGGAAATGCGCCTATAGTTAAACGTTTGATCCAATAGAATCATAATGTCATAAGTCACCGAATGATAGGGAAAGAAACAGTGTTTCCTTAATCTCAAAAATGTCAAAAATGCCTTGTGCCATTAGCGTAGAGCAGTGACGATATGTTGTTTATCAGTCACAGTGTCTCTTCACGATTGAACATCCTTGCCACATGTTACATATTAATACATGACAATAAAGATAATTACATATCTATAGCAGCCTGATAGATACAAGTTAACATGATTAACTAGGGACCTGATGTGGATAACAAATGCAGTATGATATGGAGTAAATTGATGAGGAATTTAAAAAAAATTTTTTCTTCTGGTCAAACCAGGAACAATATTGTCATCGTGTGCTCAGTTAACTCAGCACTGAAAATATGGAAGTGGCAAGCTGACGTAAGAAATGTGCCAAAGGAAATTGTTTATTACTTGTGGATACAAGAACAAATAGCAGTTAAACCACAGAGGTGTTCTTCACAGTGATGGAAGAAAGAACAACTATTGGTTGCGGTTAGTATTGTTGTTGCAAAAGGCCTCGCTACCCCCAGCACTCCAGCATGCCCGAAGCAGTTCCGCTCGTCGGAGTCTGGGGGGTATGGGAGGCTGACTGAATGAGGACTTTATCTGACAAATTTGACTCGTTAGTCGGTCATTATCTGTGAAGCTGCCATAGTCCTTTTACTGCAGTTGGAGGGCATGTGATGGAACACAGTAAAGATTGTGTGGATGTCGTCGCCGGGAATAAAGGATTCTTTTTTCGACATATACAAAAGAGAGCTGTTTGGTTTGTTCATGTCCATAGTCTCGAATATACGGTATTCCCATCGTAGTGTAATGTTGATGCAATCGTTTTCCCATACAGTCATAGTTTACTGTTAAGTTTTTGAAATGAGCTGATTTCTGAAGTGATCTAAGGTTAGTGTTCGTTTTACAGTACTGCGATCACAACTGTGGTTTAGCGTGGTGTGTGTCAGCGCAATCCCCTTTTAAGCCATGTTTGTCTGTGGCTTAAACGTAGCCGGTGTTTGTAAGGAAACACGGCTCTAGGTAGGCATGCAGTGAGTTTCCGTGTCAGAGTGTAACAAGACTGCAAAATCCACCCCCCCCCCCCCCAATGACACAGTGGCGTCAGCTGCTCTTTGCAACCTTTTGATGTCTCGATGACACATTGTCTGAAAAGTCGACAGATCGCAGTCTGGCCCAGCACTGTACCTGACGGCCAGGCAAATGAGTGTAGTACATGGCAATTGTACGGGCTGTTGTCTCCTGGCGACCCATTTATCACGTTCTATGGGCTATTATATGCCATGGCAGCTTTTCACTCCTCATTTTAACTGCATCACCAACTGGTGTGTAAACAGATCTACATGTAGGGGCAATACTAACCAGCCATCCATTTGTCAGTCCGCCAGTCTTACTATCTTACTACCCGCCTCCCTATCTATCTATCTATCTATCTATCTATCTATCTATCTATCTATCTATCTATCTATCTATCTATCTATCTATCTATCTATCTATCTATCTATCTATCTATCTATCTATCTGTCTGTCTCTGTCTGTCTGTCTGTCCGTTCAAGTTTTAATCTGTAGTGTCAGTGCAGCTTTGTTACTGTAACGTAGAATGGGCGTGGCTGTCTCCCATGGTCTCTCCACTCGGCTCGACATAGGATCACAAGGGAATAGCATCTTGCAGCCGCTCTTTTAACTCATCATTTCAAATTATTCAGACTTTATGCCAGGCGTGCTCGCTTGTATGGCATCTGCCCGTTCTGTCCTTACTTTTCATCGAAAACGAACTAACGAGTTGTTACTTCACACAGATTATGAGGAATAAATGGCTTTCTTTTCCAGCCAAATCGCTGAAGTGGCGTTTGAACTGAAGGTAGTCCTGCTGAGTATCAGATACGATAAGATAAGAATCACTTTTTTTTTTGTTAACCCACGAGACTCTCAGAACATTTAAGAGCACATTATTTTATGGTACACACATCTTAGGCATCATTACATAAACTTATATCATAATCAATAATAGGCATACATGAAGTGACATGGTGAGGAACCTTAGTAAAATATGGCACACATCTAGCTGAAATGTCTTGTTGGGGCGAATTGCGGACGGCAAAAACGATCCATGATTTCTGGTTGTAAAGAGCAAGGCAGCAGCTCGTGGTATTTTGCCCATTCCAAAGACTGGAGTTCTGTTTTCACTGCTGATTTTCCACGTGACGGCACATTGATGTATGTGTGGGGATTTGCGTCTTTTTTATCCGACACCGTACCATAGCCTTTTGAGTTCGTTGCTGGTTTTATTGAAAACAGATTAGTCGGATTGTGGGAGGGGGGTAGGAGAAATTAGTATTCCGTGCTTATATGCCAGGCGGTTTTCTTGTCGGAGGTGTCAGGAAAGTAGTTTTGCAAACACTGGTAACACTTAACTCAAGGCAAATAGCGGGAATCTGTCACCTTGGCTTTTAGTTGAAGTTTTAACGAATTATAATTTTTTCATTTAGTCCTTGTTTTTCATTGCCCAGATATGAATTTTATTGCCTTCCAGAAGGTAATTACCCTATGGGTTGTTTCATGTAGTTTTAGTATTGTCCACAGAGCTGTTAGTAATCCTAAATACTCTTAAGTCCATATTTTACCTTTTTTTTACTATATATAATAATGGCTTGGAGTATCTGGGTTTGTCAACACTGTGTCGGTGGGGGGAGGGGGGGTACATGCGTCTTATACATGGCTAATTTCTTGCCTCAGCCTCACGCCAAAACTCGCGTCATTGTGGAGATTACTTGCTGTTCTTCGTGTTCTCTGGATATGAATTTGTGCAAGACAATCTCCTCTGTGTTCAAGAAGAAATAACATCAGCCCGTCACGCACACCACACTGCAAGTTTTTGATGTCAAGCCGATCATAGCCATAAGTACACTGTAGGCTCCTTGGGCAGAGGTTCCCAGCCTTTTTCGTCGCCCTGGCAACTTTTCGAAAGTAAATTTCCCGCACCTTCTTTTGTTCAGTGATTTACATCTCGACTATAATAAAGCAACCGGCAAATGAGAAATTTTGAATAGTGTTTTTACAATTACTATTTTAAGTTCAAATAACAGTAACAAAGGTGGTAGTGCATAACAATGTTATTTCACTTACATATTATGAAGCCAAAGATGAACAGATACTAGTATAATCAGAACATACCAAGAATCAGGAAAGTTCCCCCCCCCCCCCCACACACACACCAAGTTTTCCTGTGTACAGAAACGGAAACGTCAAAACCCCTTCAAGACGTGAAATAGAAAGAATGATTATGATTTTCATGTGTACGCAAATGCCGTTTCCGTACACATGGAAACACTGTTTCTTTTTACCACTTGATGGATTTTTTTATGTTGCCGTTTCTGTGTCCGTGCACATGAAAGTACAGCTTAAGCGGGTGAAATTTACCACCTGTTACCTTCCAGGGTACCGCAGGTTGGGAATCCCTGTCGTTAGACCCTGATCTCATTGATATCGTAGATCAGACTGAGCTGATCTGGTCCCAGAGAGAAGACACGGTCACAAACATGGTGATAAATCATTGCTGGTGACTCAGTCGAGACTTGGTTGTTCCATGTAGATTGTCTGTTTGTTTGTCACGGTATCATTTGTCATTTGCATTTACAATGGGTCATGTTCTTGTAATGTACAGTGTTTTAAATTTACAATTCTTTTTGTTGACAGTAAACATGTATGGTAAATCGGCTAATGTTTCTGTAACATAAACAAAACTGAAAAAAGACACAATTATCCTGCAGTGGAGAGGGATTATCTCCGGTCTTTGCGTCCGGCGGATTCATAAGTCGTCTTTCTAGTTTAGCGGAGCATGATTTTGTTGTTCAGTAAAACCCTAGTCGGCAACTCTGAAACACAGGCTGATAACGACAGGTGATATGCATGATGCACATCCCAACATGAAAAGGAATTGTCTTGTTTTTTTTACTGATATCACGCAACTGTTGAAGGACTTGATAGATGACATGTTAACTTGGTGCTTGCAACAAAACGTAGACTTGCCAGCTGAATATTTCTCAGGTCATTTGCAGGTTTGTTTCTCTGCCGTTCGGTAAATACGGCAATATAGGGTAATTGTCGGAAATAAAAAAAGAAATAAACTTTTCTCCTGAAAACAACAACAACGCATCGGCAGCCGGTCCAATTTTGTTCTCTTGTTGATTAAGAGCAAGTCTACCTGTGTAAGTCCCCTGAGCGCGGAGAAGAAGAGGTTACGTTCTTATATATATTATTTGACAGGGATTTGATACACCCAGCTTACTTGCGCGTTACGCGTATTGTTAACTGCAGGCGAGATTCTTAGATATGGTTATATCCCGACAAATGCAAAACTTGCATTCGACAAGGGTTAATAAAGTCTTTGGGCCTTACCCCACATGTGTGTGACAAACGTGACTTGACCGTCACTGGATGGGACTGAGCAGTAAGGACTGCGGCCTGGTACATGTAATTATCATTATTATGGTCATGTCGTCCGCTGTCAATCATCTGCTAGACTCTATCTCAATCTACGTCACACCGCCGACGTCCCGGGACCTACAGTGGAGAGTGCAGGGAGGAGAGGCCGGTGTCTGTATGTTGGACAATAGCCCAGCAATCATTTTTACGGTGTCGGTGTCGCAGTCTAGTGTTTCAGTGTTTCATTCTTTGGCAAGGCCTGTCCATTGCTAGATGATACACCGCAGCTATTGCTAGTTTCAGCGCAATTTGGCTGCCAAGGACACACTGAATACCTTGTATTTAACATACCCGACGTGATGACAATGGGCATGAATAAGCAACATGTGGCATGAATGCTGTAATAAGCAATGGAGGCCGAGCCATTGAAAGTTACGTGGTTTTGTTATATACAGCCATCATTTTTGTTTTCAAAACGTGAAATTATGCCCTTTGGTTTTCTGCAGTTATCTTGTCCTCAGATCTGAAGTTTCTTGAAATATTGTTAAAACCAGTAGTGGTTCTCAACTGTTTATTTTTTTTTCTTCATACATTTGTGCCTTCTGGCATGTTTTCTCCATTGATGGCCTTTTAAAGAATGTCCCTCTTTTCTGTAGTAACCACCGTTAATTTCACAGACTGGCAACTTTGCTTTATTCAGCGGTCTAGATATTTACCCATGGAATTCCCAAAGGTCAGACCAGTAGGGAAAACTTTCTGAACTTTCGAAACTGTTCACTTAAATTTATCTTCCAAAATATTACAAGAAAAAAACGTAAAAGATGTTCTCGGGGAAAAACCAATGTCCCAGTTACGCCTTATCAAGGCCTCGTTGATCAACTGACAGCAAAGATAGATGTAAACAAAGTATGTCCAAGAGTTCCTGTTTGCTTTTCTTCACCTCGTAAGATAAAGCGCAGGAAAGTAACCCTCCTCCTCTCTCCCTTCCTCTCCCGCCTCCCTCCACCGTCTGTCTGTGAGTCCTGGCTGTTACGGTTCTGTACAATTGAACAGTGAAATGTAAAGTCCAATTGATATCAGAAACTTCATTCAACCTGATTTGGAGGACGGAGATAGATAAACAGACAGATAGACGGACGGACGAACGGATGGGTGGGTGGGTGCATGGGGGGACGGATGGACCGATGGAATTTTTTGTTTTTTGGGGGGGTTGTTTACCTGTCTTGTTTGTTGCGATGCTACATAATGACATATGACGAGAACCAAGAGAACCAACAATTTGTAAGATTCTACTTGTGATACCTCCATACCCATTTACTCACATACGAGACCATTTTTAAGTTATGTGTGTTTGACCTTTCTAGAGCTCCCTGAGGTCTAATAACCTCACCTCTTCTACTGATAAGTACCTTCCATCTTTCATGTTCTGACATGTGAAGATATGGCTTACACATTCACACTAACCTGGAAAAAAAAAATGATACTTATATTGGAAAGGCCATGAGAGACGAGGAGAATACAGTAATACGTCCAGGTGATGGAACGGTGGGTGGAAGGTGGGGGTTATTCTTTGTTGTGATTACATTGTGGAGCTGTGTGTCATTGTGGAGCAGTAATCAGCCACTGCAGAAGTAAAATTACCTGTACAGTACAACATTGTTAGTGTAACATTTGTTAGTTGATCTAACAAAACCGGACTGAAGGTGAAATGTTTGTACCTCCTTAGAAAATCAAAATAAAATATTTCTGAGCAAAATACGTCAAGTGAATGCAGAAAAATGACTAAAATTTCATATCATAAGCAAATCTCAATTTCCGCAGAAATATTTTCCCCGGTTGAGAGGATTTTCTCAGGTATTTGGTCTTTCACCTTAAACCTGGTTTCATCAGATCCACTCACATTTAAATGCTGTGGGAATGCCGCGCACTTAGTCAGCGTATGAACAACGTATTGTCGGGATAAAAGATATTGATGTTACAGTGGCTCTTTAGAATGGATTGTACAAGGTGTCAGCCCGTTAAACGCTTTTAAGGGTGAAAATACACCCAGGAAGGTTTGAGGACAGTTTCCAGTTGATAAACACGACCCCCCCCCCCCCAAAAAAAACATGGTTTACCAACAGATTCAATCGTTGAAATGATAATGCAGTTATTATCTCGACATGACGTTAATGAATGTTCAGATTCTGTGGTACAGATAGCGCAATGTTAAAAACGACGGCATCAGATTATGCCTTTGGCAGGGGACGAATCCGAAGTGCAAAGTTAAAATTAAACTTTGCCAACAAGTATTATGGTTTGTAATGTAAACAGTTGCAACGGCCTTCCTCCAAGCAGGATATAAACGTGCCAAGCGGCGATATAGGGGACAAGTTTGCTGTGCTGGACTTTTGTTTAATCAGAGATGAATGAGAGCAATCTCTACCACATTATGTAGCGTTTGTGGAAATGTCGGCAGCCGAGCCCAGAACTCTCAATTCATACACATTCAGTTCAACCACTTCACGGTGTTAAAACCTATGCTATACCCCGTCACTACTTTCGTTGTTTTTTTTTTTAAAGCGTATGGAGGTGTATTTGCTAAATTGTTGTATGCAACATTTTGCTGATTTTGAGATTTTGTCATGAAAGTGGTTCTCTCACTCCTAATTTTTATTATGTAGTAGTGTCATATGGGTGTATTTTTTTGTGGGCATTCTTATGCAAGTTTCGATTTTGAAGCGTATCGAACAAAACCCGGTTTTCACACACTCTTCAAACTTTCAATCCCCATTTCCTCGAAAAGGAGAAAATGCACACACAACAATATGGAAAATACCCGACGGTTGACTATGTTCGGAAGATGTTTTAGTAAGTTACCGGTTATTCTAGGTCAAGTACTCCTCTCTCAGCAGGCAGTGTCTTACTAGTAGCACTACCCCCGAAAAGTTCTTTTCCAGTTTTACCATTGCTCCCCCTGGTGCATACTTGAGCAGTCAGCTGAAGAATGGCAGGCAAACTAAAAGTGGCAACTGATAGTTACTGCCAGTAAAAAATGTACGGTAATTGTCGAAAATAAAAAAGACATAAAATGATGTCCTGGAAAAAAAAAAAAAAACCAACTTCGGCAGCCGGTCCAATTATTTTACCATGATGATCAGGGGCAAGTCTACGTGTGTAGGTCTAACAGGGTAATTTCGTATACATGAATATGTATATAATTTTGCAGAGACTTGATACATCCAGCATACTTGCTCCTCATGACGCGAAAAACGAGATATTCGAACAATGCGACATACAACTGCAGTTGTGATTTTCTCGATTGGCTGTTATAGTAATTGTGTGTGGATTTATTGGCAGAATGTGCTGATAGTCTTTGACCATGCATCTGGTCATACATTTTTACTTCATTAAATATGGCACACCCCTTTCTCTCTCTCTCTCTCTCTCTCTCTCCCCCCCCCCCCCATATTTTTTTTCAAAGTTCCTTTCAAATGATTTTTTTTTTTTTTTTAAAGGTCTCTCATCCGGAGCCGCTCTGCCATCTGTGCCGGAGTCTTCTAAGTACGCAAATCGCAACTTTCAAAAACTGAAATTCTTAGACACTTACCCGCTTCCAACATCAGCCATAATGAAAGCAACAGTCGTGCCTAAAAAAGAAAAAGTTGTATGTAGCAAAGTCTCGCAAAGTAAGAAATAATATAGAAACAATACAATAAAACGCAAAGGAGAAAGAAAGAAAAAGACAAATCAAGCTTTCAGTCGATTGATCTTCATCAGGAAATAGTACGTAACAGGACAGAAAATTGAACCATTAAAAAATTGAGCAAATAAAAAAAAAAAAGTAGAATGTTAAAACGATTACGAGTACAAAGCTGCGAGTTCTGACCAAAGAATGTAGAAGTAATTATGGTATTAATATTATTTCTACAATCTTTGGTTCTGACTTAGATTTTGGGAGCGCAGCACATCCGTCAGCATGTGGTGGCTCGAAGTCTGTGGTCAGTCTGTTTTTTCGAGTGAGCTTTCCAAGCTCAGCATAAGGTGCTCAAGATGACTTGATAATGTACGTCCGAGGAAAAACGGAGAGAGAGAGAGAGAGAAACTTCCCCCCGGTGATGTTTGCGCTTGTAAATCAAGGAATCTTAAATGTGTGATTTCAAGAGGCAGCCCAGTTGGAGCATGTAGCAATCCATTCCTCAGATCTACAGAAGCAGTGCAGTCTGAGCAGGAGAACAGAGACGCCGTTTTCCGCGAAATACGCCCGAACTTGGTGAACTATGAATACAGTCCATATCCTTGTCAACGCAAGAGTGCTGATTCAAGAATGGGCAACAGAGAGGAAAATGTAGAAAAGATAATATTTCTTTTGCCCATCTGATGCCAAGAAACACCTCGTGCACTCATGACAAGTTGTCAAGTTTTTTATTGTCGGCCTAACGGCCAATATTATTTGCAGACAAGGTGGGCTATAGGCAAGGTGCTCGCCTCTCATGCCAAGGATCCCGGGTTCAAAACCCGGCCGGTGCAGGCATGTTGGAAGTTTGGGATTTTTCTCATATTTTCGTGTCCCTGATCATATTGAGGATCGAGTACTTAGTCTTCTTGGATAAAGACGAAAAAATTCGGAGGGCCCGTGTGGACGTTGCGCACGTTAAAGATACCTTGGCAGTTGGAAATCGAAAAGAGCAGGCCGAACAGGTCGTTGTCCAGGCAAAATCAAATAAAATGCATCCCTACCACTCCCCCCCCCCCTCAAAACCGCCGACCTGCGCTGCACTGTGGCGAAGACGTGCCTACTCCAGTTGTAACTGGGTGCAATGACACACAGGCAAATTTCCCAAATTGGATTAAAGTAGTTACTAGTATACAAATGCAAATACAAAGACAAAATTATATAAATTTGTTTCAGAGAAATCAGTTATGTTTACATAGCACGCCTTCCCTCCTTCCGTTTTCTCACCCAGTCCCTGGATAATGTCACACTGATCCACTGAACATACTGATCTTTATGGCTTCCTTGGACTCTAGGTTAAGTCAATATTTTCTTCTGTGTGGGCGTATGTCTGTATTTCAGCTGAGTAGGCATGTTAAGACACCCAATAATGACCAAATCTATGGCAGCGTCTGTTCCTGAACACAAGGTACCTATGGAGGAGAGACACTTAATTCGGGAATACGCTGGTTGGCCTGATTCAGTAGTGTACCGCGAGAGTTTGTATGGCGGCAGAGAATAATAATTGTCTTTTTTTGGTACAATTAATTTTTGGAAATATTTGATGTGCGCCCAGGCATTCTCTGTCCGTCTCCGTCTCTGTGTGTGTGTGTCTGTCTGCCTGTGTTTGTCTGGTTGTCTATCTGTCTGTCCCTCTCTCTCTCTCTCTCACCCCCGAAGGAGAGGGGGGGGGGGCACGACAGATGGATGCATGTATGAATGCATATGTTTGTTTTTTGACTTGTCACTGTTTCCCCACGGCCCGGTCTTCCACTTGTGAAAGAAAACAGGAGAAAGGGAATGGAAAAAAAAAGAGATGTATTTTATTGTACATGTACAACACATCATCCACTTAAGATAAGTCACGTCTTGGTATTAATAATTATGTTTAGGTCAAGCCCCGTTGGCTTTCATCTGTTGTCGGTCTTTTGATAAAGTGTTGTGCAATTGACCTGTTCGCCCTGTCTGAGATCAGCAATGGAGATTGATTTACATGCTCACACAAACGGGGCATATTTCCCACCTGCCCATATTGACTGTGTTACATGTGTTCTGTGTAGTTGCTTAACGTCACTGGTCTGTTACTGAATACTATTGTCCTAAGAGATGCAAGATGGCACAATTTATTTACCGATCATCTTCTTACTCGCTTGTCTGACGGCCCAATGCATTATTGAACATTGTGTACTTTATCCATCTCAGTTCCCTTCCCACTTGCTTTCTCTCCCCCCCCCCCTCTCTCTCTCTCTCTCTCTCTCTCTCTCTCTTTTCTCTCTCACTCTTCCCCACTTATCAGCGCATCTATTAAACTTGCCACCCTGCCAGTCTGTTTGTCAAGTTTGTCATAGGATCATTTTTCTTTTGTCTTTACTTTTGTGTTACATGTAGCTTTTTTGTGTATTGAATTGCCTGTCAGACGTTTTACTGTCTATCGTCTCCGCCTTCCTGTCAAAAAGTTTCTTTATTGTTGTTGGCAGTACTTCAAGCCATGAATAATTCAACGGTGCAACTTTCTGAATGACACCATTTCACGCAAAGTGGTGGAAGTATCGATTTTTCTCTTACTTTTCCAACCTTAAACTGCACGACATTGCATCGGCAAACAGAAAAAATGCTTTTATTGATTCAGTATATTGGAGCTGGAAACAAGTTCCATACTTAAGCTTGAGATCGAAATTGGATAGTTCGATAAATCAGAAACTTGATCCAGGACTTGTGAAAACTCCAGGTCGAAGCCTTATTTCTTGTTTGTTACAATTCATTTTCTGACAAAAACTAGAGATTTTTTAGTATGTGAAAGAGGTGTAACAAAATGCACACTTTTGTTTAAAATGCGTCGTGGCCCTTATCTAGCTGTTCCACAGTTCCGATTAATTCTAACTCCTTATCATAGTACTAAAGCCGCAAACGTTAAACGTCGAATTTCTCAGGTGTGCAAAAAGTGGAGTTCGAAGAAACAAGAACTAAGTCCCGAGGTGTAAAGAAGGTTTACGGTGCGAAATGTGTCAAAACAATTTGATTGTTTGCAACGCTCTGTAACTTTGGGGACTCATTTTGTAGCAGAGAACCTCTGGTTACACAAAATGACATGGAATCTTCACTATGATTTCAATGTTAAGATGCGGGGGGTATCCTACTAAGCCCAGAACGACACAGTCAGCTGCTGGCAGACAAGAGGTGCACGCCATAATTTCCTATGTTAGTAAATCCGGGAGGACCCTTTCATACTTGGCTTGGTCAGACACAGTCTGCTTCTGTCATTATTTCTTGGGTGAACATTTTACTGGCAGTAGTGGCAGCAACCGGCTGTGGCATTCCGGGCTCTGTATGATACCCCTCTTAGGCGTCGTCCATCTGGTCTTCTGTAGCCGCCTTTTTTGCTTTAACCAGTGCAGTGCAGTTCATTGAAGTTTACACAAAAAAGTCAGAACCCCTGAGTGGCACATCGAGCCAAGTCTGTATTGCGTCTGTTTTGACTTAGTGCTCACGGTTTCTCTTTTCTCCAGTTGACTCAAGACGATATTGAAGCCTCGGAACTAGTGAGACAGACTTGTTTCGGTGTCGCCAGTGCTCTAGGACAGGTTTAACTCCATAGTTCACATCTCACACTCAAAGCGAGATAAAACAGACTTGACGCAGTAAGCCACCAGCCTCAGTTACTTAGTTATAAGTAACAGACAAATCTCTACCCGCCTGTCTCGGTCGATATATTTCACTGGTTCATTTAAAAAAAATTTCAGTTAGGGGTGAACCAGATCAAGGCTGGTGTGGGCGCCAGACTGGTGGCTCGCCGCCCATAAATTTTGCTTCATACGAGCACAGGAGGCACTTGCTGCCCGCTGCATCCCGCTAGGTCGTGGCGTGGACAGTGAACTGTGCTGTGTGAAGCAAAATTTATCGGCGGTGAGCCACCAGTTTGGCCCCTACATCAGCCTTGGACTTGTTTCACCTCTCCGAGAATAGTTGTATGCAAGGTGTATTTTCAATGCCGGATGTAAAGCTACAGTGCGCGTTTGCTCTAGATGTTATTCTGAATTTACGGTGTTATTTGCACAGGGTAGACACTGCGCTGTATCACAGCTAAGGTTTCGAGTGCTCGATCAAACTTTTTTGTCACGAATTATGCCTACACCTGAGGAATCATGGTTCTTAAAATGGGAGTCACAATTGTCCTTCGGTGCAGTACATAACCGTATTTGGTTTGTCCAGTGAGGATGTCAGTTCTCCGAAGGGTTGCAAGATGTACTATGTTCGTTGTCTTAAATTTTGTGTCTTATGAAGGTAAATCAAAGAGAGCAGCAATTTAGGTCAAAACGTGAGAATAATTATACTAACCAGTTCGATATTCATATGGGCATGTTATGTGAGTGGATCTGACGAAATCGGGCTTACAGTGAAAGACCAAATTCCTCAGAAAACTCCTCCTTGAGATTTGCCTATAATATGAAAGATTAGCCATTGTTCTGCATTCAGTTAAACTGTCTTGCTTGAAATCGGTCTTGCTTGAAATCGTCCTGGAAATATTTTATTATTTATTTATTTATTTTTATTTTTAATTTTATTTTTAAAGAGGTATAAACATTTCACCTTTAGCTCGGTTTTGTCAGACCCACCCACATAATATATTTAGCATCCAATGTAACCGTTGTCATAGTCCGATTCGCATTCGTCACGCACGCTACTTCTCTCCCTGCTCCCATCCTTAATTAACATTCTAATCCTTTCTAGGTTTCCATCAACACCGTCGCCCATTGTGAGCTGACCAGCATGCCCTTATTAACCAGGCCAGGAGTGTCACTTTGATGTTTCGGTTTAATTGGGAATTCGGCATAATTGTATCTTATATATTATTATTGCTTCTATCCATCTAATTCAGATTTTGGAGAAACACCGTTTAGCCTTTAATTGGATAGTACATTACCAATGCCATGTTGTACTTCAAACAATAAGGCATTTGAAGTGTGGCATTTTCAATCATTTAAGCCATGTCCTGGAATTTAAACATTTGCGTGCCAATCTTCGGTCACTTTCTTATTTTGCCTCCTGTAAAACTTTCAAAATTGGAATTATGTGAATAGAAACTTAAAGCAACGATTTAATGCAGTAGTTTACTAATAAAGATGTCCAAGCATTGTTTGCATTTACGAGATTAATTACGAGCTTTCATTTACGAGAAGTTTCGAAGTGGCCCCGACAACCTCAAGTTTTAGGTCGAAATTGAAGAGATTTAGGAAAAATAAAAGGAGGAGCACTGCAGTTCAAAAGAGCATAAAAAACGATAATTACGTGAGGCGAATTTTGTTTATTATCTACGAGTGGGTCTGACTAAACCTCGCTTAAGATGAAATTTTTATACCTCTTTAAAAAATCAAAGTTAAATATTTCTGAGGCGATTTCAAGCAAAATATTTTAACTGAATACGGAAAAATAGCCAATCTTTCATACTATAAGCAAATCTCAATTTCCATAGAAAATTGTTCCCACGTTGGAGAGGATTTCTCAGGAATTTGGTCTTTCTATACTTTCAACTTAAGCCCGATTTCGTCGGATCCACTCACATTTAGTTTTAGATCGCCAGAAGTTACCTTTTAGGTTTAGTTTATTCAAACTCTGGATAAGAAGAGTCGAAAATTAAAACTTATACTAAGAATCAAATTTAAAGCTGTGCGAAAAAATGCAATTTTTTACTGAAAGTAAATTGGACTAATGTGATCTGTACATTATTTTTTTCACACATAGGCGCCTTTGATTTGCAATATTTTGAAGGGGGAAAGATATTATTCCATACTGACTTTTTGAAAGGTTATAAATCTTCAGGTAGGTCAAATGACTGCTCAATGCGTTTGATTTTCAACCCCCTCACAATAAGGTATTAAGTGTGTGTTTCTATGACCGACCAAAAGCAACAGCTAACGCCCGCTCGCACATTGGCATGATTTCGTTACCAGAGGGAAAGAACAGATTTCTTTATTTTATTTTATTTTTCTTCAGGCACCCAGACAGGCATTTGAGAAATGTTTTCATTATCATAATAACGTCATTAGCTCACGTCAGTGGATAAATCATTTTTTTCACAGTCCGCGATAGGAGTATTTTATCGCTTCGACACGTGTTTTAACTCGTATTGTATTGCAAAGTGAACTGGAACTGGGTCTGCTCACACGCCCTCACTCCCGGCAGTTTCCAGTGGGGAAAGGTTAAGAGGAAATCAGGTTAGGAACTTGTAACATATGTGTGAGTATGCGAGGGTGGAGAAATCCACGAGAGGGGATAAGGCGGGACCAACAAACATTTTAAATTTCTTCTCATGCGACATCACCGGGGCGCACGTGTATTCCGTTTGCCAGCCCCATGTCAGCACCAATATGTAACCTTTAACCTTATTACGTTGAACGGTGAAAAGGAGGAAGGAATGCGCCCCTGGATTCACAAATTTGTTATGAAAACACGGCCGCCGATTGAAAAGTTAATGCATGGTACCCAGACGATGAGTCTACAAAATTTGCCATACAGAAACCAAAGGACTGACTGAAAATACTGAATTCTGAGTACTGACAGTCTGTCGGTACATTTGATTGCTTCACGGCTGTGGATTTTTCCGGCTAATCTGTCGTTACGCGAGCTGTTCCACTCCAAATGGATAAAGCCGAGCCATGGAATGTTGAAGCGAGGGGGTGAAATCTGAAAGGCACGCCAGACAGACCTGTTTCTGTCATCACAGGCAATTTCCTCAGAAAGCTCCGCTTTTTAAAAGTTAGCAAAAGCATTCTGAAAATATTTTACACCATGGCTATTCAGAGCGTTTTGATGTATGGAGTTGTCTGTTGGGGAGGAAACATCTTACAAAAAGATAAAAATAAGATCAATAATTTAATTAAAAAAGCATCCAAAATTTGTATCTGTGATCTGCCATATTTTGATGAGCTGTACACTGGTGCTTGTATTAAAAAAGCTAATATTATTATAAATGACCCCCAACATCCCCCGAACAAGGAATATATAAGATTTGTAAGAAGTTTAAGGCTGTTGTCAAAGAAAACTGAAACTGAGCGCTACTTTAAATCGTTTATTCCATCATCAACTAGGATGTTACAATAATGTCGTCATCTTGATCGTAATCTGTGCACAGTTGAATTATGTCCTGCGTGTCAGGTCAATGTGTTTTAGTTAGGGAAGCATATTGTGTGCACTGTTAATTTTGTTAATTTAGTTAATTTATCAGTGTGTGTGTATATATGTGTGTGTGCGCGCTATGTATCATACTTTCTGCTTCTGTAACTGTATTGTTATGTATTCAATGATCAAAACAAATTTCCTTGTACAAGGACGAATAAAATTTATCTTATCTTATCTTATCTTATCTTATATCTGATCCGTGGTCCTACCCACCTGTTCGCAATGACGTTGGGCTTCTTCTTCTTTTTTTAAGATGTTACATGTTACTAACCTTTCTGATGTTACCATCTAAAACCGCTAATTTGCACTGCGCTGTGCATGCAGTAGGCTAGGTGTGAGGAAGTTTAGGCTGGAGCAAAAGATGCCAATTTTTGTTTTCGTGACCCTTTACATTGGTCAAGTACACATTTGGCAGAGAAAGTCCATGGCCTGCGATTTTTACAGAATACATGTAATTTTAGTTGAAAGGGAAGGGAAAAGTAACGATTGATTTTTGTTTCTCTTTTGTCTGGCACTCCAAAGACAGTCACAAATCTAAAGTATTTGAACACACATGTTGTAATTTACATGTATATTTTCTGTCTTTCACTCTCTAAAAATGTTCGTCTCAGAGCCAAACCACATTATTGTAATTCACACTTGTAATCTCTTTCTTACCTGTCTTTCACCCATTGACCGTTCAGTAGCTGTACCTGTATAGTACATATCTGAATCTCTGAGCTCGGACCTGTGTCCCTTTCCCGGCCTTCCTGTCAGTGTTCATTGTAAATGGCCTTAAAAACACCTAAAAGGTGCCAGGTTGTCATTGTATGTGATGCATTATCTGGCTTGGCTGGTTGTAGGTTTTCTATCTCATCTCCCACGGCTTGGTCTGTCTGATCTGTCCTTTATGCACTTGATAAAAATCCGTTTTTGTCTGTGCTCTGGTCCAAATTCTGATTATTGTTTTTTTTCCCTCATTTACTGATACCTTTAATCGTAATAAAGAAAAGTTAAAAACATTTAGAAAAATTTGTCTGTTTTTTACCGTAAAATAATTCTGAAATGGGAATAATTCAGTTGTCAATTGTCATCATGTTTTTGGAAAAAAAAAAGATTGCCATAAGTCTAAAAGTTTCTGATTTTTCATATGTTGAGTTGTTTGTACATCTACCTATTCCCAATCTCAGAGTATCCATGCAGTCTGGCAAAGTAACTTTAAATTAAAGTGCACAGCATTTTCAATAGTGTTATAAGCAAAAATAACTTGCTTAAGTGAAAAAAAAACAACAACTATGAAATATTCAAAATACTCTCATAAATTTATACAATCTCACTTCAATATGTACGCATAACAAATAATTCAGCATAATAAATCGCTTGTTAACTTTGGTACCTTGATTTTAACACCAAAGAAGTCTGGGAGAGGAACAACATCAGCAACTTGACTGGGATCTCATCGTTAGATGTGTAACTGTGCAGATTCACCTAGACTCTGCTATATTCACTGTGTTGTTCTGTGGGTCTTCCTTATTTCTTGTTCTTATAAATCTGGACAGTATGTTCCAATATCCGTGATTTCCTATAACTTTTCTACTGTTTATCGAGAACATTTGTTTTTGACACCATATTACCGTTTATTTTGTTATCTTATCACATGATGATAATGATTTTCTTGACTAATTTCTTTGCTGTTTGTTTTTATATTACAGAGCCGAGAAATCAGAAGTTCTATCAGAAGACCAGCAAGAGAATGAGAAGAGAGTGGATGCTGTCAAACATGCCTTTCAGAATATTGTCAAGAAGGCCGGGGCTGTGCTCCAAGCCCCGGGCACAGACTATGACAAACGATTGGTAAGAATGGTTAACTAAACTACCTTGGTTGTGATATTCAAGTCTTTTATCTCCATTCAGTGATAATAGGTAGGAAATGTCCTCCTTCGGGCTGACCTCAACTCTATGGGGAGCGGTGTCTGTCCTCAGCCTGGGCATTTTCATTTATCATGAAAATACAAAAGTGCAAGTTTACTGCTAAATTTAAACCTGTCAAATGATCAGTAATATTCAATCCTATGAAGATTTTCAATTTCCACTTAAAGTGGAATCAAAGCAATCGAGCTAAATTCTATCTTTTGTGAAATTTAGATGAATGGTTATGGAGAGAGCACATATTTTGTTTAAGTAATTCTGAATCATATCCATTTAAGCTTTATAATAATTGTTTCATATTGGTATTAATTTTATGTTCAGGGAGGCAGTAAGTTGGGTTTGATATGGCACATAATTTATAGTGTATTTAAGATATTCTGAAGTTATGTCCATGTATGCTTTTGATGACGTGTTTCATATTGTTGTTCATGTCATTTTAATGTTCAGGAACACAGAAATGAGGGTTTTAACATGTTTGCAGTCCATGAAGCAAAACTGATTTTTTGTTACAGAAAAAGCTTCCAGAGGCTGGGCTGGGTCAGGCTATGATAGAGTCTGTACAGGCACTTGGTCAGGACACATTATTAGGGTAAGTGCAAGAACAAAGCCATAATAAATAAACATTTTTATATAATTTGAAATGCTGCCCTCCACAAGACAGGGCATTTCCGATGGCGGGGGGTGTAAAAAATTGCACATGGCGTAGATTTCTTCTCAATTTTTGTCTCCTTTTTTCATGGTGTTCAGCGTACAATTTAGTAAGAGATTAATCGTCGAAAGTGTAGATTGGGTTGTGTTTTGAGGTGTAATCTATTTGATCTCATTAAATGGATTTTGTCCAATCAGAGTACAGTGATGGTTCCTCCTGGTATGCACAATTCAGTGGAGCAAATGTGCCATGTGAGAGATGCATTATAAATGACATATGATATGTTTTAAGCCCAAGATGTGCTGCCCGCCCACCACTCCCTTCCTGCTCCCCCAAAAAACATTATCTTGGAAGGCCCAGTGCTAGGAACCAATAACAAGAAAACCGTGCAATAAATACAAAAAAAGCAACAAAAAAAAAAAAAATGAATATGAGAATTTATAAGCTTTCAGTCACCACAAATAATATGGTTAGAGTCACAGTATCTTGTAGCTTAAATAGCAAACATCATATGTATTCCCTGGAGGGTGGAGAAAACCTACATGGTGCAGTTCTACTGATGTAATGATTACTTCTTCGTAGGATCAGTTTTTGTTGTTGTTGTTGTTGAAAGTTTGCCATTGGTCATTGGTAATGTTATGTCAATGAATATAAATCTACTAATAAGCATTGGATTTTGTCTTATATTGCTAGGAATGCCTGTCAGCTGTGTGGAGACTGTCAGGTCAAGCTGGCAAGAGAGCAGGTCGAGTATGAGATCACTGTGGAACAGGAGTTCATCAACCCGTTACAGGGCACTGTCGATGTATGTATAACTGTTTATTTGTTGTTTTGTTAATCCAGTTTCATGCACACAGCCTTTAAGCCATGTCTCCATTTTGTCATCATAGAGTGAAAGAAAAAGAACTTAAAAACTTATGAGCGTTATCACAGGAAAGAAGTGCTAGAATTGCAATAAGTTGACAGAGATTAAAAATCCAGATGTTTATACAACTAAAGTGGTCCTGAATGAGGCCATGATACCCTTGGTGAATATTCAGATTTCTGACCGGACATCAAAGGTTCACTTCATCACTAGATGAACTAGAGAACATTGCATCATCATTACTCACTAGCAAGGTTCCATTCATTAAAAATGTGCAAGATGACACTGAGACTGCCAATGCCCTCTGAAATGTTCCATCAACCACCACTCCAAGATTCTGAAATAGTTGCTTTCTTACCCCTGCTAAGCACAAAAAGAAAAGGGGAAGAAAGTTTTACGTGAGTTCTAAACAATAGCAAGTATGTCGGATGCTTTTTGAGTTTAGCTTCATGAAAGTGTTAGTTCTACATCAGTCAAAAGCATGTGAATATAATTATTATTCAATTGTTTGGATTTGATTGATGTGAATGAACATTTCTAAAGGGACATTGACACAGGATGTTATATTGAGAGTGGCCTGTCAATGTGTTTGGATTCTGTGTGTTTAGTTAAATGTTTTAAAAGTTTCAGAATAAATGTATGGAATATTTTCCAAGATACTAGATAGATGGCAAACGACAGGCCATTTAGACAGTGTTTAATATTCATACCGTTACTTAAAATTTCTATCCTTTTAACTCAGGTTTTGGAGAAACATTGTTTAGCCTGTAAATAAATAAATAGTAAATAAATGGCACATCGCCACAGCCGTGCTATATTTTAGACAATATTAGACAATTTGGAGAATGGCATTTTCAGTGACTTAATCCATTTCCTGGAATTTAAAGATTTGTCAGAGTACCTTTAATCCCATTTTTGTACTTGAGTAAAAATTTCAAAATTTGAATTTAACAATAATGATATGCACATGACAATTATAAGCCTAAGAGAAAACATGGCTCAAATTTCACTTTTCAGAAGAGATCTGGTTTCTTGTCCTTCTGTTTGCTTAGAGATATGGCCCCACTTCCTTATGCCATCCTTTGACAAGTTTTTGCCCTTGCATTGTTTGTGTACATGGGGCATGTTGGAAATGTTTGTGTACTATCAGAATGCAGTGTTCAAACAAATATTTAGACAAAAGGACGGCAGTGACATTTTGTGTTCCACAGGGATTATTATGTGGCTACTGCTGGGTGTTTGAAAAGAGATTTAACTTGAAATGAGCACCTTTGGGAGAACTTGACGTTGCAACAGACAAAATGCCCTGTAGCTGTTAATATGGGAATACATTTAACTAAAATTATGGTTCATATTGCTTAGGTTTTGATTTGAAAAGTACCCCAACAAGGATTATATACAAAATATAAAGGAAAAGATACATAAATTCAAAGAATTTGTCAATGGCATCCTTTCTCAAAGTACTGAATTTCAATATTTTGTCGCAGTACAGAAGTTTCCTGTTAATGAAATAGACCTAGATCTATTAGTAGTACATTTAAACAAACTTGCTGTAGCGTGAAGATCTGCTGAGTAAGGGGTTTCAAACTGCTGGAATATTTTTTATTCATTTGTGTGAAAATAATTGTTCAAACTTGCTTTGTGAAAAAGGTAAAGATTTAATATTAAGATTTGTCTTGAAAATCACGAGTATTAGCAGTTTTTTTAAAGGTGTAATTTATGATCTAGTGAAAATGTGTTCAGTATTGGTGCTTAATAATTACAGTGAGATGTCACAGTTTATATATATATGTATTTGTTGTCACCATTCCCTAAAACTGCAGTGATCGGTTTTGGCTACTTTTCAGGAGAAGCAAAATCTATTTTATTTTTTAACACAACTGGTTTAGTAACATTGATTTTTTGAAAGTTTTCTATCGGATTATATTTTTGTCTTTGGAGTCAACAACCAAGACCATCCGATGTAGCTTTGAGTGTAGTTAAAATATATATGAAAACGGATTTTTCAAATTTTTGAGTTACTACAGTCATATAGAACAGTGATGATATAAAGCCTATTTGGCAAGTGATGACTGTTATTGTGTCGTGGCATGCCTGATCCTCCTTACTCTTTCATCTCATCATGCCATCACCACCATCATCTGCCTGCTCCCTCATGCATATCATAAGTCCCAAAGTCGCTGTTTAGTGAGTATTGACTGCTCGGGGTCCGAGTCCTTCCCTCATATTTATCATCAGTGTTCCCCTTTGTCTTGCTGGTAGCTGATGTTCTTTCTTTCTTTCTTTTTTTTTATTATTTGTCTTTAGTTGTTCAAAATACAGCTGTTATCATCACAGATATTGTTAGTTTTTGCAATGCATTCCTTTCCTTTTCTTAGTAAGATAGAGAGGCTGATATATATGCCATGGATTTGGATCTCCTGCCCTTTCATTCATTTACACTGGGTTTTCATCCTGTCCATATGAAAGCCCAAACACCCACCATTCCCTGAATTATATCCTCTGAAGAAATTAGAATTTTGCTTTTATGGGCACCAGAAATAACAACAGCATGAAACTCTGCTGTTAGTAGAAAGATTCTCTCTTTCTCTCTCTCTCGCTCTTTCCGTCTGTCTCTCTCTCTCCCCCCTCTCTTCTCTCTCACTCTCTCTTTCTCTCCCTCCCCCCTCGCTCTCTCTCTCTTTCATGAAGCAGCTTTACAAAAGTCTGAATGATTAAATTAAATTTTTGCTAGGGTATATGCTAGGTCAGCAACAGATAATTTATGTTTATGTTCATGTAATGATTTGGTATGCAAGTGAATTATCATGTTCTCTGATCTTAATTGTATCAAAACATTCCCAGTAGTTTCATGCTGTTTAAACAATTGATATTCCGTATTGCTTTCAAGTCTTACCTAAATATACAGTAGAAAACATTTTTCAGCAGGAAACAAAAGAAAAAAAGAAATATAATTTCATTACTGCCTTTAATGGAAATCCCAATCTCTAGGCCATGCTGTAACTAGATTAAAACAAATATGGAACAAGGAAATCACTTAATTTGTCTTGCAAGTTATCTCTACCAAAAGCCATGTGTAATCTCTTATTTTGGATGGATGGCACTGGGCCCTTTGTTATTTTTTAGAAACTCCCTTGCATGTAGCATGAAAAGCATTTTAGCATTGTGACCTTGATCTATCCTTCTGTTTTGATGACCATAGATATAACTTTTTTTTTTCCCACAAAAGGCATTTTTTGATAACTGTTGAGGTGAAAGTAAAATTTGGGGGTACTGAAATTGTTAGCTTTATTGTCTACGTTCTTGGATTTAGGCAGTTGTTTTTCATTTTTTTTTTTTTTTTTCCTTCATATAAATAATTTGCATTGTTGGTCAAAATGATTCCCTTTTTTGCCTTTCATTTCACAAATACTTCCTGGATGAATTTTCACTGAAACCCCCAGATAACACACAGAAGTTAGAGAAATTTGATACCAGGATAAAAAGTTGGAGTAATAAAAAAAAAATATTCATGTGGTGATAAATCTACCATCTTTTTTACTTAGGTGGATATTTAATGGTGAAGTCATATCAACTTTAGAACAAAATACTTTACACAAAATATTCTGTGACCATCTATAATACAGGGCACTGTTTTTTCGTTTTGTTTTTATATTTTTCCTATCATTAAGTAGTAAATATTGTGCTTCTTTTTTCTGTTTTAAATAATGTTCCATATTGTTCAGTGTGAATCATTAAAACAACATGCCACGCCTTTTCTGATTTCAAGTGCTGTGGTGTCCTGAACGGCATAATTTTTTTTTTCATTGTTTGAACGTAATTTCCTTCCTGCCTTTCAGTAATCTTTATGGCAAGGCTATTTGTTGAAAATACATGAAAAGGAAGTGAATTATCTTATATATTAAATTATGTAATCTCCTATGTGCCTGGCAAAAAAAAAAAATGGAATCAAATTGTGCTGAAAAAAAAGTTTTCTGATAACTCTGGTATCAGGATGATGTTGGTAAATTAAAAAAAACAATAACAACAAAAACTCCTGTTAGATTTGTTGTGGGAAGTGAGAAAGTTTTTGAGAATTCAACAATGGGAAGGGAAAAGCTCTCACTGCAGTACCATCAGCAGTTCTCTTTCTCAGATTTGGCGCAGTTTTTGTGTGTCTCGAATCTACAAGAAGCTCTATGTAGAGACTAGACTTCTTGTTTAATTGCATATGTATAGTTGCTGTTGTCATTGTTGTTGTGCATGTATTTAAGGAGTGTCAGTGTATCTGTTCCCTTGGTGTCCTGTTGTTTGTGAGGTGACAATGTACTGATGTAATCTCTCTCTCTCTCTCTATCTCTTTCTCTTTCTGTCTTCCTCTGTCTTTCTCTTTCTATCACTCGTGGGTGGTTGGAGGGCCTTCTGATATGATCTCCTTCTGTTCTACCATTCTGCTATATTCTATCTGTTCTCTTGCTGCTTCTTTGCACAACATGGAGGTTATCCTGTCAACATGCTTTCTCCAAATGCAGATTGTGACTCAAGGAAGGCCTCTCTTTCTCTCTGTCAGTATCTCTCTCAATTTTTTTTTTAGGAAGCCATTGTTGTGCTTAATTTCAAGCTTATATCCCAGCTGCAATATTAACACAGATTTCCAGTGCAGCATGATTTTCCCCCAGCTGTAATTAGTTTTCATATAATCCTTTGGCCATGTATTTTGTGAACTCCTCTGTGGCTTTTTATAGATTGTCCATCTCTGTCTCATTCAGTAGGACTCATGAGCAGCAGAACAGTTATTTGAAAGAATGCTACGTAAACTTAACTCCAATGTTTCTTGTCTCACAGGTTGACATCCCTAGCATAATGAAGCTCAGAAAAGCCTTGAACAAATCAACACTTGACATGGACTCTGCCAAGACCAGGTTGGTGCTAGAAGATCTGCTCTGTCGCGTTTTATTGTCCATCCTCAGCCTGTGTATGTCATGTAATGTCATATGTCATGAAAATAACTTTAGAAATATCCAAGTTTACAGCTATGTCAGGCTCTGTCGGGTGGTTTGGTCCATTTTTTTTTTTTTAGCTCTTTGAAGATTGTCCAGTGTCTGTCTATGAGCATGTCAGGGTTTTGTTGAAAGTTTTTTTTTTTCTTTTTACCTTATGAATACCCATATTCTAGACTGAAAGCAGAAGGGTCGAAGACAACTTGAAGAGAAAATGCACCTATGTAAATTCCATTATTTTGTTTTCACCGTCAGATTCAATCAAGCTGTTCGCCAGTCTCATGTCCCAGGTGCTAATATGGCCAATGCTGCAGCTAAAGCAGATGTGATCAGAGAAGAATTTGAAGAAGCTTCCCAGAAAGTGGAGAATATCAAAGTAAGAAGCACTTTCAGGTGCATATTTCATGTTTTCACAGAGTAAAGTACAGAGAATCATTAACATATTGACAGACAGAGAATCATTTGTGATATTGACAGGAGCAGCAATCACAAAGTTGCTTCGTAAAGCCACTCAGAGTGTTACAGTAACTTTCTGTCCTTGTCAACTTGCATTTTCCCATATTATGGATTTGATACCAAATAGAATATTTTTTTCAGTCACAGTTGTGGAAGTATTTGATACCTGATCCACTAAATCATTGATAACTTTCCAAAATATCTTATTTTTAATTCACTAAATCATTGATAATTCATGAAAATTTTAAAGAGATTATTGTGAGATACATTCCTAATGCTGTGAGTAATGATATGAGACTGATAATGAAAAATGCTACTATGTTTTACTGAAGTTTTTTTCAGGTAGTAATTTTTCACCCCATTGTACTCCTCAGGATAGCCTTTCAATAGAATTGTGCAATTTTGCCTCCAAAGAAAGTGAGCAGAGCAAACGACTCTTGATGGTAATTATAAATTTTTCACACAGATTATACACTTGATCTTTTGATTTCCCCCCTTTTATTCTTTAATTCTAAAACAAGGTTGACGTAATTATATTTATACCACCAGCAGAGGACATGTGGCTTAGAAAAATACATATAGGTTTTAGACACCTTGACAGTTTCAAGGCTGCACCAGAAAGTGCTGCCAGTCTGTCAAAAGATGTCACTTGAAGAAGAAACTTTTTGTCAAAACACAGACAGGAAATGCCAGGAACGTAAGACTAAAATGCAGCTTAGAAAAGGTAAGGTTCAAGTGGAAAAAATTGCTCTTGGTTAGTATTTTTTGGCTCACAATTTCATGTTGGCCATTGCAAATTATATTTTTTGAGATCTTGTGTCCTCCTTAATCTTTCTATGCATGTGTTCATTTTTATATCATTACTTTGACTAATAGGGAAAAACAAAGGAGAAAAACCAAGATGATACTGCTATGGGACACTTGGTGTTTCGTATAAATTTGATCACAATGTCATCTGTCTTTCTCTGCATTTCCTCTCCTGTCTAGCTTCTGGAGGCCCAGGCTAACTACCATAAAAAGGCTCTGGAGGCGATAAAAGAATGCATACCACAGATGAAACTTGCAATCCGTAAGAACTTTTGGCTGTCGATGAAGCTGTTGTTGTTTGTTTTTATGTGTGTGTGTTTTTGTTTTTTTCCACTCATTTGTAAATATCGTAAGTAAAGCTGCCTAGATTGGGGAATTATTACTTTCCATGTTCATGAATCCAAATACATGCTTTAGCCGTACAGTGGATGGTTTGGCTCTGGATGAAAGGCCAAAGAAATACCTAGAACTACATCACGGCGAGTAGGGTAAAAAACTAAAAAGAGAGAACATTATAAAACAGTGAGATTTAATATAATGCACATTTGATGCAGTGCATTTATTTATTAATTTTCTCTTCATTTTTCATTTGTTACACTGAGTTCATCAAATTTTTCTTGGAATAATGTCCAGTTTGGTTTATTGGGTAGTGTTAAGGGAAATTAAAATCATCAGGCCAATACCTGGCCCCCATTTCTGCTTGTGGGGAAATTCTAATTTTGTGAGAATTCGTTCTTAATGCTGTCATTAAGCGGTTTTCTTTATCATTTGGTTGATTTAGTCTATGTTGTAGAAGTTACTAAAGAATAACTTTTCTTGCCTCGAGTTCTTGTGGGAACTGCAGCTGAGTGATAAATTTCTGTGTATCACTGGCGATACATGGGGCCTAGAGGGTTGTGATTCAAGCATAGATTGTACAGTGAAATGGGTGATAGTGAAGTTAATAGTGACAATCTGTCCTTGTCAACTTGCATTTTCCCATATTATGGATTTGATACCAAATAGAATATTTTTTTCAGTCACAGTTGTGGAAGTATTTGATACCTGATCCACTAAATCATTGATAACTTTCCAAAATATCTTATTTTTTATTCACTAAATCATTGATAATTCATGAACTGACTCAAGTTAATTTGATGTTAAATTTTTAGCATGATTGTCATTGGACAAATTATCAAAAACAGTGTCATATAACTCAGACGCTGCACCTGAAAAGAAAGAAGAAATGTTCAGGTTCTTTTTTTTCTTTCCTTTTATAGGCTGATTCCATTCCCAGATGCAGATTACTTGATGACTTGATGTACTCATGAGAAATTTTGTTGTCACCAACTTTGTACAATTTCAGAAAATTCTCCAGCTAAGCCATGTTATGGGATGCCGTTGGATGAGCACCTTCGCCTGATGTGTCGTGATGTGGCATTAGTGTTAGAAGCTTGTGTGTTGACGCTGTTAGATTGTGGCATGGAGGAAGAGGTATGTGTTTTTATTGTTTCAGATGCCATAACCCTTTCAGGTTCTTGCACTGGTATACCGGCACACCACAAAACTTTCATTTTGATCCCTGTGTTGTGATATCTGCATGCAAGGAGTCCTATAATTCAGCATTGTAGACCTCAGATCTCAGGATCTTCAGCATTAAATTATAGCACTACCCGCATGCCGGTATCGTTGTATGATGGTGCAGGGACCAAAAAAATGGATACAAATACAATACTTTATTTGTCCATTTGGGAAAAAAAGAAGTGACCAGCATTATACTATGTATAGATAGGTATAAACACAGAATATAAGGTGGACATGGTGTTAAAGATGAATGCCCACACACACACACCTAATACCAACAACACCAGATCAAGAACCTGAAAAGGCCTACCACCTAGCTTTGCCAAGAGAAGGTGTGACTAGTAAAAAGTTTAGAATGCTGAATGTTTTACAGACCAGGGGCTGTTTGTTCATATTGGAAGTTGTGATGATTTCTGTGTTGTGTTTTAAAGAGATTTAATAGCAAAATTTTTATTGATTGCACCACTATTTAGCTTTCTGTCCTTGTAATTGTTATTTAACCTGTTCACATTGCATAGCTCACATATTTCAGCTCCCTCTGAACGCTCTTATATCCTTGTAATTATTCCCTTTAGATGCACTTTTTTGGAGTAAGTGTGAAAATCCCCCCCAAATTTCCCAGCAAACCTACAGCATGGCTAGTAGTATCAGTGTGCAGTTTGTAAAGAGTGGAAGACAGAAATTATATACATACTGCACACAAATGTATATTGTATATTGATTAATGCGAAACTTTGCAAACTCGTGCTTTGAGATTAGCAGTGTGAAAAAGTAGGCAAAGAGTCATTCAGCTGAAGCATGCAGTGTATGGATTGGTTGTAAAATGGCATGAGGTGATGTTGATTCTTCTGGTTTGATAGTTTCTTTTTGTGTATTTCCCTCTGTCCACATCAGTTGTACTGGACTGTGCTCACATTTATCAGGAATGTTTCATTGTGTTACTAAACATGATAGTTTATTATCTTCTCAATTCCTTCTACAGGGATTATTCAGGATAGCTGGTTCTGCAATGAAATTGAAAAAACTGAAAGTAAGTATATTATCATCATTAGCATGGAGGTTACTATTCTTCTCAGAGTTTTGAGTAGTTAGTACAAAATATCAGATGAAACAGATGTATTTATGTAGATATTTTCTATATTTAACAAGGTATGCCCCATGTTGGGAAACAAGTTACCTACTGGCACAGACTTTGGCTAGATTAAAATTTGTTCACACAATATCAGTTTCATCTGGCAGTCTTTCAGTTTATACCGCTTTTATTAATTTGGAATTATTTATTTGTTGTCCAGGCATGTTTTGATGCAAATGCTGTGGATATGGAAGACTTCAGTAGTGATCCTCACACTGTTGCTGGTAAGGAGTCAACTTCTTCACCTTCAATTTATAATTATAGTGCAGTTTTTTAGAATCAGCAGAAACGACATTGATTGTCTCAAAACCTGTCTTTTGGATACATTTCAGATTTCACATAGGCTAATATTTCAGACTCAGCCTTATTGAAACTGATTTTATATTTGTTGGAGTGTAGCCTGATTTTGAATTTGCTTCTTTGCACTTTGTACAAAACGAGAATTAGACCCAACTATTAACTCTTTCAGGCCGTCAGTGTTAGGGGCTTCGGTCAAGTCTGGACGTAATTAATTTTTTTTCACTTTGGGAAAAAACAGCATGGTCAGAAAAATGCTTACAGAAAAAAAAGTATTGATAGAAAACAGTAGTAAACTAAAATGTTATACATCAAATAAAAGAATTGAATGTAGAATAGAATATAAATTGGCGATACGTCCAAATGCATTTTTCACTGGCACTGACAAATCGGGGATACGTCTTGAAAGAGTTAAAAAAAAAAAACATTTCTGCAGTACTGAACTATGGGAAACACTAAAAATGTTCAGGATATGTGTACTGTAATGCATGGTGTATTGTATGCTAAGTGTTCAAAAAATTGTTTTTCCATTCAAGGCATCATCGTACAGTAAAATAGTCTTTGAATTTTTCAGTTTTTATCTATGAATTCCCCTTAAATTCCAGTTCATATTTCAGAGATTAACCCAACCTGAATACAATTTCTATTCAGGATACTGTGATTGTTTTCTTTTCTATTCCATGTCAGTCTATGCACTGTGACAATACTCAACATAAAAGCTTTCTGTTTTCTATCACAGGTGCTTTGAAACAGTATTTGAGAGAATTACCAGAACCTTTACTCACCTATGCTTTATATGATGACTTCCTGCAGACAGCTACATTGTAAGTGGGAAAGACATTTGTGCCATATCATTTCCAGTGTGTTATTTACCCTAACCGGCAAGCATTTTATAAGGCACAAGACAAACCCTTTGACACATTGGGTCACCCTGTGAGAGAAAACACACTATAATCACCTATCCCCTCTCTACCAATGAAGATAGTCAAGTAACCAAAGACATTTGTGCTGTGTCATAACCAGCATGTTATTCACCCCAACTGGCAAGCTGTTTATAGGGCACAAGACAAACTCTTTGATGCATTGGGTCACCCTGTGAGAAAACACACACTAATCACCTATCCCTTCGTTACCAACAAAGATACCTGAGTAACCACATGATTTGAGATAAGGCCTATGCCTGGCTGGTTATATTATATAGTTATGTTACAGCACACAGCATACAAACTACATAGGGCACTGTGTTTAATGGATACAGTTCAAAGTATGTGGGGGATTAGTATGGGTGCAGAGATTGCTGTGTGTTTGAGGATATAAACAGACATACAAAATGGGTTTTTTAGTAGTTTATAGATTTTTCATCACATTGTCACAGCTTCAAAGTGATGAAGTTGGGGAACATTTTCCTTCTATATTTTAAGATGTTATGCTTCAATAATATCCACCTGTGTGTATTTTTCCTAAAATGCAAAGCTTAAAATGTTCAAATTATGAAAGACACATTTGCCAATACGTATATAATATACCTTTCATCTTACTCCAGACCACAAGACCAGCGCTTGCAGACACTGTGGACTGTGATCAATAGACTTCCCAAAGCTAACTACAACAATTTTAGGTAGGGTTCATCATCTTTGTCGTTAAAGGACACAGATTGCATGTGGCAAATTCGGGATGCTTCTAAATAAGTTGAGACATAGAGACAGACGTGGGTGTCTTGATTGTAAAATTGAAGTGCACAAAGTGAATTTTCTTCTGTGCGCTGAACACTTTTATTGTCTTCAACTCCAAGTAACTCCAGCATCAAAGTCTCCATCTTGCAAAATGACACTAGTGAAGAATGATGAGTTGCTGGCGTTTGTCAATGAAGTTACATTTTATTGTACATGACTATAAGGAAATGTATAAGTTATCCTAGGCAGCAAGTAGCAGAGAGAGTGAATGGCCGTGTGCATTCTTTTGGTGTTTTTTTTTTCAAATCTTGTTTGTATGATTCTTGTGAATATTTTGAATTGTCCATCAGGCCTATAATAAACTTGAACTTGAACTATTCAGCTTCTGGGCATGTAATGATATAAAGGGAACATTCTTTCAGTGTTCCATATTAGTCTCAACTAGATGACCTACTATAAACAATAATGTGCTCTCCCCTCTTTCTCTCTCTCATATAATAAAAGTAATAATCAAGGGTCTTGCTTCAGAACTCATGCGCACCAGAACACTACGCACCAAACTGAACGCTTAATACGGTTGCTTTTTATGGCATGCACGGTACTATGCATTACGAAACAAACATGCAAAAATACAGATGTTACATAGCAATGAACATTGTTATTTTTTTAAAATACATGCTTGAAGTAAACAACTTTTAATTATAGCCATCATCTTCCTTATCTCAATTGCCACCTTCCTACCAAATTTAAGGCTTGAAGAGTGTATAGTTTGGTCAGTTAGTCATGCCAAAGGCTGCTAGTTACTGAAATATATAATAGAGTAGGAAAGTAATGAATATGCAGAGAAGAAAAGTGGTGTGATAAGTTTAGTTTGCTTTGAGAGCTGTGGCTGCTGCATAAGAATACACAGTCCATTTTTCAGCTGTCTTCTGGAGTGATGGCAGATATATGATAGCATATGAAAACACTCGCTCTTTAAAACATATCAGTGTGCACAGGAATGCGGCTACCAGCTCTCACTGCATCAGCCCTATTTCCAGCATTGTCAAGCCCTTTCTTGGTCCCATGAAACTACATGCAAAGCTGAACGTTTAGATGTCCTCAGGGAGAATAAGCAGTGATCTGATTCATAATGGTTCAATCAGACCCTGATTTTGTGACAGACTTTCAGAGATTCTGCACAAGTCGGAGGGATGCGAGGAAGATTTTATCGCCACACATAACAGTGTCTAGTCCAGTTTTTCTATTTTAATGTAGATTGCTTGCAAATATTAAATGTTACATCATGAAAAAAACATTATATCATCTCCAGACAAATTAAGATTTTATTGAAACATAATTATCTTTTATTGATAATTCAGATTTTTTTTTGTTGCAAATATTAGATCTCTTACAGTTACTTAACAGTTCATAAGGGTTATATCTTTTACTACAGATATTTAGTAAAGTTCCTAGCCAAATTGGCTGAGAAAAGTGATGTGAACAAAATGACACCCAGCAACATTGCAATAGTGATAGGACCCAACCTCCTGTGGTCAGAAAAGAGTAATGCGTGAGTATCTTTTTATAATCATTGCCAATTTGTAAACAGAGAAGGCCAGAAATTTGATGCTGTTAGTTTAAGTAATGAGTTACTGCTGAAATGTATCCCAATGTTATTTTACTTTATGCTTAATGTTAATTTTTTTTTGTTTTTTTTTTGTAATGATATTGTGGTTATGTAATGCACTCTGAAAATAAAACCGCAAAAAGACTTTTTTGTCACACATGAATTTTCAGTAATTTGCGTACTTTCAGTGATAAAGCAATTACGTCAGTAGCGTCACAAATTTTTTTCTCTTTATTATTATCCAATTGTCAGTTATTACATAAATAGGTAATTGATCCAGTTTATTTGAGATGTTTTTCTGCTTTATAATTTGAAAGCAAGCAGTACATCGTATGGGGACTGAAACATTCTTTTCAAATGTTATGAGAAGGTATTCTGAATTAAAATGGGGATACTTCATCTTTGCTGCATATTTGGTTCTCCCCAGTAAAAGTAAATACAAAAAAGTCAAAAGTTTAATGGCATAATTTGCATTGTCACTGAGTACGCAAGGACAGATCAGTAATGTTAAAGAAATCCAGCAGTTTTACTTCCCATCTCACCCAACATATGCTGTCGGTCATCTCATTTTAGGCCCAACATGATGACTACTGGAACTGTCAGTGCAATCATCGAGGCAATTGTTACGCATGCCGATTGGTTCTTTCCTGGAGGTAAGGGTTGTCAGCGTGGCTTTTTGTAGTGGCCTGTTTTCTTCTGTTGTGCTGAGGGTTCTGTTGTGTTTCTTTGTCTCTAGCTCACAACATGTTCACCACAGCTCTCCACTTACGTCTTATATTAATTAACAGTGTTTTCTTCAGGCTAGTTACATAAATATATTTGGGAGCAATGGAAGAACAGGGGAATAGACCTCTCAGGGGGTTGTTAAAGCATTTGATTTGGCAATGGGTCAAGGAAACTGGGTTAGAAGTCTGAATTCCACATTAGGGTATACTTTGGCTGCAACAAGTACATTTAAGAGTGAATTAACCCTGTCCTGTGTTACACTTTCTAATTTACAGACAAGTTAGTTTTCATAATAAATATTTATATTTTTGGATTTCTTTGATTATTTTAGGTTTGTTTTGCAAAAAGTTTTGGAAAGGCTATTGTAAGAGGCTTTTGTTATATTGTAGTATTTTACTTAGTAAGCTATAGGGAACGTTATTGAATGACACAGTTACTATATTTAGATTTATGTCGTGGGACATTCGAACTGTTCAACGCGGCGGTTAAGCACAGTTATGGACTTTGTGTACACACTTTTCATGTGCAGTTGATCTTTGTGCCTCGAATTGCCTTTATAAAGTCCATAACAACTGCTTAGCCACCACGTTGAACAATTCGAATGTCCCATGATGTCATAGGTAAATTTAAATATAGTAACTTTGTCATTAAATCTCATTCTCTGTAGATGAACAGTGAACACAACTCAATATTTCTGTACTGGGCTTTGTCATTAGACTAGGGTCTCCCAGCAACAGCTTTTTGGATGAAACAGTCTACGTCTGGTCACTATAGGGTTTAACATATAAGTTTTGGGGAAATCCATTATGGTTGTCATATTTACATTTTTATGATAATTGGAAGTTTAGGCCACTATTGTAGCAGAATGCATATGGGCCTACTGAAACGTGCATTTTTATGAGAATTGTCTGCTGTCACAACATTCAGAGTAAAATGTAATTTTTGGAACCATTGGACCATGGTATCAGTTACATTTACAATGAAAAATTCCAAGTACATCTTCCCAGCATGAATAAATAACTGGAGTGTAAATTCTGGGATGTTATTGAAAGGGGTGAATTTCATGAGTGAAGGTTTCTAACAGACCTGAGTAAGGGCATGGGTTTTCAAGCACTGAAAAATCAAGAATGAAGAAAACACTAAGTTGTCTTTCTTTGAGCTGAATTTCTAGTCTGGTTTTTGTCCGCACATGCATTTTGTGCAGATGTTTCTTTAAATTTGTTGATAAGGCACTTTCTTATCCACAAGAGTCCAGTTGTTAATTAGTTGTTGTGTTAATGTCAATGGGTCAGTCTTTGCTTTGGTTTGCACTGTGTATAGAAAAGATGTAGGAGATCTGTGGCTTTCAAAGGATGTTAGGCTGTGTTTGTGGGATTCAAATGTCATTGTACACATCATTTTCAGTCATATGCACAGCTCTTTGTGTTTGTAACCCAGAATTGGCTTGTCAGTCTTTTTATGTTCAACATTGGCAAACATGTAGATGACATCCTAAAGGGTGGTCTTTCCTTTCATATTATGCAGTTGTCCTTTTTATGCCATTTTATTATCTATTTTTATTACTAAAGATTTACAAATTTATTGGCTTGAGAAAAGACAAAATTGAGTGCTTTAAAGCCATTTTTACTAGTGTGGAATTGGTTCTGAGCTGAGTACTTCAGAAATAACAATGTTTTGCTTTCATTTGTCCTTTGGTCATCCCATACAGTGATGTTCGTTACAGACACAATGATACAACTTTTTCAAAAATTGCTTCAAAAAGGGTAGAAGATGTAATGGTAATAACTCAAAATGCAAAGATAAAACACACAGAAAAATCTTTTCCCTACCTAATCGGAGGATATCTGTGTTTTTCCTCACTGTTCTACTGTATTCCATTCCTGAGTGTGAAAGTCCTTGCAAATACATTCAAGTCCATTTTTGTCAGAATCTGAGGAATCAAAGATGCCTTTCGCTGGTCATTCAAATTGACAACACTCATTGTTTGTCAGAAATTATGCATAGAAAAATGCACACTCATTGTATAATCTATTTTACACTAATTTGTGTTATTAGTGCTATTATAGCTAATTACTAAGTTTATGATATTTCACACCAGCCTTTTAAATTGCTGTAAATTGAACACAGTCTTTCAATTTTTCACTGCTTTGTAGATAAAAACAAAAACAGAAGAATGTCTGTCTAGATTTGTGTAGTAAAAGGGTCCAACTTAAATGGAATCTTCAAGTGGCTTTTAGAATCATTTATCTGTTTATTCCTTCCTTTCACCTCATTCCCTATACAGCATTTGATTTTCACTTGACGGGCCATGGTAGTTCTCCTTTACCCTGCAAAGAACCCGGTAAGGCATATCCCAAGAAGTCCAGCAGTGCCAAAGCATCTCAGGATAAAGAGAAGCAAGCTGATAATGTTGTTAGTCTCAAAGCCAAAGACTCCCCTAAAAAAGATCAACTAGCAACGAAAGAAGCAGAGAGTTCAGGCGGAGACAAAGATAAAATTAAGATCCTTCCTGTGGAGCAGTCTTCAGTCAGTTTATCAGTAGATATTGCAGCTCAGAAAGCAAGGATGGGCAAAGACGAAAGTTTAGATGATGAAGAGGAGGAGGAGGATGCTAGCTCAGATGAAAACAATCCCTTTTCCTCAAAATTTGAAGCAAAGCCATCGTCAAGTACAGAGAATGGCCAAGGGAAATCAGTTAAAGGTGAAGATCTAGCTTCTACACGCTTCCTGATAGGTGGTAGACGCAGTGGCCGCTATTTAGCACCTGGTTGTACTAACACTGGTGATTATGACAACGTTGTCTACTCCATTAATCCCCAGAACCCCATGTATCGAAGCAGTAATCTTAGTAGAGCCAGTACTCTTGGCAGTGCTGACAGAAGGGGCAGTGCTGATAGCCTTTTAACATTCAGCAGGCAAACTTCAGCACCTGTACCTCCATCCAGACCATCTCGGCCTTCAAAACGTTCTTCCCCTCAGACATCAGAACAAAATTCTCCCTATTCAACTTTGTCACGATCAATATCTGAATCCCCACATCTTACTAACCAGTCCTTAATAAGTACCCCAACTTGTCACACGCAAGGATCTCAGCAACCCAGTGCAAAATATCTGACTGGGTCAACTCCTAATATTAGTAGTTTGTCATCTCACAGAGTAGATGATGATGTGTATGGAGGGATTCAGGGCACATTATGGAACAGACCTCAACAGAGGTCAGATTTCCATTCACTCAAGCGAGGCTCTGATCCATGTATCATCCCACCTCCACCTCAGTTCACTCTCAGCCACTCTCGACCACTAAAAATCTCAAGGTCACAGCTTGGCCCTCCGCCCAATCCAGGGGCAGCACCAAGATCACAGTGTTCACCTCAGTCACAGATGTCCAGGTCTCAACCAGACCAGAGTCAGCTGGAGTCCAGTATGGTGGCCAAGAATCAGTCAACTCCTGACCAGGTTCCTGTGGACAAAAGTTTCCACCAGGATACCTACAGCACAGCATTTGCCCTGGCTTCTCTCGGAGCTGGCAATAAGTCCTCAGACTATCTGACCAGAGTACGGGCCATGTGGGATGACCGCCACCAACAGCCCAGCAGAGTGACTCTGGCTGGAGGGAATACTAGTCCAGGTTCAAAAATGAATGGAGGAGAAAGGGAAAGGGTCAGTCCGTCATCATCCAAGCCTGGTCCAGTTTCACCCAGACACGATGGAGGAGCCACCAAGCCAAGCAATACTGGTTCATTTACACCATTCTCGCATCGTGGTGAAAATTCCAGAGTTTCACAGTCATCCTCCTCTCGTGTATCCCCAAAAGTGGGTTGGCCAAAAGGTTAGGTCTCATCACTTGTTGGATTTGGATGCCTGCCTTGGTTTGTTCTGCTCAGAATGTTGGCTCACCTTGCCCGGCTTGTTTTTCTCTTTATCATCTCACTCATACCCTAATTTGTAACCCTGCTTGGCTCTCTTTGATTCAATGGTGAGATAAATGGAGTTGACCCCTTGTCAATAATGAATGGAGAATGGTCTGAGTTTGTTATTAATTTGTGTTTCAGATTGAAGTTTCCCATTGGTTTCTTGAGTTTATGATAGATTGTTTATTTACAGCACTAACATTCATTATTGTTTTGGACATCATAAGTTGTCTGTAGAATGACAATTTTCTGATTTTGAATGGTGGCAACATCGTGTCCCTTTCTATTGATAAAGCAATATTTTTCTAATGAATTAATAGAGTTGATAATTACACCTTGAGAAATGATTCTTTACAGCAAATTTAACCCCCAAGTTAATGGAGTGGGCTGTTAGTAGTTCAAAACTAATTTGCACTGTTCTTAACTTCAATGACAACAGCTTCTCACTGTAGCAGGACACAAAATTCATGGCCAAAGCAACTAGCGCTACATTTGCTTCTGTCTCTGGGCAGATGAGCTTGCTTCTTTGCTTTTTAATCCTTTCACTGCTAGGCCTGGAAGATTCTGGGCCATGGAAAACCCCTTCACTGTATAGCCCAGATGATATCCGGGCCAAGCTTGTACAACAAATGCCAAATGCCAGCAGCCTGGAAAACCTCAGGGCTTTGAAAAGGACATTTCTTCATGCACTTGTAAAATGGTATTACTCACAAAATCTGAAAGTCTTTATTGCAATAACAATAGAAAGAGTACTATTTGAAGGGACTTTCGTGAAATTTTATGGCAATGCTCTCTCAGATAAATAAGTGAGTTGCTGACGAGTTACAAAAATATTCTTTTCTCTTGTGGCATATTATGTTTCTTACTGGAAACAGTGAAGGGGCCAATGTTGAATCATTCCTTGCATTTAGTGCTCAGCTCATTAGAAGCCATGGTAGAAAGTTCACACGTGACTTTAGCGCACACTTTACTACTCTTTTCTCAATCATTTTTATTATTATTATTACTACAGGTAATAGATGTTGTTGCATAATACCCTCTCTCTCGGGTGTCTTTTCCCCTTGCACAGATAAGCACACTATGTACTAAAAATCATTTTGAGCTCCTGCTTTAGCTCATAGATGAACTAGTAAAGTGGACTAGTCACAACCAGTAGTTACCTCATGGAATATATTTCATTCTGAATATGTCAGAAATTTTGGCAGGACTATTTGCCTGCAAGAAAATACAGTAAATCAGGAAACAGGTTTGCAGACTTGTACAGAGCACATTTAAGAGACTTGGTGCTTGTGGTCAGAGAAACATACAAGGTGTCTATTATTAAGTCCTTGTGCAATATAAAACTCAGTAACTTCAATTCTGTAAAATATCACAACAGTTAAAAATATCTGTTAGAGTATAATAAAGTGGTAATTTGTTCATGGTCTGTGCATCTGTAATACTGTATGAAGGTTATTAAGTTCCAAAATTTCTGCTGTCATTATGGACACAAAATGTAAGAAGTGATTGAATGATAAATGGCCTTTGTTGGAATAGAAAATTTGAGATGATTGAGGCTTAATGCGGATCACCATTTTTTTCTTTTCTAAGTGATTAATTTGCTCCTCTGTAAAAGACTAAAACTTCGAAGTTTTGATTCGACAAAGAGTTATGGTTCTTAACTTAGAGTTGTCAGCTAGGATGGCAGTAGAGAGCAAGAACAGCATGCCCTGATGAGATTGAGTACATTATTGTAGTGGTAGATGTTGTCTTTTTTTTACTTGGGAAGATTCCAAGTGGTCATGCTGATGTAAGAGATGGCATTTTAGAGCACCTAGAGATTTCTGCATGCCTGCCTTTTTATGACAATGCATTGTGCTTTCCAAAGTTCAAGCACTGTGGGTTCAAGCATGCACTAGAAACTAATTTTTTTAAATTTAGTAATATTTCATAAACTTTTTACTGCAATTACATCATGATGCAAATGATTAGGAAATGTCAGAATCGGTTGTTTTTTTTTCATTCTGTTTCTATTTCCACATTGGTTTCTTCTTTCTTTCTTTATTTTTTTGTTTCTTTTCATTTTACTTTCCGTGTATTTTCTCTTTATTTGTGCATCACTACTTTTTTCTATATTACAGAAGAGTGTCTGCTAACATTGAACTAGACAAAGTGATTTCATCTTTTCTTTCTTTCTTTCTTTTTTTTTTTTTTGATAATTCAAGAAGTTCTATGATTTTAAATTTTTTTCATTCTTCCTGGGGATATAAATATAATAATTTTCTTTTTTTAAAGACAACAGCATTTAATAACTATCAGTTTATACAATTTCAGTATTTGACCTCCAAGTAATTACATGTACATAAAATTGTGGTCTTTGATTGCTTGAAGAAACTTATGTGTATTTTGAACATTTATATAATCAACCTGTTCTTTTGCCTTCATTTTTTAAATGCTATTCATTTAAATAATCTGTGATATCTTACTTTTCTTTTTTAGCTTTTCCAGATTCCCTATCAATATTTAACTAATCTGTTTTAATCTGTTTTTATCCTGTTTAATCCATGTCAGCAATGTTACATTTACTGTATAAATTCCTTCTTAGAGCCTTAATCAACTTCAGTGTGATGATGTGTTTTCCAGTATTCTCTTCTGGTTATTTGCAGTTTAAAATTCTTTTAAGAAATACTCATTATTTTTGTAAATCTTGCTTATTTCAGAGATTGATTTCAATGTTGGCTATTTGGATGAGGAGAGTCATGAAACAAGCCAGGCTCACCCACACCCAGAGAAAACACAGACACAGAACAGTGTGGAAGCTACGCATGCCCATATAGTAGGTGTTTGTGTGTACTTGGTGTGCCCTCTTTATGTAATTCTCTTTATCCCTTTTGAGAGAGAGTGGAGTAGAGAGGCAAGTGAGACTCAGAGAGATGGGAAAGTATCTTGAAAGTTATTCAGATCGAGGGAGTGTTGACCACAGGAAAAGAAAATGTTCGATACATCAAAAAGTTTAGTTTTGAGTGATTTCCTTCTTTTTTAATATTCTTAAAAATCTGTGCAAAGCTATTGTAATTAACCACAGGAAAAGAAATGTCCAATATGCTAAAAAGACTACAGTGATGAGGGATTTTTTAAAATTATACTTGAAAATTTCTGCAAAGTTATTGTTATTGTCAGTTGTGATAGTGCCACATAGTTGCAATGAACGTGAGGTATTTTGCTTGTGATGAAGTGAGGGAATGTGGCAGATTTTTTTTTAACCCCCCCCCCCCCCCCCCCCCCCCCCGCCATCTATTTATCAGCACCCAAAAAGCATGGGTACCTCTGTAGTTTTGCTTTTTTATTGTAGAGTTGGGTTATATACTGTAAACAATCAACAGGCCTTGAAATAGATTTTGGTTTTCCCTGGCAAAGAGTTTACTCATGCTGTAACTTGACTGTGGTGAGTGGATGATAAAGCAATAACCTACATTATTTTACATGGCAACAGGAGAATGTTGTTCAATGAATTGAAATCAAGGTCCTATGGAATATTTTCTTTCAGTAATGGAAGTTACCTGCGAACAGTTTGATATTCAGATTACTTGTTTGGCTTGTGCAATAGAATGAATGAAGGAAAGACATGAAAGAGAATAGCATGTTCACAGAAAAGAACAAACATCTTTATTTTAAACAGGATGTGGGCTGAGAGAACACTATTTTTACTAAAAAATAAATGGGGAATGTCTAATTTTGTTGGACAAGAACAAGCTGTGTTTACATTTAGAAGTGTTTACTAATCCCCATGAAGCTTTGAAATGTATAATCTCAGCTGTCAAAATTTACTAGTCTATGAGATGTGTATAGAGCAGATGTCAGAATGTGGCAGAAGAAGTTGTATGTAGCAAAACCTCGTGAAAGAGATGCAGTGAATGATGTATGAGGTACCCTCATTTGTTAAACTTTCTACAATTTTTTTTATTGGTTTACTTTTCTATCCTGTTACTTTTTTCTTCCTGCAGAAGGTAAGTGTACTGAAAGCTTGATTTGTCTTTCCTTTTCCTTTGCATTTTATTGTGTCATAGCTATATTATTTCTTTCACGAGGCTTTGCTACACACAACTTTATCTTTCTACCACATTTTGGCTTTGCTTCAAGCCTTGCTGCGACCTCACAGATTTTCTCTGGTTTTTTTATATTTTGTCCATAGAGCAGATGTGCATGTTTTGTGTACATGTAATTTGAATCTGTAAAATGTTTTAAAATCTGTTCTTCCTGTTAAACATTCAAACAGTGGTCATGCTGTATATTCGGGAACTGCATTTATTGTAGTGTTGAGAGTATGTTTTGAGTTGCATACTGTGGATATCATCTGACTGCGGCAGATTATGGCAATTCCTGGACATTTGTCATCAAACTGGTTACCTACTGCAACTGCCGTTACTTGCATTTATTGCCAATCTGTTTATTTTTCCTAAAAATTTTTTGTAAATATTTCAGAATTAAGGGAAATTAAAATCTTAAGTATCGAATAGGTGTTATTTTAAATTATTGTTTGTAGGTCATATTTTCTGATGATGGCTGAGGGCATTCAAATATTGTAATGATTCTTGTGTGTTTAGGTGGCCCCCTCACAACAGACAGCACATAATACTGCTCAGCAAGCTAGTCCTCGTGTATCCCCAGTGCCCTCACTGAATTCCTCAGCTTCCAGCAATCTACCCATGCCTTCAGACAGGTCAGCTATTGCACTTGTGTCCATCATGTTTGTACCCATCTGTGCTACACACACATCCCTGTCACCTTGGCCTTGTGCTAAGTAATGGCCACATGGTCAGGTGTGGCCATTTATTGCATTAACCTTGCAAGTTTTCCTTGAGGTATAGCCCAATGCTGCCATGCCGTAAACAAAAGCGATGCACCAGCCCATTCTGGTAATAATGCATTGGTCACATATGGGATTAACTCATGTGAGAACACCGAGATAAACAGTTCATTTTACTTTTCTCAGAACTATGAAAACTAGGTAGGCCAGTGTGTTAGCATTTCGATGATATTCTCTTTATTGCACAAAAAATACTTTCACTTTGCAATGTCATTCAGACACATTAATGGCAGAGTGTTTCGATTTTGCAATTTTTATTTCAGAAATACATGTTTCGACTATTTCAGGCTATTACATTACATGGATGATTTAGATCCACTATTTCCTTTGTTTGTCCTGTAGCCCAGAGCCATCAAGTCCTGTACAGAAACGTTTTGCACGTAAACCAGCCCCGCCCCCTCCACCCGATCGCCCCTTCACAGTGATGGTTACTGCAACAACAGCAACTACCCAAAAACCAGGGAATAATGGTCCCAGCAGTGCTGATGCTGCAAACAATGGTAACAATAACCAATCTGGGACTTGGCCCAGAACTGCTCCACTGGCTTCACCTGAGTCTCCGTCGGATGCCAAAGCTGCTGTTGGTCAGGAGAAAGAGAAACAGAGGATATCAGGGGGACATTCAGAAAGACCGTCAATGCCTCCCCCAGATCGGCCAGAGAGACCGCGGGTACCACCAACATTGAACCCACCAGCTGTGAAAGGCCACCAGCGGTCTGCCTCAGCTGGGGCTGTTGTTCATCATCCACAGCCTGGGAGCTTTGATAACAGCACAGCAGCAGGGGTCCCTAATGCAGGTAGTTTATCTTCCTACAGCATTGCTGAAGGCACTCAGGAATACTCAGCCATTAATGAAGGTGTTGGGTCAGGCTCCATGAACAGTGCTGGTAACAACTACAACGTTGCGCCCCCTGGGTCCACCCATGCATTAGGTCGCCATTTCAGCCTGCGTCCTCGCCCTACTCCCCCTCCCCCACCACCCCCAGTTGCAAAGGAATCTGAAGATACAAAATTGTGATAAATCTCCACTGTGAACCCCTCCTCAGTCATTGTGATGCCTTTCAGTTCAGTACATTTTACATGATGTAAATACTGCTACACGGAATATTTTTACATAATTTTGCGCCTTGTCAAAGTCAGAACATTATGTTTTTACAATCATAGTTTTTCAAGCAGTGAACTTGCATCTAAGTGTGATTTTCTTTTAAACGTTGGGCTTTTAGTGTTATTAATAACCCTTGGGGTGATACACCATTTAAATTTTGCTCTTTTTATTTAAATAGATATGTTTTTTAGTAAGTAAGGGCATTGAGATGTTGATCTTTAAATATTATAAACTTGGCATTGTTTTGATAGTTAAATCCTCCCATTCATCATCTAAGATCATGTCCTGGGGCCCAACGTTTGGCTGTTACATATGTCTTTTTATGAATAAACCAATCAACTTACGCAAGATCTGCATGTTAAGGTTTATATTTTCCACTTATGTATTTGCATTAACTGAAACAGCCAGTATTATATTTTTTCATAATTATTTGTCTTGGACGTGATAGAGTGATTATATATATTATAAATATATCAAGCTTTTTATGCATGCTGATTTTGCCGTCAATTTTTTTGCTTTCTTCCTTGTTAATTTTTTTCTTGTTAAAAATTTTAATTTTGAAGAGGGCTGGGGCTATCATGGATCCGGGGGTTTTGAATGGATTTGGATTTGCTCAGAGTTTTGCCATCATTATTATGGCTTTTTAACTTTCAATAACTTTTATGCAGGTCTCTAATGTGGACTATCTTTTTTCTTTTAATTATTACTTATTTGTTTTTTTACTTTTTGTGAATAGATGTGTTCAAGTGCAGGCAAAATTATTACTACAGTGGACTTCACTTGAGTTGAACTCGCATGAGTTGAACTTCCTTTGAGTTGATCTTTTTTGATGGAACCAGCATAGTTACATCATATTTTACATTAAAATAAAACAGTTGTGTTGACTTCAACTCAAGCATGCAATGCCTGTGTTAACTTTAATTTCCTCTCCCATCTCCTATTCCAATACTTGAACCCTAAACGGATGAGTTGATCTCGATTATCTGACCAATGAAATTGAGTCGGCACCTCCATTATCCGACACCGACACTCCCCCGTTGGGGCGGGAAGCAGTGTATACATTACAGTACACTGATAGACTAGGCGAGTCTACTCTTCTCCATTGAGTTTCCTAGCTCCAAGGTCTCTGTTTGTTTTCACTCAGTCATGAAGGTAGTGAGTCCATGTGGGTGCATACGACTTACACGCGGTGTCATGGACAAAGACTCTCAGCCCTTCTCCTATGAATACTTCAAAAATACTACCACCCAACCCCAAAAGCAAAGGAATGCCAATAGGCTTGTCCCTAAGTCCAGACAGAGCAGGTCTAGAGGCATGTGGTCAAGCCAGCGGTGTGCGAGTGTTTTGACTGGCAGCCCATGCCAGTGAACCACTGGCCAGAATCACAAAGACTAAGCTTTCAAAGGCTATCAAAAGGTGTAGCATCAGCATGTGAATTGTTGCTCAACACATTTGCAGTATTATCTCATTTTCTCCGATCATCTAGAGTTGTCTGTGTCTAAGAACCAATCAGAAACAAGCTCTGAAATGACCTTCGCCCCAAATGCCCACATTGGTTCATTAATATGTGCTAATCTGGATGAAACCATTGTTTGGTGCTTTGGGGGTGTGACTAGTTCTGCTTTGGTCTCGAGCTGTCAGTATCATAAGTCAGATCATTGGTTACAGACATAGAGACAAAGGTTTCGTTGGTTAATTCATTATCCAGCGTGATAAGGCGCAGCAGCGAATGTTTTCATACCGATCAGATAAAAACCGTGTGCACAGCGGTATTGTGTTAATCGGCAAGGGTCAGTGCGATCCAGAGAAGATTCCCACATGAAGTAAAGTCACTGATCTGGTCAATAGGTTTGACCAGTAGCGCAGGCCGGGGGTTGTAAGCACAGACATTAAAGGATATCTCAAATTCATGTCTCGCATCCTATCATCCAGTTTATGATTTTGAGTGGCAAGCCAAGATTAGAAACTGTAGTGCACTGACTGACCATTGCAGTCAATTTGAATGCGTTTCACAGACACACACACACCACACACACACATACACCACACACACACCACACACACCCAACCCTAAATGTAACGTTAATAGTGGTTATATCCCCAGACACCGGGTTGGCAACGAATGAGTTGAACAACGGATGTTTTGATCTTCGTTTTTTTATCCCCCGACAACATCAACTCAAGTGTAGTTGGCTGTACATGGGCAATTCATGATTCATAACACTTTCATCATTGTCTGTTAATCAACACTTTTCCTTCATGTAATGTCACCATTGAATTGTTTATTTTTTTAATGATTCACCACCAGCAATGGTTATGTTTCTGTTCTCATTTGTAGATAAGAAAGTATAGTAAGTACAGTGTGGTTTGTTTTTTTTGTGTGGTACTCTTAAACACTACTCATGCTTTGTATTCTGACATAATATGCCATGCTGACCAGCTTCAAGAGTTTAGGTGTTAGATGTACATTCTGTTTGCCATCTTCAGGGGCTTTATCCAGGTAGAAAGAGGGGAATATGATGAGAAATTTCTGGACCCAGTATGTTGACAAAACATGACATCTTTCACTGTTTTTTGTTGAGTTAACCAACGTAATTGATTGTCAGGGTTTTATTCAGGTGACTTAGGACTTGCATGAAAGCTTATGGTTTGCTTTCCACATTATTCACTACTTATATGTATACATGTCATAAAATTCCTTGGCAAGGCTGCTGTATGAATAAGAAACTACAGTTCAGTGCAACTTAACTCTGAAAAATTATCATTAAATTCTATTGACAGTGACATGAACATTTTGGTAAAATCAGATAGTTCTTCAGGTAGGAATTTGAATTCAGAGCAAGATGACATAATTTAAGCTAAAACCTTGTACTAAACCTGCAATTTTTGTGAAATTTATATTTTATTGTTCTACTGCTCAGGTCAGAGGGAATGAGATGTTTTTTGTCTGTGGTATGAATATTTGGTCTGGAGACTACTGGGTTGCCTTTAAAACCTCAGATAAAGCCCTATCCTTTCTCACCACAACCTGTAACTTTAAGTGCACACAGAGAAGATTAGCCCACAGATCTCTGTTCCATATGGTTATAGCCACTCTTTAAGGTGGCACAGCACTTGGTGTGTCTTCCAGGAATGTTTTGTTATATTATTTTATTCATTTTCATTTCATGTGCTGTCAACATAGGGTTTACTATGCTACCACTTGAAATATTTCATGTCCAAGCTTGACTTATGTGGAGTAGAAGATCGTTATGTTTCCTCTCTAGTCTGCCTTCATTGCTTCCAACTACTAACCCACCCAAACATCTACAGCTTCGTAGTTTTTAGGTCAAACTATCCATACAAGTCATATATTTGAAACATCTGCCTTGAGGGCATCATTTAAGGCCATTTAGCAGTGTTCGCTTGTATATTTGCGGTTAATCCTTCGTCTGTCAGTGGAAAGGACAGCTTGCATAATATGGATGAATCCAGTGGTGTATGCAACTTTCTGCTCTCTGCAGTTTGATATGCCACTCATAATATATTGAAACAACATTGTACATTGAAAAGCATTCATCTATGAAATCTGGCACAAATGTTATGATCCTAACCAGATCTTCTATTTGCACTCATTGCTTCTATGTGGTAAATTTATTGTATGCTGACGTGTTCACAGACGCACAGACATCTATGCTAGTCAGAAGCAGCAGAAGACATTTCATGATGAGCACATCTCTATAACTTTCATAAGTTTAGCATTTCAGTCCAAAACTGCAAGGTGATACAGCAGGGCAAGCAGATTTGTTGAAAATATAATTGAATATCAGTATCAGTAAAAGTTCAGGTAGAGGTGAAGGATATCACTAATAGTGTCTCTGAGAGGTTATATTTCTTTTAGATATTCTCCATTTTTGTATGTATTTTCTCCCCCTCATGCAGACAATAAAAACAGGACCTGTTATGAATGAACTCTGTGTAAATTATCTTAAAAATAAGTTGTTTCTCTAGACATCCTGGAGAAAAGGTGCTTAGTGAGGATGGAGTAAGATTTTGGATGAACATTGTTTCTCTTATAAAAAGCATTAAATGATAATTGAAAGGTTTGTACAATAACCATGCATGCTATATTATTTTGAACTGAATTGAAAATTGTTATTTGATTAATTTCACTATTCTCATACTGGGAGGATCTCATGGATGTTTTCTGTACACCTTGAATTTCAGACTCAAAAACATTAACCATATACTGAGAAAATTGTAACAAATGTTTCCATGCTATGTCTTGGAAATGTACATGTTGCAGGTATTTTCTCACTTGTGTCTTGTGCGTTATGAGATCGTTAACTTACTGGGGCTATATAAGATATTTTCTCTGAAATGAAATTAGAAAATTCCTTCACTTGAAAGTATCTTGTTGTGAAAGGAGTGGGAGAGTATACATGTATTTATTTCATTGTGATGATGTGTGAAGTGTCATTGCAGTTGGGGGTGTAGAGATATCATGAGACTATATGCAACTTCATAGTGGCTTACATTGTATCGTATCCTAGCTATCTAAAATAAAACAAAAACTGAAATTGGTATTGTTGTACTGCCGTATCTAAAAATTTTAATTCATATCCACAACAAGGCTTAAAGTGCATCCTGATTAGATTTTTTATTACTCTTCATGTATTTTTCTTATAAACAGTAGCACCAGCTCTATGATGCATGCATTGTTTATATTCATACTTTTTTTTCTTTTTAATGATTATTTTGAATGTTTATGCATGGGCAAACTGAAAGGGCTTTTGTAATAACCCGTGTGGCTGCATTTTGTGGTACCTGTTTTCTTCCTGCCTTTAAAATTTGTTCATCGTGCTTCAGTTTCTGGACTTATAATCTCTAGCACCTACTAGATATCTGATTGCCATGTTTTTATCTGAAGTCAGTGTTATTAGCAGTAGAACAGAATATATCAGAGAAGCGCAGAAGATGTGGATTGTAAAGGAAAGTGCATCTTTGTTAATAATGAATATATTTAAGCTTGTTTCTCCAAAAATAAAGGAGCTTTTATGTTTTGTTCAGGTTTTAAAAATATACTACCTTTACACAGTGCATTTAATAATTAAATTATTTTTTTTAAACAGGGATTGAACCTGTTCTGACAGTGTTGGAATTCCAACATTTTCATTTGGTCAAGAGAAAATGTATCTTAATTTTATTCTTAAGTATACACTTCATCCTTCATATTTTAGAATTTCAAATTTACAACAAGAGTGCTTGAAAATGGTTTGATTTAGCTTTTGAAGTGTATAAGATCCATTTTCAGCTGGGGGCAAACTCCCATGTCCCCCACTGGAATGCTCTCCCTGTACCTTTGGCCTTTATTCTGACTACCGAAAAGTTTCTTTTTGACCTGGTTCCATTCCTGTTTGAAACGAGTTTCCCATTTGCGACCTAGTTTAGCAGTGCATAAGGGCATTTATATATCGTCGCTGCAGGATTCTAAACGGCTATCTCGGTTTTTGTAAATTTTACAGGAGAGTGGAGAAACTGAAAAACAAGGCTATTATACACATTTTGGAGCTGGGAATTGGTACTGATACTAAACATATATTTCCGATTACATATCCAGGGCTTATTTCATTTACAGGATGTGTCATGTGATGACACTCTTAATTCCGGAATAAAACCAGCACACTGCATTTTCAGAGTTAGCCGTTTAGAGTCCTGCAGCGACGATATAAAGTCATACTGCTCCGTCGCATTACATTAAGGAAGTAATTTCTCCCAAAACAGTAAACTAATTCTTGTTGCATCCCAGAGCATACTGATTTCTCATGTCCATAGAAATTTTAAACAAGTAACAAGCCCAAGATCTATCTTTCTGCTGCAATTCAACATTCAACATTGCAAGTCACTAAATGCCTGCATATCAGACTACAAATGAGTTTTATGAAATAAACTCCTTTTAGATATTTTATGGAGGAGGTTCCTATGTCTAGGTGGTCAAGACTAATGTAAAAAGTTCACTCAGACCAGGTGAATAATTCAAGCTGGTGAAGAAACTCATTCCAGCCATCAAATTTCATGTAAAGCAAAGTGCTGAGAGCCTCTGTTGTGTTGCTGGACACCATTTTTAGGCTTAACTTCAGAGCACCTGGGCCACTGCATGAGAAACACAATGACTGGGGAAAATTAGATACCTGGTTGTAGGAATCTTTTTAGTTTAGTCTGAAGCCTGGTCAGCGGAATCACATTGTGAAAGGATGTTGACCACTAGATCAGAGTACTCTATACATGTTTCCCTGTCTGTGATTCACAACTTATGATGCACAACTCAAGTGTCTCATTTGTTGAGGTCTCAGCATATCCTCTCACTGGACACTGTCAGTGCAGGCTTTTAAGTGCATACCTGCTTAAATCATTGAAAATTTCCCTGCTGGCAAAAAGAGTTCTTTATCATGAGTCCACAGAATTTATTTTATAGCTCAGTGTATTTGCAAGAGATATGTAGCTTTGAAGTGTATTTTTGAATAGAGAAACAGATCTTGGGGCTTGTCTAAAATGTTTGCACACATGAAATCAAGATGCTCTTTAATTTAACATGGGGCCAAGAATTTACATTTTGTGAGAAGAAAAAAAAATAATTTTTTCTTAATTTATATAGTGAAAAAGAATGACAACCGCATTTCAGAATTAACATTTTTGCCAGAGGAGCAAACAGGAAGAGGCATATATATTGAGTTTATCAAAATTGAGCACTCTAATTTGTTTTTAATCTGTGTGATATTCATGGGTTTTTGGTTGTTTTTTTAAAAAAAGTTTTCAGTGGTATTATTAAAATACTGTAATTTTCATAGTGTAGACAAATGAGCCACATTTTCACTGACAAGATTGGAAGTAAATGAAATTTCACCAAAGAGAAATTCAGCCAATTTTCCTTGCAAAGCGCTAGACAACCGCCTGGACAGTACAGAATATTATTTCTCAGTACAATTCAAACATAAACCTGCATTAAACTTTGTGTTATATAGGGCTATACTGTAATACATTTTTATATGCTGTATAGGTTTCTAGTCCATCACTTAAAATTTTACACCACTAGTACCAGTACTGAAATTTACATGCATTTAGTGTGTGCTGACCTTTAAACCCTGCATTTCAGGCAATCTGACAAGTGAATTTTTACTGTGCCAGTAGATATGCTGTTTGTATAATTATTTTCTGTTCATTTGTTCTTCCATAGAACTAGACCTGGACAGTCTACACGCCACAGATTTGTGACCTGATTTTAATGGAATCCTCACGTCATTAGTTTGAGGTTTTCAGTGACAGAACAGTGGAGATTTTTTTCCTGCGATAAGCCTTGTTTTTTTCTGATCAGCATCGCATTTTCCTCATTGCTTGATATAGTGTGATTGTCCTGTATAACTGTTTAATATGTGTAATGCAGTAACTACTTTTTATATTTTGGAAAGATATTAACAGAGTGTTGTAAGTAATGCTTGTGTGACCAAAAATTGTCAGACATGTTTTGTTGACAAGCCTTTTGCCCGATTCCGCTGTGGAATCTCAGCATGCCCATACCAAAAATAAGAGGTGCATATTACATTTCTTGTGCATCAGCGGTCAGTAAGACATTCAGATGCAGAGGGCTAATTTTATATCCTTTGTCTGGCCACACCGGAAAAAAGCATATGGGTAGACGTTCGACTGGTGTTTACTAAAACAATTTGTATTGTTTGGCCAAACCAGAACAAAGCATAACCCAGTCTGGCAGTTATTTGTGGCCATACCTTAATCCATTCCCTACGATAACTTCTGTGGGTGTGGACAGGAACTCTCAACACTTTCCAGTTTGAAATTTAGACGTAGTTCAAAGTTATTTTTTCTTTCAATCAGTTTAAACACAAGACATAATACATTAGACATTAAAGTAAAGGGGGAAATCAGCGGACCAAGATGGGATTCAATATATCAAAACGTTGGCTTAGATATTAGAGTTGGAAAATCAGTGTCCACTCGAGCCGAATATTTGGCTTTTCGTAGCGAAACAAAATTCCGCAAGCCGAATACTTGGCTCACCATAGTGAATGAGTTAAGAAAGGGGAATGACCTATTTCTGCTTTGAATCTTCACATTTAAGTTTCTGTGAAATCTATACACATGCATTTACACATGTAGGTAGCAAGCATTTTACTGAATGCCCACTTTTAATTTCTGGTTGACTAAAGAAATAACATTCTGTTACAAGGCTTTGAATCAAGAAACACACGCAACCCACCCGGCCAAACAACACCCAGTTCCTGAATGTAAACACTGATTGTGGCAGTGCATTACGTTTTTTCACAGCACGGACGAAAGAAGTTGGCATTTTTTTTTAAGGTGCTGGCTGGGCAAAGGACATATCACTTCTGGCAAGATCCGAAACTAAATCATTGCAGTAAACAAGAATTGGAAAGAGCTGTCTATAAAGAGTGTGCCGATCTACATACTGTGGTTTCTTTATATTTTGGGATTGATTGAAACTGTTTCAAGCTTTTGGTGAGCTCCTTCTTCAATGAAATCGTACAAACGGGCCATTGTTTTCTATGGTGACCTACTTGCCATTCTATGCCAGCAATGGTTTTGCTGAACCTCGCCTGTCTATCAGTGCAGTTTACAAGTAGTGATTCCTATCGTTACACACATTCTCTCTGGGGCTAGTCAAGAAAAAAAATAACTTTGAATCATTGATCAAGAAATAACTATCACAAAACATTATACATGTAGTAAGACTGTGAAGTAATTTTTACACTTCAAGCAAAGGTAGAGGTTAGTGTAGCACTTAAGCACTTAAGCCTAACAGTAAAAGTCACTGACATTTGTGTCTCGCATTCATTTAAAAAAAAGAAAATTCTCAGTCAAGTGAGAAAATTTAGGACACTTAAATCATTTTGGCACTTTTGCAAGAGAACATTTAGTACATGTGATCTGCAACAGGAGAGTTGTTAGCTTTTTAAGAAGAGAAAATTTAGTATGTAATCTAAATATGTCTACAACAGCAGCATTTTTAGCACTTTAGCAAGAGAAAATTTAGTACACATAATCTGAATGGGTCTGCAACAGCAGAGTCTTTAGCACTTAAGCAAGAGACAATTCAGTACACATAATATTATGAATAGATCTACAACCTGAGAGTCGTTAGCACTTTAGCAAGAGAAAATTCAGTACACATAATCTGAATAGGTCTGCAATAGGAGAGTCTTTCTTAAACTGAAATATGCATGCTGAATTGTAAATTTGTTGAACAGCTAATTAGATCTTAACCCCTCTTAAACCAGCTACAATTTCGTAGCCTGACTGCCTTGACTGACACAGAGTGACATACTGACTATGTGTGTTGTTCAAAGTTTGGAAAAAAATAGTCAAGACCGACAAGGAAATGGACAGTTTGAATACCACTGGCCCTATCATGAATCCAAACAAGTTGAATAGCCTAATTTTAGAGGAAAGAAAAAAAAATGACTTTACTTGAAATTTGTTCTTTGAATCTTGAAATATATTTTTAATTATAGAAGTAAACAGTTGAAATGGGGTAATTCTACTCCCCTTTCGTCAATAGGAATAATAAATTTCCTTCAAGGAATTCATTGAATTTAGCACAAAATGACGTGTCTTCTAAAGCTGTACGTATACATGTACACATGTGATTTCATGATCCTGATAGGGCCAGCAAGATCCAACTTGTCTTCATTCAATTCATTGCGAAGTGAAATGGACACTTTATGACAAAAGAATTGTTCCATGATAAACTCTCCTGCCAGTGAGCAATCAGGACGTCTTGAGTATTGTAAGTTGCATCATTTTGTGGTGTGTGCATCACTTTATGTATTGGAGATGCACACTGCACAAAATCAGTCAAGAATTTCATTCCATTGTGCTTTGTTATTTAAAACATGTAGCCTGGTAACTGACTTGAATACAGGAACATACAGTTTATTTTCAAAACATCAAGTATGATTAGGAAGTACATGTACATGTATATCATCAGTTCAAACAAAAATTGCTTCTTTTTTTTTTCTTTTGTCAGAATGATCTGCAATATAATGATCCTCATTTAGATTAATGGTCATCACAATACAATTTTTAATCAAATTGCCAGATCTTTGCAACACACTTTATCTATAAAGGCAATAAATGAACTGTCATTCTCACCAAAGAAATGTTTCCCAAATGCTTGTTCACCTAGTGGAACTGGCATGGCATGGCATTTCCCTAAATATGTGCACTGAGACCGCTATAGCAGTTGATTGAGGATAGATTGGATCTGTGATAAAGTATTATGCGAATACAAACGAGGGAGTTGTAATTTCTTTTCCATGTGTTTTAGGAGTGACTTTAAGGTATACAATTTGTCACTATGTCCCAGGGCTGTGACATCGAAAGGGTTAAAGGTGCAGTAGATCATCATGTGCAACAAATCAGTAAATACTGTAATAGTTGGGTTGATTTTTATTTTTTTTTGTGCTAGGTAAGCTATGTAATAATCAAATAATGACAGTTGCAGTTTTTCATGTGTGGCTTTCCTTTCAATTTTAATTACTCTGGGTTCCCGATTTGGTTATGTTTGTTTTACATGGGTACATAAAACTACATATAAATCATCGATTCATCACCAGAATATGTATACCCATGTAGCCAAAAAATTGTTTTTTATCAACCCTACAGATACTTTTGAACACTTTTGGTGGGCAAGGAAACATAAAAAATGTATGATGTGTTCAATTTATGTATTGGTGAAAGAATGTATAAGAATTGAACCAGTGATTCAATTACATGTATAGAGACTGACATCAGGACAAGCTAAACTGCTAGTCAATGGGAGATGCGTTCTTGAAGTTTTGGAATGATGACATGAACACCCAGCATAATGTTCTTGCTTGCTTTGAGCTTGATATCAAGGTTATATATTTCATGAAAAAGAACATTTGTTAGGAATAACTTTTTTTTGCCAATGTACTGATTCTTATGAAACTTTGCAGCTAATTAGATCTTAATTGTCTTAAATACCTTGTACACAATTTTTGCCTATTTGAGTTTTGAGCATTTTTTTTTCTGTAATCAAACTCTCTTGTAATAAATTGTATTTGAAAGTGTTACAAAAAAGTGGTGACAAGAACATTATTGTTGTAGACTCACAACAGAGTGGGAAAAAAACACCATCATTCGGTATTTGTCAAATTTCCCTCATTTCGCATCAGTAAATAAATAAATAAATTCGTAAATTGCACATGGGTTTAAAATGGCTAGATGTCACAATCGAAATACATGTACTGTGATTATGCGTGTCCATGCTAGTATTTGACACCACCTGTATATTTTTTTCCTTGAATGTTTTATAATTAAAAATTTGTTTACGAGTGATTATCGAGTCTTACTGGCATAAATAAATGATAAAGGCATTTTATATAAATTTATCTTAGTCGATTCTACATTTAAATATTTAGTATTCTTCACATCTCTCTCACGTTTTTCCCAAAATCAGGCCATACATGAATTTTTTTCACATTTTCGTCATAGTTTACTAAATAATTGATTCAGTGGAAAATTATTTGGAATTCATGTGTAACCTTTTGACTAACTGAATCAAATTATTAATTCTGTGTATGTGTGCTACTATTGATTGTAGTAAGCGTGAGAATATACATGTGGTTGTTTTTTAATGTTCAGGTATGTATTTAAAATAATAATATAAGTTCTTGTGGAGCCTATGGAGTGTATGCTTAAGTGGAATTAGATGTCTGGGAATGAATTCAGCTTTGATTGTACAAATGAGTTTTAACTTATTTTTTTTTATATTACTGACAGTGATAATGTTTTAAATCTTGAAGAGAGATGGGTGTACGGTATTTGGAGGTATTTTTTTTTGTTTTGTTTTTGTTGAAAGCATCCTTCACCAAATTTTAATTTCTGCAGTTTTATATCACGTAATTTTTTATTCTTTCCATGCCTACGTTTTTGTTTCTTGCATTTTTGTATGTTTTGAGCTTTGCTGCTGTAATATAATTCCTATTTGACACTACATTGAAGGTTTTTCTTGCATTTACCTGATGGATGATTGACCAACATTTAGAGGATCAACTGAAGTTTAAATGCTGGTACAATAGATCAAGTTTACTTTTTTCTTGCAGTCAGATTCATGTTAAGCATAAGAATCAGCGGTGGTTATCTTCATTTTATGCATACTAAAGCAGGAAATTATCAAACTGTTTGAAGTTATAACAAACAAATGAAGTGCATTTATTGATTTAACCTCACAATAGGAACCCTAGGACAATTATTACAAAACATTCGGAGTAAACAAAGTGGGAAGAAACTAGGCAGCCGAGTATTTCAGGCAGTCTGGAGTAAACAAAGTGGGAAGAATCTAGGCAGCCGAGTATTTCAGGCAGTCTGATTGAAACTGCCACTGATTTAATATTCAAGACTTTGATAGAATTTTTCAATTTGTAAGACTTTTTCGCACTTTCATTTTCACTTCATACCTATAAGTAAGGGAACAAAAAAAATTTTTCAATACCTCTTGAGAAATTCTCCAAAGCGAGTCTTCTTTTATTTACCCCCAGTTATACTGAGTGATATAGAATGATCCCCTGCCAATTTGCATTACGACACTGTAAATCTATAAATAAATCTATAAATGCACAAAAGGAAATGGGCTATTTTTAAAGTTTCCTCAAATCTGTATATTTCATGTCATCTTCAAGACAATGTCAATCAGTCATCATAATCATGTATGCGAAATTGTCCATTTCAATGAAACATCAGCATTTTAGCATTTTGTTAACAAGTTTTATCGCTGCTAAATGGACATTTTGAGCTGGCATTTGGGTTACGGTGATTTGGAAATGTAAATCCTATTTGAACTTGCTTCAGAGGAGATTGCAAGAAACCATGGTGACATCCTGAGTTGTATCGTAATGTACATGTATTTTTATTATGCTCAAACATACAAAGCAGAGAAAACTGCTGTCAACACTCCTGTACCAAGTAACCAGCATTTACTTTTGCATGTTAGAAACATTATTTTGCACAGTGGCGAGAGTAATGTGTGTGCTGCATAAATTTTTCATGTTGTTTTTGAAATGCTTTATTCTAATGTACAATATGCTGTACTAAGTAGAAAAATCATTGAATAAACTATCTTGCTGAAGATCAACTCAGAAATGCTGGTGTTGCTTCTTGGTGTAGTAAATGTTCTCGTTTTGATATTTACTACAGCCCATTCCCAGTATTATCATAGAATCAATAAAATTGTTTGGAAAAAGGTGTGGGAAAAGATGCAGACAAAATCTAGTGTTATTGAGTCTTATCAATATCATTTATAATTATAGGACATTTGGGTTCACTAGTCAATGGTATGTCTTCCTGCTGCTATATAAAGGCAAAGTGGAGAATCACACAGACAGATCAACTATTTCATATGGGCTAAAATTATTTTATGGTATTTTGTTTACTTTAAGCAATTTTTTTTCTGCATGCTTATTGCATTACATTTTACAAAGACGAACGTTGTCAGTTGTTCTACATGTGGTTCATCTTTTCCTCACTTCCTACTATAGGTTTCAGATTTGTGGTGGATTTCCAACTGTATCTTTCTAAGAGAGGAACAGTGACAGTGAAGTGACGGGTGGATAATTTAATCAAGTTGTCAGGAGAGGAAGGCAATGCCATGGGATCAAAGTATGCACATGTGTCTCCATCAAAGCAAACAAAAAATCAGCTTAGCTGAATAGTGAAATCAATGTCAATAGATTTATTTTGCTAACGAAATTAGCCACTGCTTGAAGGTGACCATGGAAATACATTAACCGGAAGGACAAAACTGACCTATGCGAGTTCAATTTTAGCAGAGTCACCAGCTTTGTCAATGACTGGTCCACAGTGTTCATCGCTGATTACACCTACAACATATCGTACGTTACCATTCCTTATCAGATTCACCATTTTACATCACATGTTAAATGATGCAAAGGCAGCCTCATGCCAATTAAAAAACACAGACATATGTTTTTCACAAACTCATCAGAAGAATAGATTTTTTCAGGTAAAGAAAAGAATAAACTACAAATGAACAAAATAATCCAAACACTTTATTGATTATTACGAGGTTGAGTCTTGCATCATTCATTCGTAGCCAACATCATACATGCTCATCTCTTAAATCAAGGATCAATCTTGACCAGTAAGACAACTAATTACTAAAAATCTCCATTCATTCAGTTCCAAGCTTTATACAGCTGACTGAGAAGGGACAATCATTACACAGCTCACTATCACAATAACATAATTCTAATCCAAACCTATGTGAAGAATACAAAACAAGAAGCTAAAACAATTTCAAATTAGACACTCACTCGCCGGGTGAAGTGTTTCAAATGAATTTTTGACAATGCCTACTAGAATCAGACTTAATATTAGTCAGTCTAGCTGAATAATTACAAAACAGTATTCTGTTATTAATATAGGGTTGATGCACCACCCCTGACCTATTCTGTACTTTCTTGTATCTCAGTATCAGTACTGCTTTCCTAAATGCAGCTATACTAACATCACAGTATGCAGCACATCAGGAAATAAGTCTTTATTTTCTTTACCAAATGAAAACAAAACAAATGTAACAAAATACAAGACAAAACAGAAAAGGCATCAGAAACATGTGGCTCAATGACACTACACATAAGTTACAAAGGCTAGATCTTGAACATGCTGAAAGCTGTTTTCGGAGCCAACAGCGGCAGAACCTGCATTCAGTCTTCCCCATCTGGTCCAGTCTCCCGTCCTAGAGTTTTATTGTCGAATTTCTTAATCCTAGCCAACAAATGACAACTCTGACAACATCCTGAAATGACAAGGACAAAGAATCATAAGGGCTTTAGACATTGCTAATGCCTTTTAATGTTTCTGCCAGGTTTGCAGCCCAACATGAATCTCCTTGCAACCTGTGTCATTTTTACACACTCCAGCTGCAACTGCCCCTTAAAAATTTTTATTTTTACCAAACAAATCAGACTTCTATTCTGATTGTTATAAGTCAGAAGCTTCTAAACATAGACTAATCTTGTTCAGAAACATATTGAAAACTGATATCAGATCTTTAATTTTCACAAGACCTAACAATGCAAACTCTGGGACAGTATAAAAATCGCTATTGAACCTATCAAAGACCCTATTAAATTTGACCAATACCCATTGTAGAGTCAATAATAAGTCAACACTCAACAAAATACTGTGTTGTTCACAACTGTAACAAAAAAATGATGGACCATTCTTGTTCTAAACTCCAAATATGACTGTGTGCCCATTAAGCAATGTTAAATGCGTGCTCATTTCCATAATGCCATAACCTTTACTTAATTCAATAATTATGGATGGGTTAGCAGGTCTGAAAGGAACAAACATAACAATTCAACTTACTTTAGACTACCATACTACGAAAGACTTCACCCTCAGTCAAAAATATCTTCTTTGTCAGCAATATATTGTACTATGTCTCTTGGCCTCATCAGTCTTTCTGAGTCTGCATCTGGTATCTCAAACCCTATGAAAAGCACAAAATAGTTAACAATGAGCAATAGTTTAAGAGTTGGCAAAAGTAATGTACATATATATGCATTCGGTGTTGTATAAACTTTGTTCAAGAACCACACACATAAATACACGTACATATATTTAACAAAAAAATGAGGATGTTATTATGAACCAAATGACATTCCCAGTGTTGCTTAGCATAAACCTGATTTCGCACCCCTTTTATCCTTCTAAAACCCTTCCCCTCCTTCTGACAGGCTCCTGTCTCAGACTTTTTAGTACTTCCCTTTTTTAGTCTGTCATTCTCACCTGCCATTATTTATTGTTACAGTTACACTCAAGGCTACAGCTACTGACTGACTGATGGTATAACTCATGCATGAAGTCTTTGATAAACTCAAATTACTCAAAACCAGAGTTGTTGTTAGTATTACTGTAAAATTATTTCACATCATGCCAACCTTGCCCGTTTCATGGGTTGCATGGTAAAGGCATTGGCAAATTTTTAAACTGCAATAAAGTAAAGCATTGCCACATTATTATCACAATGTTACTCCATTGCAGTTTGTGCACTTCCAACTCTTAACCCTCTTAATGAGACAGGCAACAATCGTGGCCCATCGGTAGAGTGCGACAGGCCATGATTGTGGCTCTCTACATGAGCGGTTAAGTTTATTTTGGCTGAGAAGACAAATAAAAATCTGGCACATCCGCTTGTGTTTCCAGGAAGTACAGCTGACAATGAAAATAGTTCTTGTTGTTTGATTGCATTTTGTGGCGATTTTTTACTGATTTTGCTGACCAAAATAAGTGACCAGAATGAGTCAGAATAATTTTAGCACACATTTTTCAGTTTTTTAGTGAGCACTAACAGGGTTAAATGAGGTGTGCACACTGGGCAGTTTGTTTCTGCAAAATGATCTCTCTCACATCTTGATGTGCTTTTATAAATGTTTGTTGTGTAAAACAAGTCAGTTTGCAATTTAAAAAATATGGACTGGTCAAGCATATCTTTGATAGCCAAAGTTAACAAATTTTGATCTGAAGGTCAAAATAATTGGTAGTAAGGGAAAAAGCTGCACCCAAAAAATTAGCAGTTTAAGGGTTAAATGCAGTGTCAGATTATTCTGACAGGATGCAAGCTAAGCCTTCACAACATCACTCACGAATATAACAGATGTTATAAGAGTTCTAAAGAGTATATATCCAATTCCCAAAATTACTTACCAAATTCATCTTCAATAGCCATGATAATTTCCACTTGATCCAGGCTGTCTAGGCCAAGATCATTCATAAAATGGGAGTCCAAAGTCAGCTGTAGAAAGATAAAGCAGTGATTATATTACTGGCTATAATTTTTCATCTGTGCTGTTGAACTCACATGTGCATGTAAGCTTTCAAACTCAGACTTAAAGAAGAAAAACAAAGCATGAACTGTATGACATTTTGCACTCTTTTATACAATTAATAAAAAGATCAATTATGATCATCAGACACACTCCTCTGCATCTCAGTGAATATAGTGTTTTTTCAGTTAGTTCAGTCAATACTATATGATTTATATTGCTTGGCAAAAACAATTAATTTATCATCCAATCCTCTTTTATAGCTGTATTCTGAAAGCTGTTGGTAACCTTAAACATAACGCTTGGATGATGGCGGGCTCGGATAATATTGCAATTTCACCCACATGTGCTTGCTTACAACTGACCATGGTGGAATGAACTTTTCAAGTACGCTGATGATTGTGAAATGAGTTTTTACAAATGTTTTATGTTTTTGCTCAGAAAAGAATCCAGATGACCATTTCTTTGGTAGCTCATTCAAAAATAGGAGTCTGCAACTTAACACCACAATAGCAGTCATAGAGGTTGCAGTATTGCATTGCAATAAACATTCATTATGCACCTTAATTTTGGTTGCTGTCTTTGAAGGTGTATTGATAACACAATTGCCACATTAATTAATTAACAAACGGCTAAATTTCACAATGACCATCTGCTGGTCAGAATACACACATACATATAGGTTCATTCAGCCACTGATTAATCAATTTGAAAAAGGATAAACAAAAACAAGCATGAATTCATGCAAATGGAACAATATTAAAATATGTCAGACCAAATCAACAGCTTGCATTCTCTTACTTTTTTGATTTAAACAAATCTACATGAAGCTAATAGGAATTAAAAAGCCTGATGATGGTGGTTTTTGTTCCAGCTATAATGTCATTTGAGCAACAAATGGAATCTTTGTATTGTTAGTGTTACTGACATGATGTTTCTCTTTATATATAAAAAACAACTGTGCTTTAGTACCTTTTCAGGGTTTATTTTGTCATACAATTTCAAAACCAGTTCAACACGCTTCTGTATTGTCTCTAACGTGAGGGGCGCTTTACCTGCATACCATCTCCGAGATATGAAGAGGGATGGCTGCAATGAAACCATAGGTCAAAATGCAAATAAATGGTTGAAAAATGTTTTTCCATTGGATCTGTCACTTCATAGCAACAAAATCAGCCATGTGTCAACATCCAAGTTCCGGTAGATTGTGTGAAATTGAAATGCATTTTATATTGCAAAGTGATCTTTCAAAGTATGAGCAATATACACGCTGGGCCCTGGTTTTGGTTTGTTCGACTTCCTCTGCTTCTACTTCCAGGCTGTTGAAAACCTTACTTTCATTTCTTAAGTTCTCTGCTCATAATGCAATAAAGATGTGCCGAAAAAGCTGCTTTAAATTTTCTGACTTCCACACTTACTTCAGTGTTATGTTAGGTCCAAGGATTATGTAGTCATTATTGTTGCTTTAATCAAATGACAGTCAAATACCTAATGAACAAAACCAGTGGCAACTCCAATGTTCTTTTGCTCCACTCCACTAGGGCTGACACCACACTGATTTTGTTGCTATTCAGGAACATACTTCATCTGAAGAAGCATCTGTGCCATCATTCTTCTGACAAAGACAGAACAATCTTTGGTCTCAGGGCCATAAAAAGCAATTATCAATGGAACCATCGCATAATCACAGGCAATCAGATGCTTCTTCTGGTCCAATGGGACGTGGATTCTGGCAATGACATGTACCTTTTCAGCATTGATCTTATCATATGCTTTGCAAACATTCAAAACTTTTCCTTGAATATCAGCAACTGTTATTGTAGCAGTGCTATAAGTCCGGGCATTTTGGAACAGTGCAGGCTGTTGACAAGAAGAAAATTTTATGTACACATTATAAATGAATGACTGATTCAACACTGGGCCAAAAACGATGCTGTTTGACCAGCATGTCAATCAGAACACTTCCAGAGCACATCAATTCTTATTAAATACAAATGTTGACATGACCTCCTCTACACTGAACTGCAAATGTAAAATTCAAAGAGTAGAAAAAATATTTCGCTTTTAGTGACCAAATACTACGATAAATTTGAGTAAGTTCAGAAAAGAAAATCCTCTTAGTACTACACATCACCTGTGTCAGGGAATTCAATAAAGGTGCATCTTTTTGGGCCATTTTTTAGATAACAGAATTAATAATTTCTTTTTTGAATTTTATTTACCAGATCTTGCAAATGTGGAACTTTCATGACAACTGTATTTTAATTATAAATGTAATAATTACAAATGCAGTCTCAAAATTCTGACTCTGTGATAATAATAAACTGATATGTCAGATAGAGGAGGGGTTTAGATGAAAAAAGTGGTTTTGATTTACCCTGTTTTGTCTCTAATTCCAATGTCAACCATGATAAATAGATCCATTTCAAAACACTTTAGATTGTAGTCAATACTTTCGGTGGCTCCACAGCCCTTTATCAGAAAAGTTTGCTATGAAAAGAGTTCTAACAGCCCTTACACTTTGAACCTTCTTTACTGACAGTCTCAAATTGTTCTTTTTGTTCCAGGGATGTAAACAGCCGGCGACAGCATGGAAGGAAATTGTGCGGTATGCCCAGAAACCGCACAGAAAAAATGATTAAGATGTAGTAGACCTAATTAATACCAACCGTTTTAATAGAACAAAGCCTGATATTGGTAACTAGCTGAGTTCCCGGCCCCGCCCGGGATAAATCGATTTATTAGTTTCAGTTCTGGGTGATTATTATGGACCTGCTTCATTTTGCCTGTTCCTTTAGCTTCAGTTTATTTTTGTTTGTTTGTTTGTTTTTAGATACGTTTTACTGCTCTCCCTTTGCGCGTTGAGGTCCTGCGCGTCCCTCCAGCATCCGTCAAATGGCTATGATTTGCGCACGGGTTAGTTTGTTTGCACATCGCAGGAAATGATAACGTCATTGTGTTGATGGAAAAGAAATATTATATTTTCCTAGGCATATTGAAAACACAAACCTGTACTTTTGGCCCTGCAGCGTCAATCTCCCAATTCCAGACCCTTTCTTTTTCCTAGTCTAGGCACATTGAGAACACACAAACAAAGTTTCATACTTGATGATAGTCTTAACTCAATCTCATCATTCAAACCAGTCCTAACCGGAAGTTGTTTTGTGAGTGTGATACAGATACCGGAACCAATCTCAATTACGTACATTTGCCGAAAAAATAGACCGAACGCCAATGTGTCGCAACCTAGAAACTGATACAAACGTTCTGCGAGTTATTAATTATTATCTTATTTTCTGTGCCGGCGACACGACGACAGTCTTTACTAAGCGCTGTATAAAATCTGAGGGCCACCGAATCAGCATTAACAGAGGAGTAGCGAAAGGCGCGCTGCAATTGTCGTAAGGTTTCACTTTTATTAGTATAGATTAAATCAAAATTATACAGTAAATCCATTTCCTATTAAGGGAAAGACAATAAGAAGAAAGAATCTGACACACTTACACAATTAGGCCTATAGAATGGCTGTAGACCCATTACACTTATGGTCTTATGTTACAGAGGGACTGATGAAGAGTAGTTTACCAGAACAAAACAAGCACAATGCATAACTGCCTTGGCTGAGTTTCTTAAAAAAGAAGTTGATACCAAATCCCCGTAGGTCTACGTGTCGATTCTCTTCAGATTTAGACCAGATTAGATCTAAACTTGGAGATCCAGCTTTCCAGATTCTAGATCTACTAGATCTAGATCTAGTCTAGTCTTTGCCGACTGCCACCTGAACTTCTTCAGAGTCATGCCATCTGCGTCAATAGCACTTGGTATCATAAATTTATTCACACTGAGAAAATATTTAAATCCCAGTCTAGAGCTGGCAAAGCTTTTAAGCATCATCACTACCAAATTCCATGTTGGAAACCGCATGTGAAACATCGCTACAAGGACTTGAGGCTACAACACTAGGCCAACGGAAGTGAAAGGCAACAACAAAAGAAATCTTCTAGTTCTAGGTGAAAAGATCACGATTTAGACCATAGATCTAGTGAACGGATTAGACTTGACTCAGTTTGCCAGATTTCTAAAGAACTGTCGACCAATTTGAGGACGAAGCATGTGTTAGTCCTACTGGCGGAAGATGGCGGACGGTCGGCGATCGCGCCTCGGGCGGAAAGAGCGAAGTCGGGAACCGCGCTTTGGACGGAAAAAGATGGAAGATTTACATCCCTGTTGTTCTCTGGATGAAACTAAAATGGTGAGGGATAGGGTTAGGGAAGGGAATGTTACAGTTAGGTTTACAATTTGGTACTGGCTGGGTGGTCTGGGCATTTTGTCTTGGCAGCTAAATATGGGCACTAGTAGCGTTTGGTGGTCTTGCTGCTTTAGTTCGCCATCTTGGCGCTCTGGCAGACAATACCAGTGGACTCGATACTCTCGATGCTGTATTCTCAGTAGAGAATCACTGAGCCGCGCATTTACTATTTAAAACGAAACTTCTGAGGACTAACGTAAAGTTATGGCCTAGTGGAGATCAGCCTACCCCTGCAATCTGGCATCTACGGTAGCCTATATCATCGAATCAGCCACTGAAATGTCATGCAGCGGGACCACCAAACACTATCAGCAGTGCCCAGTGTTTCAGAATATGAAATTTTCCAAACTTCAGTGATGAAACTGCTTAGAATTCCTCATATGGCAGATTTCACATCTGGGACTTTCCATTTCTTGCAATTGGGTTTGTCCCTGGCTTGTTACCTCCACATAGATCTAGATTAGGTTCGTTATTAACGGGACCTGATAAGAATATGTCAAAGGAAAACATGCTTATGGACGCCAGCATCATATTTCGACAACTGGTACAAGCTGTGTAGCCTAAATGTTACATTCTCACTGGCTATAATGTAAACTGGTTCAACCTCTCAAATCAGTGTCATTGGGGCCATGAGATGCATTGGGATATCTGTAAAGATTTAGTTTGTTAGTTACAAGTAGGGGGCCCCCAGTAACATTAATTCTTCTAAAGGTGAAAGAGTTCAGAGTCATATATATATATATATATATAGGCCTACAGTTGTTTATGATTGTGTTACCTAAATCCTAATGTCTAATGAGCCTTTCGCAACTGTTTCACAAGTAGGCCTAGATTCTAGATCTAGATTTCAGATCTAGATCTAGATCTAAATATCTAGACTAGTCTAGAATCTAGATCTAGATTTCTACATCAGCATTTTTCTTTTGAGACACCTTATGGGCTGTTTTGTGCAAAGAAGCACCCCTATTTCCAAATTTGAAAAATCAATACTATAACATAAGAGGCGGAATGTGCCCAGCACAAATTTACACGTAGATCTACACATAGTCAGTCTAGATCTAGTCTAGATCTAGAATCTAGATCTAGCAGACCTTACTTAAATACCTTGAACAACTCAATTCAATGACTGACACCAACCAAGGTTGAAAACATGCACTTCAGACAAGGATTTACCATTTGCAAAATATTAAATTGAGATGTGTGACAAGACATGTGCCGACGTTCATTCATCTGACGCATCAACGCAACAGTGCCTAGTCTTGGCACCGTTGTGCGTACGACGATGCTGGCAACTGATGTCAGTGACCTCGCGTTCTTCGCTAAAGTCGCCATGTTGTATTTTGGTATCCCAAGTTGCACCATGGGGTCAACATCAAGGTCGTTTCTCCTTTTTAACGAAACGAAGTTTGAACTATCACCAAAGAGTTTATAATAAACCTCTTTGTCTATCAATAATATTTAACAAAATATGCAGTCTTTATATTATCTTTCATTTATGGGTCGGAGGATTAAATTTTTATCCAAATACGGCGTGTATTGTTGTAACTGGGAAATAAATATTCATACAGTTACCACCGGCAGCAGTGTCGTAAAGTGAAGAGATAGGTTTCCTTATTTTGGTGTCTAAAATTGTAGTCCATTCTATAATAGTATTTTTTTTTTTATTGTTCGATTGTTTTATCTGTTCGATATTTTATTTAGTTTTTCCGTTGTTGTTGTTTTTCTTGATAAATTTCCTCGTTGTTTTTTTTTTCTTTAGAGGCGCAGAAGATTTAAAGCCTAAAGGTTATCTAACTTCTATTGTCCTTTCTCAGGAAATGCTGAAACTGGTTCTTGTTGTTTGTTGTTGTTGTTGTTGTCTAGGTGTACTAGTGTGTGTGTAGATGTGTGTGCATGTGTATGTAATATTCAATAAGCTCAGTGCTTCATCTATTTTTCTTCACTTGAAATTTACCAAACGATTAAAATTAATGAACTTGGAAATCAAAATGTAGCAAGACGCTTAAATTGACATCCATTAGGAATAGGCAAATATCTTCGATTCAGCTGGGAAAAAGAAAATGTACCCGTCCTATGATATCAATTGTTCTTGATTATTGAATGCTCGTTAAATTTCGCAATTAAAAGAAAGGAAAGTCAAAACTGTGTGTCAAGAACAGATTTAATTCATAAATGTTTCCACTGACTAAATTTTTGTGAGAGAGCAGTGAGTAATTTTTACAAACGTAATTATTGTGCGAGCCAGCATAACTTGGTCTCGTAAACAATTTGTTTTGAACAGTTTTTTTTATAATAGATAAACAGAAGGTGTGGGGAAGGATAGACGGACAGCGTAGGTGTGCATGACTGAGCACTTGTTATATCTCGTGTTTTGAACTAGGTTTAGTAGAGAGGGAAGGGGTGAGTAGGAATTAAATGTTGTTGAGACGTCGGTTGACGTACAGAAAATACCGTGATCCAGAGTAAAAGCTCGGGGTTTTGAACATGTTAAGAATTTATTGCTATAAAATTACATTTTATTGTCTTGAGTGATTCGACCTTTGATGTCGACCCAAGGTCGTTGCGTAGGGCTGTTACTTAAAATAACTCAGTTCGGCAGCTGAGCTAGAAGTGGTTGCACCAATCACAATCCAGGAATTAGACGGTAAGCTGCAGATGCAGTCCAGTATTTAAGGCCATACAGAACTTAGTTCTGGGCCACATGTAGACAATCCATTTACGAGGTGGACGGCGAGCTCTCAGCCAGATGAGAAGTCATAGAGACGCAGCGATTGAGCTGATATGTACAGTGATGGAGCATTGTCAGAAATCTACGCTCCTGAGCCCAAGCCTACTTGTTTGAGCATTAAACCCACAGCGCTAATATCAACAGCCCTCACATTGTGAGGGCCGAATGGTGAGCTAAAGATTTTAATTCCATCCTGAATTTACAGTCACCTACACATGTAGACTGTTGACCAGTACTGCCAGACCACATGCATTTCCCGCGACCACGTGTGAACTACACCAGAGCGCGCCTGGCAGAGACGCTATATAAATATGTTTTAGTATGAAGAGAGATAGAACTTTAAACCTTACAGGATCCGTCGCCCTCGGGCGCGGATTCTTTTGAATGTAAATTTATTGTGACTTAGATAACTTCATATTACATTGCCTTAAGTACTTCATAGTTGCTCCTCAGCTTAGCTGAGCATTTTCAGTTGCTATTGTATTCGTTATCTATTGTATATTTTATCTTTGAATTTGTTAGATATATAAACTTTACAGTCTGTTACTCAAATTGATTTATTTAGTTTTTAGAGTGAAAGTTGTTTAATTGTTGTTGTTTTTTTTTGTGCTCGTGTGATTGGGAAGCGGACCTCTCGATCTATATTCCCCAAAATCCCGATCCGCGACACTGTCCACCATGAAATAGGCGTCCCACGTGAGTTTGTTCATTAATTTTAAATTATTTGCATGATCAGGGCGCCAGGAAGGAACAGAGTTTCTATATCAGAATTCTGAAGCTTCAACCATCTTTCAGCAAAGTACAGTAAGTTTAAAGTGACGTGTTCAAAAGATGACGTAGTTCAAGAGAAAAAAATGAGGCACTGAATTTATTTAGCACACACATAAACACACGCACCTACACAGTACTCACACACACAAATAACGCATAGTCTACTATTTTAAATGCCTGCTTTCCACCCATTAGAATTATAAGCTTTTATCAGGGTTAGTGTTAGGATAAATATTAATTACGTGCAACTGGTCAGAGATCCCTAACAGCAAATTCTCAATTCATGACCTTTTCATTGGATGATCTAGGTCTAAAATCGGGACACAAACACCACACACACATACACACTGCAAATAACGCATAAAGCCAGCTATTTTAGAGGCCCTTGGTCACCCTGTAGAACTGCAAGTTTTTGTTTTAATGTTAACGTAAGTCCAACAAATCTACCACACAAGTCTGACAAGTAAGATGCACAAGTCCAATAAGTTGGCTGAAAAATTCCAACAAGTTGGCCAAAAAATTCCGACAAGTCTGATGAACAATCCAAAAAGTTGGACGAAAAAATCCGACAAGTCCGATGCACAAAAATGTCTGACAAGTTGGCCAAAAATTCAGACAAATCTAACGCACAAGACGGACAAGTTGGACAAAAAATGTTTACAAGCCTGACTAACAAGTTTCTGACCAGTTGGCCAAAAATTCCGACAAGTCTGACCCAGAAGTATGACAAGTTGGCTGAAAAATTTTGACAAGTCTGATAAGTTGCCCAAAATATTTTGACAAATCTATCATAAAACTGGAACAAGTTGGGTGAAAAATTCTCACAAATCTGATGCACAAGTCCAATAAGTTGGCCGAAGTTGACCCAGAAGTATAATAAGTTGGCCAAACAATTTTGACAGGTCTGACAAACAAATTAAAGAAGTTGGGCAAAAAATTCTGACAATTTTGTCGCACAAGTCCCGCAAGTTGACAAAAAAATTTGACAAGTCTGACATCCCGTAAGTCCAACAAGTTCCCCAAGAAAGTTTGACAAGTCTGATACACAAGTTCCAGACGTTGGCCAAAACATTTTGACAAGTCTGACACAAAAGGCCAATGAGTTGGCCAAAATATTTGCAACAAGATGGACACAGAAGTCCAACAAGTTTCCCAAACAATTTTGACAAGTCTGACGCACAAGTCTGATAAGTTGGCCAAAGAATTTTGACAAGTCTGACGGACAAATAGCACAAGTTGGCCAAAAAGATCTTACAATTCTGATGCACAAGTCTGACAAGTTGGCCAAATATTTTGACAAGCCTGACACACAAATCAAAAAGGCTGGTCAAAAAAAGTCTGACAATTTTGACGCACAAGTCCAATAAGTTGGCTTAAAAAGTCTGACAAATCCAACAAGTTCACCAAAAAATTTTGACAAGTCCGACGCACAAGTCCAACAAATTGCCCAAAAAAGTTTGACAAGTCTGACACACAAGCCGCACAGGTTCGACAAATCTGACAAGTCATCAGCACAAATCTGACAAATCTGCAAACCCAGATTCGACGTCCATTGCACAATTCTGACAAATCCGACAAGTCTGCCAAATAGGTTCGACAAGTCCGACAAGTACAACAAATCCAACAAGTCATCCGCACAAGTCTGACAAGTCCACAGCACACTTTCGACAAGTTAGACAAGTCCACTGCACAAACCCCACAACTTTGACATGTCTGACATGCCGGCAGCACAATTATGACAAATCTGCCGCACAAATCCAACAAAGTTCGCTGAACAAGTCAGCCAAGTCCAACATGCCTGATAAGTCCACTGCAGACGTCTGACAAGTCCAACAAATCCGCAACATAAGTTCAACAGGTCTGCCGCATATGTCTGGCAAGCTAGGGGCACAAGTCTGACGAGGCTGACAAGTCATTTAAGTTCACCGCAGAAGTCTGACTAGTCAAAGAAGTCTGCCACACATATTCGACAAGTATGACAAGTCTACCGGAGAAGCCAAACAAGTCTAACACACAAGTCCAAAAGTGCTCCGCACAAGTCCAACAACCCGAGGGCACAAGTCTAACAAGTCCAACAAGTCCAAAAATTTGACAGTTTTCAGCCATCCCAACAACGGGTCCGCTGTACAGGTTCGACAAGTCTGACACATCCGCCGCACAGGTTCGACAGGTCTGACAAGTCTGACAAATCTGACAAATCAGCTGCACAAATCCAACAAGTCTGTGGCAGAAGTCCAGCGAACTCATCAAGTCTGCCGCATAATTCTGACAAGTCTGACTAGTCCACCGCACAAGTCTGACAAGTCCAAAGAAAATGTCACACAAGTCCAACAAGTCTGACACATTCACCGCAAAAGTCTGACAAAGTCAACAAATGCGCAGCACTACTACAACAGGTCTGCCGCACAAGTCTGACAAGTCCGCAGAACAGGTTCAACAAGGACAACAAGTGCGCCGCACAAGTCTAAAAAGGTCGCAGCACAGACTGCCCATCCCATGGCACAAGTCCAACAAGTCAAACAAGTCCACGTTCCGAACATGTCTGAAAAGTCCGACATTTTTAGCAAGTCCGACAAGTTCAAAAAGTCCATGGCATAGGTTCGACAGGTTCAACAAATCCGCTGCAAAGGTTCGACAATTCTGAGAAATCCGTTGCACAAGTCTGACAAGTCTGACAAGTCTTTCGTAAAATTTTGTTCCACGAGATAAGTGGTTTGACCATGCCATCGACGTTATATATCTTAATTTAGAGGTTATAGGACTTTTAGTGTTGTGGGTGGTGAGATCTGGCAAGTCCCACAAGTTTTTCCCTGCTGTAAAATTTTGTTTCTGTGAGATAGGCGGTTTGGCCTCGACATCGACGACGTATATCATAATTTAGAAGTTATGGGATTTTTAGTGGTAAGAGTGGTGAGGTCATCTCTTTGGTAATGATTGTGTCTATTTGGTATCGAATTTGGAATGTTAAATAAGAACTTTCTTATAATGTCAAACATAAAACTATTATGAAATCATTTTAATGTTTTGCTATACCTATTTTATTTTTATTCAAACTTGTAAACCAGAGGAAGAAAAACCCTCATGTAAATGCAGGTGAAAAGTTTCACATTTTCAGGAAAGTAAAAGAAAGTATCCAATCCGTTGTGACATTCACTTTAAGGAGAATATATAATGGTATCGATTTCTACTTCTGCTCCGGTTTGTAGATAAAACTCAAGAAGGTGTCAAGGGCAAAGGAAGGTAATCATGTGTGCAGTTTACACTTTTTGCAAAAAGAATATTTATTGCTCATTTCCAATAGAAGCCTTGTATCTTTGGCTTATGGTGTTAATCGAACGTGTTTGAGTGAAAACCATGTATTTTAAGTTAAGAAATGGAATTAATATATGTGAGTTTATGCATAATGAGGTCAAACCCATAACGGCAGACAATGTGTGGATTCAGTGTCATATAAGAAAAACCCAAATTTATTTACAATAAAGAACAGCCACTTTGGGGAAACCCGGGTGGTTACTGGCTCCTGCTTCCATGTAGCGTCGAGGTTGGCGGTAGACCAAGGTACTCGCACGGCTGGTCATGCCCAACCAGCGTAAAGCTTAGGGGCTGGCGAGATTTCCTCGCTTGAGGCGCTACTGAGGGACTGAGAGTTGGGGTGGAGTTTGGTCGGGGGCAGGCCGGACAAAACATACGTATTAGAACCTACTTCCTTAGATCTTAAGGGGCAACTGGTACTGTAGTATTTGACTTAGGATCGTCCATGTCATGGGAAAAGTGCTCTCGCAACCACATAGTCACACGGCACATCTGTGCTGGGTAGGGTAGTGTGTGCTGGAGTCCCCGTGCCACTATTTTTTATGTTTTTGATTCATTTCTCTAAACAGAATTCAATGCACAACAACAATAACAACAATAACTGCTGAGCATTTGCAAAGTTCACGTGAGATTGGGGTGTATTTTTTTATATTGCCTTTGTTAGGGGATTTCTTATTGCTATAGCGAATAAAAAAAAATTAAGGTTTCAATTGTGAAACGCCAGGTTTTGTTTATTGACTTGTCGAAACACAGCGTGTCAAACACTCATATTGCTGACTGCAGGATTGGTTGTATAAAAGATCGCAGAAAGTGTAGATTTGAGTAGCAAGTGTAGCAAACTAGGATCGCCCTTTGCCCTTGATTTATACAAGAGCAGAATTACAAATACCATCAAAGAGAGAAAATAGAGAAAACCAAGAGCGAAAAAGCCTGCATTTCAAGACATTCGCTTTACGGCTTCCTGAAGTATTCCACTTTAATCCTTTTGACACAAACGGAAAACGCACGCAATGTAAAGTTTGCTGCGTAGAGCGCTGCTTGTAAAATCAAGAGTGTTTTAAACTATTGATAGTAAATTCTTTTTCAGTCTTTGAAGCGACTTGCTGTGTAGTTACTTGCACATTTCGTATCTGTATTGAACCCCCCCCCCCCCCCTCAGCACATGTACTGTACTTTAAGAAAAATGTAATTTTAAAAAATGCATTTAATTCTAGGATACTCAAATAGATTTAAAATCGCTTGGTTTTAATTTGTGCAAACTTATTAAAATCTACATTGAAATCTCTCTCAATTGACAGTATTGTTAGGTTACTCAGGCTTTCTTGGTTCATTGTAGATCTCTGATACGTTTTGATTCATTTAAGTTCTTTCGCAGTTGACAGTTGAAATAGTCATAGTTTCAAAATGTCAGAACAAAGTTACTCAAACTCTATTGCAGCTGCCACTTGTACACCCACCGAAGCAAACAACGTAAAACAATATCATAACAGTCGGTAGCTGCAAAAATGTAACTCAACAGGGATTAGAAAATACTTTTCGAAAATACTTTGGATGCGTAAATCATTAACTGCTTTTGAGACAACCTTTACAACGTGTACACCCAAGTGTACATTCCCATCTGCCAGGGTGATGAGCAACAACGGATCCAGGCCATTGAGAACTGCTTACAGGATGTCAAGCAATGGATGTTTGACAATAAACTCAAACTCAATGACAGCAAAACAGATAATTTTACTTGGAGCAAAAAATTCTAGATCTAACGTGAAAATTGATAACTTAAATCTGGACGGTACTACCATCAACGAAACATCTGGAGCCATTAAGAACCTTGGCGTCTATTTCGACTCAGACTTGTCCATGAAAACCTATGTTACAAAACTTTGCCAAACAATACACTTTCACTTGCGGAATATCAGTAAGATCAGAAAATGTATTGATGAAGAGACCGCAAAGATTCTGGTCCAGGCATTTATTGTCAGTCATCTAGATTATTGCAACTCTTTGCTCATTGGCATCCCTGGGGCAACTATTTATAGATTACAAAAGATCCAGAACAAGGCTGCTAGACTTGTTACTTTATCAAAAACATCAGAACATATTCAACCAGTTCTCCGAAACCTTCATTGGTTGCCTGTTAGAGAGCGTATTTAGTTTAAGATTTTATGCATTGTGTTTAAATGCCTCAATCATAGCTCACCAGAATATCTTTCAGAGCTCATTGAAAAATACATTCCACCCAAAAAAAAATTGAGATCAGCAGAAGCAAATTTATTAGTAGTGCCCAGATCAAGAACAATCATGGGAGAAAGAGCTTTTTCGGTGTGTGCACCTAAAATGTGCAATGACTTGACTGATCATGTGAAACATTCAAACAGCTTGATCCAATTCAAAAGAAAACTTAAAACAGCGTTGTTTTACAAAAGCGTATACGCAGGATATACTTGAGACAGTGATTATGTATAGGTTGATGAAAATGTGTGTAGTGTGACTGAGAGAACTGTTAGGCGCTTTAGAGCACTCTTCTGTGGGATCTGGCGCTATAGAAATGACTTATTATTATTATTACAAATGGTTTAAGATGCCACTTAAAGCAAGAACTCAGTTTTGACCCAATGTCATTTTGTTGCCGTTTTTGTCCTTTATCTTGGAGCTTGACCCTCAAATGTCGATAACTGTCCTATTTTCACATTATATATATATATGACTACCGCGTTGGCAAGACAATTATCACTGGAAAAAAACAAACAAACAAACAAACAAACACGTAAACTAACCCGTTGACGCCCTCGAATAAAAAAAACAAACAAACTAACAAATGATCGAACTTCTAACGACACACACATACGCTTTCAAGACTGTGGCCGTAAGCATGAACTGTACGTAACTAGTTACACGATAGAGTAGGCCTTATGTGTCAGTGTAAAACGCTATCTGGTATACATGAACTTGGCGTAGGCCTACACCCACTTGTAAAGGGTTTGTAACTGTACACTTTCTCAGAGGACGACTACATCAGCTACGCAGTGCGTAACTAACTTGGGACAGAGACATCTACTACAAAGAAAGAAAGAAAGCAACTAATATTTTATTCCAACCCACAACTTCACGGGCCAGAGAAAAAATGGATTTCTACTTTCCCTCGATGTCTTAGTTTTGTTTTGATCGTGTTTTTTTGGGGGGGGGGGGGCATGGTCTGGGGGATATTGCGGTAAGCGGCAATTGATGCATAGGGAGAGCTAAGTGTAACTTTAGTTTATTCATACCGACTAGGTTTAAGTTTACACCGAGATGGCCGTACGCACTACTGAGCCCGCACCATAGTGCAAAACGGACAGATTTACACTAATTTCATGTATGCGGCCACCGGTGTCAAAGTTCATAGACGTAATCTACCAATTCATTGCACGATAATAATCAACGTCAACAATAAAGGTGGACGTTACTGATGCAATAATCATGTTTTCATAGTAGGATAATGGGATATAAAATTTCGAAATGCTTAATACAGAGTTCCATTCTCCTAATTTGTAAATCGATTTCTGCTTTTATGTTTTGTTTTTATGGATAGAATACAGCACAAGCCTTTGATGTGACGCAATTTCAAATTCGGAGCTTTTTATAATGTGTGTGTAAAAGAGTAAGAGAGAGAGAGATTAAGGTGCAAGGTGCTCGCCTCTCATGCCAAGGGTCCCGGGTTCTAAACCCGGGCAGTGCAGGCATGTTGGAAATTGGATTTTTCTCATATTTTCAAGTCCCTGGTCCTATTGGGGGGTAGGATCGAGTACCTAGTCTTCTCGGATAAGGACGAAAAAATTCGGAGGGCCCGTGTGCACGTTGCGCACGTTAAAGACACCTTGGCAGTTGGAAATCGTAAAGAGCAGGCCGAAAGGCCGCTGCCCGGGCAAAATTGAAAATTGAAATTAATAGATTAAAATTTATCCATATCACCCCCCCCCCCCCGCCCCCCCCCCACCAGCAACAACAAAATCATATATATATTGTTATTAATAAATATTCAAATATTATTTGAGTTGTGTGTTGTGTGAACTGATGTGAGTTGTGAACTGCTGTGAGTTGTGAACGGTTGCGAGTTGTGAACTGCGCCTAACAGGCTGCGTTACAATTTGCTCTGAGATAGAGAGAGAGAGTGAGCGAGACAGGGAGAGAGAAAGAAGCAGTGCAGTGTGTTGAGCGCTTCGCAGGCAGCTCCATTCTGCTCTGTGGTTGACATGTTCTTTCTGTAAAGCGCATAGAGCATTTTAAATGGATATGCGCTATATAAATGCTATACATAATTATTATTATTATTATTATTATTAAGATATATATAGAGAGTGAGAGAGAGACAGACAGAGGGAGTAAGAGAGCGAGAGCAAGAGAGTGAGAGAGATAAAGAGAGTTGGGGAGAAAGAGAGAGAGAGCTGGATAGAGAAAGATATATGTATAATTATAGAGAGGGAGTGAGAGCGAGAAAGAGATAGATAGAGAGAGTTAAAGAGAGAGAGAAAGAGCTTAAGAGAGAGAGAGAGAGAGAGATAGAGAGTCAAAGATATAAATGTATGTATATATATATATATATATATATATATATATATATATATAGAGAGAGAGAGAGACAGAGAAAGAGTAGGAGAGACAGAGAAAGAGTAGGAGAGAGAGAGAATAAGAGAGAGATTTGAGAGAATTATAAGTAATGTGCCGATGCTACTCAATAGACTGAAGGAACAGACTTCTTGCGATGAACTGTCTGGTCGTGTCATGACTGTAAAATACATGTACTATTATTAGTTCTACAGCCGCTTTTTTTTTTTGTCACATACCTGTTTTATTACTATTATTTTGAATAATTTCGTCTTTGCTTGTCATTTTTCAAAATTTCAGAATTTAATGGTAATGATATTAATGATACACGATTGCCAGTGAGGCGTTTCCAGTGCCAGAGTCTTCATCCGTGTGCATACTAGAGACAGAGATGACTTACACTTTGAGCAGGCACTGGTCACTTTACTTTATGCTTAGTATGATAATAAAGTGCCCGAACTCTGCAACAAGAGTGATTCTGATTAACTGTCAGGTTGGCGCGGAATTTCATTTTTCTGTGTAGTGCCCGAAAGTAAATTCCTGGTTTTGTTTTTTGTAGTGTGTGTTTTTTGGGCTTTTTTGCCACATAACATGAATGGTCAACACACAGAACTTAAGAATAAGGCTTCCTTCCAGTAATAAATGGAACAAAAATAACAAGAATCGAAGCTTGGTTTTTCCAAAATTCATCTTTTATTCTGTCATCGCTAGGCGGTCAGAGCCTTCTCTCGCTGTCCGTGCATGTAGCCGTGTTGACACCAATCCTGCAACCAACAAAATATCAGTTGTTTGTGTTCACATGGGCTAGACACAAGGTTACAACGGAATAGATTTAAATGTCAATTTAATTATGTTAAAAAGTGTTACTTTAAATGTAAATATTCGTTCCTGGTGCCTCATTGAAGTTTCAAAAACATTTTCTGTTTACAGATGAAAATTAATGGCAAAAACAAGTTTCACTTAAAACAGGAGGTTACAAATACATGTTTGTGTGCAAAAAGTCGTTGTGATCCGTTCATGCGTTACGACAAAATTGGAAAAGAACCGAATACGTTTGTTTTGGACATTGACTATCGTGATCACCATTGTTTATACATTCATTTACGAGGAGGGCAGAGAAAGGGAGATAGTTGTTGGGGAAAGATAATTATTATAAAAAATACCCGGGGATGGACACGAAGGCACAACAGGACTAATAATTTCACAGCATGGCATGTGAATTTCATGATGTAAAGAACGCAAAAAAAAAAAAACACCAGCAAAACAAAAAAGGAGAAGTGCAACTTCTGTGACGTCAAATGAAACAAACCATGTCATGTTCCTGGAGCATTGGAGTAACGCTGGACCTCGGCCACTAGTGACGCCGAAACAAGCCTGTCTCGCTAGTGATTTCAAAGAAAGTGCAAGTGGGAGTCAAAACCGAAGCGCAACAGACTTGACTCTGTGCTTTAAGTCTAGAATGTCTCTAAATAGGCGTCCATACCACGAGATATCGAATTGCACTGTAGCGATGCGACAAAACGACAGTAATGGAACAGGCCAAACCAAGAGCAAAAGCTGAGCGGCTGGTGCTAGCTATAAGCAATGCGATAATTTAAAGAGTTTAATCCTTGCTCACTACTGAGCTGTGATTGGGTTGTTGAAATACATTGCGACGATGCTCCAAGAACCGCGTAAACCATTTTGCGAAAATTTTATAGGAGAGAGAAAAAAAAAAAGCAACCAGCATTACGAATCTGGTCTGAAATTCATAAATTATATCTATTGGTCGATATTCACGAGTAACAGTTTATTGCTAGTAGACAAAGTTCATGCAACGCCAGTTCTGAACTTTGAAGACTTACGAGCCTTGCTAACGTCTTTGTGCTCTAAGCAAAACTCTCAAAGGGGGCTGAGAGGTTTGCTTGAGGCAGATTTCTCAGCCAACCGCCTCCGAAACCAGCGCTAGCGCGAGAAAGTGGTAAGAAAGACACCGCCCCTCACAATACTGACAGGTGGCAATTATGATTAAGTTTTCAACATCGTGGATCAGATTGAGACCTCAAACTTTGAGATGGGTCAAAGGACCCTTTCCCGTACAATCATCACTGGTCTGAATGAGAATGATTGTGGTTTTATTTTACTGTTTTTTGTTTTTTTGATGATACAGCTCGTACAAGCTGTGGCTCAACACAATAAATTTTTTAATATAGTGAGAGAGTTGCTTTGAATTTGATTTATTTCAGTCTTGAAAACTGCGAATTGTAGAATCAGAGATCATTCTGTAACAAAATGAATAAAAACGAAGGAATGATTCAATCAGAATATATTGAAACTGTTTCACTTTGGTCAGTAGGGAATCAAAAGAGGCACATTTTGTACCAGCAGCACCATTCTTTAATGTTACTTTATTCCTTTCATCATGTCTATCAACATTCCATTCTAGAATAATTATACAATGATAATTTCGATTTAAGCAATGTTTACAACACTATGACAAAAAAGAACAAGGGTGTGCCAAGCAAGCAAACAGTGAAGTCAAAAGTCAGGTATTCAGACTGTAGAAACTAGAAGTGTCTCAACTAATGAATGCGAGAAATGCAAGAGTATGATTGAAATAATATGAATTATGCAGTGCAGTAACAGCATAGATCCCGAGGCACGCATTCTGAAGAAAAAAAAGTCAGTAACGATAAAATTAAAGCTTAGGTGAATAAATAAAAATGGACGATTTGACAGCGCCGCAGTCAAGGTCTTAATAACAAAAGGCGCGCGACAGTATGGTAGAATCAAGAGTGATGAGAAATGTGAATGATCCGTGACTATGTTAATGCGGCAACATCCTTTGCTAAAACATTTTTCATTTCCTGCAAATCTTTGAATTTCTCAGCTGCGATTGTCGCGATGTGGGTTACATGGGGATATTTCGACTGACACTCTTTCGAGGTCCGCTCCCACAATCGACGAACACACAAAAATAAATACTTGCACTCTAAAAACTAAATAAATCAATTGCTTTCAATTTTAGCAGAACTGTAGGGCAGTTTAATTACAGGAATTAATGTAACAAATATAATTATAAATATAAATATCAATTCAAAGGCAACTGAATCTAACTAATGGAACTACAGCTTTTATAAAGACTAACGTATTCAATCTAACTACTTGCAGGTCATATGAGTTATATGGCAAAAAGAATCCGCGCACGTGGCGACGGATATAACAGTTTAAATTCTATTAATTCAATGAGACATGTTATGATATGGACATTTCCTCTAGACACGCCATGGAGAATGCTTGTACAACCATGCGTTGTCTGGCGGTAGCTCTGAAACTGTCTTCAAAAGTAAGTAGAACGGTTCACTTTCATCATTACAAATTAGTATGGACTCTCACCATGCGGCCCTCACTGGGAGTGAGAGCGCTGGATGTAAACGCTGTGGGTTTATATCAAACCAAGTAGCTTAGGCTCTGGAGCTTTAAATCAGGCTCCTCACAAGGGACTGCTCAACTGCGTCTCTATGTCTCTCATCTGGCTGAGGACTATCGCCGACCACCTCGTAAATGGATTGTCTACATGTGGCCCAGAACTAAGTTCTGTATGGCCTTAAATACTGGACTGCATCTGCAGCTTACCGTCTAATTCCTGGATTGTGATTGGTGCAACCACTTCTAGCTCAGCTGCCGAACTGAGTTATTTTAAGTAACAGCCCTACGCAAAGGCCTTGGGTCGACATCAAAGGTCGAATTACTTCAATACAATATAATATAAATTTTATAGCAATAAATTCTTAACATGTTCAAAACCCCGAGCTTTTACTCTGGATCACGGTATTTTCTGTACGTCAACAGACGTCTCAATAACATTTAATTCCTACTCACCCCTTCCCTCTTTACTAAACCTAGTTCAAAACACGAGATACAACAAGTGCTCAGTCATGCACACCTACGCTGTCCGTCTATCCTTCCCCACATCTTCTGTCTATCTATTATAAAAAAAACTGTTCAAAACAACTTGTTTACGAGACCAAGTTATGCTGGCTCGCACAATAATTACGTTTGTAAAAATTACTCACTGCTCTCTCACAAAAATTTAGTCAGTGGAAACATTTATGAATTAAATCTGTTCTTGACAGCGATCTTGATCTGCCCACAATAAAGCCTTGAAATTCGTTCATAATTTTTTCATTCATCTGGCTGGGAAGTTCTTCCTAACCATCACTGTCACAGTAACTTACAAATGATCCTTCCAGTAGTCTCCTATCTAAGACATCTAATATCGGTGACTTTGGGATCTCCGGCCTTCCCTCCCGATCTGATTGTTGTTAAGGTGGAAACGTTGCTGAAGTCGATGATAAAGTCATGGGCGACACAATGAGCGTTATATGGGGTCAGAGTTTTCCGATGAGCCTTGATCAATTTCGCGTAGTCTGATGGAGAATGAATCTCAGCTCCACTGGGTTGCCGCTCAACTGTGGCATGGATAGAGACTCACTTCATCTGGGTGTGACCTTTCTCAGGGTATTTCTGTTCCACTTCAATTTGTTCCTTCTGTGCAAAATAGCTCAAGGTTTTGCTGAGTAGCACATTTTTGTTTTAAAGGCAAGTGTGCTGTACAAGATGACTCGTTTCTTGCCCGTGGCTTTGGATTTCATATAGTCGTAGATACAGGATGCACAATCCTGTGCGGTGACTTTGCCTTCGCACTCATGCCAGATGTAACAGTTAATAGCTTTACTGGTCATCTCAAAAGTGCTAAACTTGTGCACCTGCAGTTTTGCATTGCGTCTCATTAGCTCGGGCGCGTGAAAACTATGTTGACTCAATAAATAGGTAGTAAATATCTAACCCATGTCACCACTAATATCATGTCACCACGTTTGAATCTAATACCTAGTACAGTGTATCTAACAAAATCTTACTTTTTCACAAATTGCAAAAAAACTTTTGAGGCCGTAACTCTCACACTAATTGACCAATCAACACCATTTTTATACAGTTGTACTGTGTATTTTTTTCTTTATTTTGCTTCAATATTGATTTGAACCAATGGGCATTAAAAATAAAAGCATAAGAAAAATGGCAAATGTGTTCTTAAAAAAAGAAGATTAGAACTGAAACAAAAGGAGTTTAATTAAAAAAAACAAAACACAGTAGGCCTATATGGCATATACTGTTTTTTTTTTTTTTTAATGAAGTGGAAGTGGTCTTGTCTACAGCATCCTCTGCGCTCCGGTATGTTACGGAAAATGACTGTAGCATCTGCAGGCTACCCCTTGCCCTTCCCCGTTGCTTGTTATACTGGTGACTGAGCATGTGTTCACTTCTTTTTTCATTTTATTGTTGACGTTCGCCAGAGTGACCTTGCCCTCCCTTTCTTGTGAGTAGTTTTTTTTTCCCGTAAATATTAGTATGTTCCCGAACATTCGATAAAGGTGTAGATATAGATATTTACGCCAGATTTGGCCGTGAGTGATGTAACCTGGTGACGTATTGAAACGTGATTGGTGAGTAAGTGAGTTTCCTTTTTGTGTGGCGTAGGATATTAGTTGTTCGCTGGTGCCTTCCTAGTATTTTATTGTTAAGATACAGTTATTAAACTTAACTATTATTTACTCGATCGTTGGATCTCGTGTTTATTTATTCTACAGCTGTAATAGTTTCGTTTTCTAAAGGGTTGTAGTTAGATTAACTAACTCCCCCCTACTATAACGTGCTAGAACAACCTCAGCTGTTACATATTGGGGGCTCGTCCGGGATCCGACCAGATTCGAACGGACTAGATCAAAATTATTAGATTTATTTACAAAGTTTATTATAGTTGAATATCATCGACAGGCTATCTACAACATGTCGGAGGTTATTGGCAGGCTTAGCCAGGAAGCGGAAGCCATGGAGCTCACTGGGCAGGAGAGACGGGACTACATCCGTGAAGGCCTGGAAAGAGAAAGACAGCTGGAGGCTGAACGACAGGAGAAGGAGGCTCAACGACAGGCTCGGGAGAGGGAGGCTGAATGACAGGAGAAGGAGGCTCAACGACAGCTGGAAAGGGAAAAGATGAACCACGAGTTGGAGATAGAGAGGATCCGCCAGCAACGTGGAGGCAACGACTCAGCGCAGAGGACCGACGACCACGCCAGTTCCAAGAGACCCAAGCTACTTGCATTTCAGGACAAGAAGGACGATCTGGATAGCTGGTTGCTGCGGTTTGAGAGGTTTGCCGAGACAGCTGAATGGCCCAGATCCACCTGGACGACATCACTGTCTGCCCTGCTGACTGGGAGAGCGTTGGAGTGCTTCTGCAGACTGCCGATCGACGAAGCCAAGGACTACGACAAGGTCAAGGAAGCTTTGCAGAAGAGGTACAACCTGTCAGAGGACGGATACAGGCTCATGTTCAGACAAGGTAAGCCTGAGATGGAGAAGATGTTGCAATGTTTTTGACCAGGATCAAGACCTATCTAGAGAGGTGGATAAAGCTGTCGAAGACGTAGGAGGCCTACGAAGGAGTGAGAGACCTGTTCGTCAGAGAGCAATCCATGGATGCTTGCCCACCAGACCTTGCTACCCATGTGAGGGAAAGGAAACCAAAGACGCTACAGGACATCGCAGAATCAGCGGAGGCGTACCTGGTAGCGAGGAACCGGACACTCAGCGGGAGCGCCAGACAGCAGAGCCGGCCAGTGCGACAGAGGCCCAACGGAGACAGAAGCCCACAGGTCTGCCATAGATGCCAGAGGCCGGGACACAAGGCGACGGAGTGTCGTACCAAGATAAACGACAAAGGTGAGTTGAAATGTTACCTTTGTGGAAAGCCAGGCCACGTTCGGAAGATGTGTCCAGCCCAGAAGGATATGGGACAAGGCAAGCCGAACAAGGCGGCGGCGGCCGCAGTTATAGCGGCGGATGAGTCGACAAGACAGGATGTGACGACGGCTGACACCAGCATCAACGTTCAAGCGGTAATGAAGGACGGGAAGCTCCAGTTAGCGGTGCCTGTTACGTGCGGAGGATGCAGTGACGGAAGGACCGTGGAGAAACTGAAGTTACCAGTGATGAAGGGCGTGATTGGAGATCGAGCGGTAGACGTCCTAAGAGATACCGGCTGTGAAGGTGTAGTGGTGCGGCGATCACTGGTGGACGATGGACAGCTCACCGGTGGGAAGAAACTGATCGCGAGGATCGACAACTCCTTGCTAGCGGCGGAAGAAGCCATTATCAACGTGAGAACGCCTTACCTGATGGGCAGAGTGACGGCGCTGTGTCTCCCGGAGACCATCTGCGACCTAGTAGTCGGGAACTTGGACGGAGCGAAGGACCCGTACGACCCTGATACTGAGGTGATGGTAGGAGCGGTGACCACGAGGGCCCAGGAGAAGAGAAAGGACCGGTCTACGTCGATGAGGGTGCCGAGGGCAGAACGGCACGCGGGAGTGGATAGAGAGGAACTTATCCGACTCCAGGAAGAAGACGAAGACCTTAAGAAGTTGGAACAGAAGAAGATCCCAACTAACAGAGGCAATAAGTCTGTTCATTTTGAGAAACATGGAGGGGTATTGTACCGGATCTAGAAGGACTTGAGACAGGCGACGGTTATAAGGCAAGTGGTACTATCCGAGAAACTGAGAGAGTATGTACTAAGTGTTGCCCACGGCTCGATCGTCGGAGGACACCTCGGCGTGAAGAAAACCAAAGACAAAGTTATGAGCAATTTTTACTGGCCTGGAATTGAAGGTGACGTCGCGAGATACTGCCGCTCATGCAACATCTGCCAGAGGATAGTGAAAAAAGGAGCGACCCCAAAGGTGCACCTGCAGAGTATGCCAGTAGTGGACGTACCGTTTAGGCGAGTGGCCGTGGATTTAGTAGGACCTATCGACCCCCCCCCCCCCCAAGTGAAGGCGGACATCGATATATCCTGGTATACATAGACTACGCTACTCGTTACCCTGAAGCCACACCCTTGAAGAAGATCGACGCAGAAACGGTAGCAGAAGCCTTAGTGAACATCTACAGCCGTTTGGGTGTGCCCGGAGAGATCTTGTCGGACCAAGATGTCAGATGTCATGAAGGAAACGAATAGACTACTGGGAATTCGACAGTCGACCACTACAGTCTACCACCCTATGTGCAACGGGCTGGTGGAGCGATTCAACAGCACGCTGAAGAAAACATTGAGACGACTGTGCGCAGAGCAACCCAAGCAGTGGCACAGATACATCAACCCGCTGCTCTTCGCATATCGTGAAGTTCCCCAAGAGTCGACCAAGTTTGCCCCATTCGAGTTGCTGTATGGGAGAACTGTGAGAGGACCAATGCACATCTTACGACAACTATGGACCAAGGACGTAGAGGAGCCGGAGACGAAGACCAGTTACCAGTACGTCATGGAACTACATGAGAGGCTGGAGGACACAAGGAAGGTAGCGACGGAACAACTCTCCAAGGCTCAAGGTAGACAGAAGACCTACTACGACCGGAAAGCTAGAGAGAGGAAGTTCCGCCCCGGAGATGAAGTGTTGGTGTTACTGCCGACGAACACTAACAAGCTCCTAGTCCAATGGAAGGGGCCATATAAGGTAGTCTCAGTTGTCGGCGTCAACGACTATAGAGTCAAGATGGGTGCAAAAGAAAAGACCTTGCACGCCAACCTCCTCAAGAGATACATTCCAAGGACGTCAAAAGCAGCAGCAGTGGCAATGGAACCGACACCTGTTGTGACCGAGATGTGTGGGATGGACAACAGTAGGAGCGATACCACGCCTGGACATGTCAACGCCATAAGGAACGACGGCGGTGATGGTGCTGAGACTGTGCTGGCAGAGGACGACCTGATGGATGACAATCAACCTGTAGAGTCAGCTGGCATGACAGTCATCGAGGACTGCGACCTGGAAGGCGACAACGGTGGAACGAAGGAGGACGTTGCCGACCTAGGAAGCTGGGACCAGAAGGAAGACTACCAAGATGTCCAGTATGGAACGCAACTGACACCGGAACAACGTCAACAACTCGGCGATGTGGTGAAGGATTACCAACACGTCTTCACCAATCTCCCTGGATGCTGCCAGTTGGGTGAACATCGCATCAACCTGACGACAGAAATACCAGTTGGTCAACGACCATACCCTGTGCCCTACGCTATGCGAGACTCCTTGAAGGAGGAGCTTAGCACCATGGAAAGGTTGGGCATCATTCGAAGGGGCTCATCAGCTTATGCTTCACCGGTTGTTGTCGTCAAGAAGAAGGACGAGTCTGCATCGACTACAGGAGGTTAAACAAGATCACAGTATTCGACCCTCATCCGATAGCAGCGCCATCGGAAGTGTTTCAGAGTCTCTCGAGAGGAAAAATATTCTCTCGAATTGACCTGAGCAAGGGATACTGGCAAGTGAAAGTCCGAGAGCAGGACATTCCCAAGACGGCGTTCATCACCATGGGCGAACACTATGAATTCACCCGGATGCCTTTTGGGATGATGAACTCAGGAGCCACACTGAACCGGATCGTGAAGCCATTGATCCAGGGAATGAACAATGTGACAGCATATGTGGACGACCGGCTGATCCATACAGAGACATTCGACGAGCATGTGAAGGCTCTCAAGGATCTACTGCAGAGGATGGACCAAACTGGATTAACTGCAAGACCATCCAAGTACCTGACTGGAACGTCTGAAGTCGACTTTGTTGGACACTCAGTGGGAGAAGGTATGATTGGACTATTAGAAGAGAATGTATGTAAGGCGCGAGACGCACCCAGACCCACCACTAAGAAGGAAGTGAAAGCATTCTTAGGATTAGTGGGATATTACCAAGAATTTGTTCCTAACTTTGCAGCTATTGCATCACCATTGTCTGATTTACTTAGAAAGGGTCAGCCTAATGCAGTTCAGTGGGAAGAAACGCAGGAGAAAGCGTACAATTCTTTGAAGAATGCCATTATCTCCAAACCCCTGTTATGTCTGCCAGATTTTTCCAAAGAGTTTGTCTTAGCAAATGATGCATCAAATCGCGGGTTAGGCGCTACTCTCATGCAGGAACACGAGAGAAAGTTGTACCCCGTGGCATATGCTAGTCGTAAGCTATTGCCTCGTGAGACAAAATATTCGGTCTCAGGGCGCGAATGTTTAGCTATTGTTTGGGCTGTAAAAAAGTTTACTTTGTATTTGTATGGAAAGGAGTTTGTGCTTCAAACTGACCATCGATCATTAGAGTTTTTGAACTCTGCTAAATTTGATAGTCCAAAGTTATTACGATGGAGTTTATTTTTACAGTTTTATCGATTCAGGATTCACTACGTAAAAGACCAAGAAAATGTATATGCCGATTTCCTGAGCAGAGTATTTTAAAGTAGTACACTATCAGTGAAATGCACTGTAACCCATAGTTTTGCCTACTAGATGAATTTCTAGGACGGCAATTGTACTGTAATTCGGGACATAGTGCATATGTGACTGAATATTGAAGTGATGGCTGACAGAGAGTCATGATGTATTAGTCACATTTTGATTTTATGCTATGTCACATTATTTGTTACCAATGGAATTTGGTGTAATTTTTGGAAAATATAACCCAATGGAAATTGCGAGCAAGCAGTGTTTGTATTATGTTGCAATGAAGTAACTTACGAGTGGTCCAAGCTCGGGCAGTGTTATATTGCATTATTGTAACTTATTTTGACCTAGTATGATGAAACTAGACCCTGATCAGTGGTCGATATGTATTGGTATTTTGCCATTGTACCCATGAGTTATGCATTTTGTGGGATAACCATTGTCTACAACGAATTATGTGCTATGGTTCGTGCACGAAGCATTATGTAAACGATGGACCATCGTTTCACCATGTATGATTTGTAATGATATCATTGACCATCGTTTCACCACAGTGTTGGTATAGCATTAGTTTTGTAATAATACTGTTAACCATTGGTTTGTCACAATAATGGTATTGTATAAGTCATTGTATTGGTAATGCAAAGGATACTGCATTGTACTGTATTTATGATGACATTTGGGAAGGCACTGAAATTGTTATTAATTGTAATAGGATTAGCAACTACCTTTGTGAGATTGGGAGTGCTGTAAGATTGTTATTTCATGATATTGCAGACGCTGTATAATGTTTTTGGAGTTGAAAGATATTCAGCTTAAATTGGGGAGTTGTGTAGCATCTGCAGGCTACCCCTTGCCCTTCCCCGTTGCTTGTTATACTGGTGACTGAGCATGTGTTCACTTCTTTTTTCATTTTATTGTTGACGTTCGCCAGAGTGTACTCCGTGACCTTGACCTCCCTTTCTTGTGAGTAGTTTTTTTTTCTCGTAAATATTAGTATGTTCCCGAACATTCGATAAAGGTGTAGATATAGATATTTACGCCAGATTTGGCCGTGAGTGATGTAACCTGGTGACGTATTGAAACGTGATTGGTGAGTAAGTGAGTTTCCTTTTTGTGTGGCGTAGGATATTAGTTGTTCGCTGGTGCCTTCCTAATATTTTATTGTTAAGATACAGTTATTAAACTTAACTATTATTTAATCGACCGTTGGATCTCGTGTTTATTTATTCTACAGCAGTAATAGTTCCGTTTTCTAAAGGGTTGTAGTTAGATTAACCAACTCCCCCCCCCCCCTACTATAACGTGCTAGAATAACCTCAGCTGTTACAATGACGCATGACAAAGTAAACCACTCTTAGTCTCTATAACTGTGACAAGCGGAGCGGAGCGGATGCAGAGGCAGAAAGTGTTTTACTTTGTCATACTTCATTTTCCGTAAAACTTTGGAGGGGAGCGGATGCTGTGGACGCGCCCATCGTCTTTTATACATTACTGTGCGCACTCACCTTATGTAGCCGTACTGTTCACTTTTTGTACTCAAGCTCAACTTGGAAACGTCTGTTAAAAGTCTGGCCAAAGCAATACAGAAAACATCGAACTGACCAGTCCTGTTCGTGACAGTAGCAAGGGAAAAAATATGATTCAACGGGGGCTGGTAGGGCCAACAAGAACGCCACCAGGACAACTGATACAACAGTTCTCATCTGTTGATGAAGACGGACAGAACAGGCTTTTAGTTAGTTGGTGGAACAAAGTTACAACTTTACGAACCAACAACAGCAACATGCAACAACAAGAAAACTATACAAAAATGAATATGGGAGAAATTAAACAAGCTTTTTTGGGCGTGAACTCATTTGTCAGGACAAAAAAAAATGTAACAAGTAGAATGATATCTGAAATGAATTTAAAAAAGCTCAGATGATAAAATAATTACTTAGTTGGTTCCTTCTGTCTGCTCCTCTTCTGTTTTCTGTGTAAGTGTGTGAGTGTGCATTGTGTGTTTTCATGGTTTTGTCATCTTGATAGAAACTTAATCGAACATGAAACCTCTAGTTCATTATCTGTTATGTCAATGTTATGAAAAGATTTCAGGGAAAATAAGATGAAAAAATACGATAAAGGACAAAGGGATAGACAGTCAGATAGATAGATAGATAGATAGATAGATAGATAGATAGATAGATAGATAGATAGATAGATAGATAGTCAGACAGACAGACAGACAGACAGACAGACAGACAGACAGACAGACAGACAGACAGACAGACAGACAGACAGATAGATAGATAGATAGAGAGAGAGAGAGAGAGAGAGAGAGATAGATAGATAGCTAGATAGATAGATAGATAGATTAGGTAGCTAGATAGCCAGATAGATAGAAAGACAGATAGATAGATAGATAGATAGATAGATAGATAGATAGATAGATAGATAGATAGATAGATAGATAGATAGATAGATAGATAGATAGATAGATAGATAGATAGATAGATACATGCGCACGTGCATACACACACATAGAGGAAAATGCCCAGAAAATCACAGATTAGGAAAGGGGGGGAAAAGGAGGCTGGGAGAGGTTGGGGGGGGGGGGGAAGAGTAAGAAAGGGAAAATGGAATGGAAGAAGAAGGAGAAGGGAACAAAAGACGTCATGAAAAGCTGAAAACAGACTCGTTTGAGACCTGGCTGGCCACAGACATTTGAGCAATGCTGCCCAGGTCCATCTCTGACATTAATTTCGAGAACAGGCCGTGTAAGACAACTATGAATTCCAACGAACGTAGTGCCAAATCACAATACTACTTTCGGTTACAATCCCAAAGACTACTGCCATTACAAAGATCAAAACAACATATAACTGGGCTGATGTCTATTATATTACAAGGACGCAGTATGAGCGGCGGCAGGCCTGAAAAAATACGGTGAAAAAATAGATGAAAAATACGGAAACGATACAATAAAAGAGAAAGGAAAAGGAGAGACCAAACAAGCCTTCAGACAAAAGACTTTCTTCACACAATCAAAAACAACAACAAAACAAAACTGAGCAGTATTGCAAAGAAAGTTAAATAAGTAAACAAATTGCAAAGTTCACAAAAATGGCGACACTATCAACTTTTTCATTTTCCTACATTTTGACTTTCTTTCAAGCCTTGCTGCGATCCCAAAGATTTTCTTCTTTTTTGTTTGTAAATAACCACTCCCCCGGGTTAATTTTTTTGTTTGCTCGAAGAGATATTCCATGTCTAATTCTGAAGTTCCTTTATTAAATACATATGCTCGTGGTCACAGGGAAAGGCTACAGCCTTGAAACTTGTGTGTTTCAAAAATGAAACATTGATTAAAAAAAAAAAAATAATAAATGGAAGGAACTAGCATGTCATCATTTTTTGCTACTAAGAACTTAAGCTGAGCGATTCAGGGGCAAATCAAGAGCTTTGAAGATGGCGCGAAGCATAATTAATGCAGGAATCTGGGCGTTTAAAAAAAAAAAAAGAAGTCTGTTTTATTCATAATAATATTATTACATGTTTAATCTATTCATAGAACTACGGCATCTTCTGAACACGTCATTTTACAACTTACTGTGCTGAAAGATGGTTCAAACTTCAGAATACTGATATGGAAAAGGTGTTCCTTCTTGGCGCCCTGATCATTCAAATAATGAACAAACTCACGTAGGACACATATTTTATGGTTTACTTTTTAGACACGGACATTCATTTCTTTTAACTGCAAAACTTAACGAGCCTTCAATAATCAATGATACCATACATACCATATGTTTTCTTTTTCACAGCTGAATCGAAGATAATTATTTTGCCTATTTCGAACGGATGTCAAGTGTCTTGCTCTTTTATTTCCAAGCTTATTTTCATGTTTTCGTAAATTTCAAATGAAGAGAAATAGGCGAGGCATTGATCGTATTGAAAGAACGAAAACACACACACAAACACACACACACACACACACACACAGAGGGGTGGTGTAAGAGAGAAAGGAGGAGAGACGGGGAGTGGATAAGGAAACAGAGGAGGAAGGCAGAGCGAGCGGGGGCGGGGGGGGAGGGAGAGAAGGACAAAGAGACACACAGACAATACAGACACAGACACACAGACAATACAGACACACTGTCAGAGAGGCCGAGCGAGAATAGGAAGAGGCAGGGACAGAGAGAAAGAAAAATGAGAGGCAGAGAGAGAAGGTGAGACAGAGAGACGGAGAAAAAGACACCCAGACAGACGACACACACATACACACACACGGAAATAACGCATACAGTCTATTATTTTAATCGCCTCCTTTTCACCCTTAGAATTGCAAGCTTTTATTAGGGTTAGTGTTAGGATAAATATTAATTACGTGCAACTGGTCAGAGATCCCTAAAAGCAAATCTTCAATTCATGACCTTTTCATTGGATGAACTACATGTAAAATCGGGGCACAAACACACACACACACACACACACACATACACACACATACAATTAACGCATTAAGCCAGCTATTTTAGGTGCCCCTTTGCCACCCTGTGGAGTTGCCAGTTTTTGTTTTAATGTTATCGTAAGTCCAACAAACCTACCACACAAGTCTGACAAGTAAGATGCACATAAGTCCAACAAGTTGGCTGAAAAATTCTGACAAGTCTGATTGTACATCAGTTGGATGGAAAAATCCGACAAGTCCGATGCACAAATCCAACAATTTGGCTAAAAAAAAGTCGGACAAGTCCGACAAGTTGATTGAAATTTCCTACAAATCTGATGTAACCTAACAATACTGTCAACTGGGAGAGATTTCAATGTAGATTTCAATAAGTTTACACAAATTAAAACAAGGCTATTTTAAATCCATTTGAGTATCCTAGGATTAAAAGCATTTTATTTTAATTACATTTTTCTTAAAACACAGTACATGTGCTTTGGGGGGGGGGGGGGGGGAGGGGGGGGTTCAATACTGGACTGGTGAAGGGGACTCAGGGAGGTAAAACAGTCCACAGCTCAGAAGGCGAAATGTCTGCCTTACTCCGGGCGCTGACAACCCACCCTACTCCACTGTACGTTCGATTTCCCACTTTTTTTTTTTTCTTTTCTTTTTTTCCCCTTGAGGAAGGCGGTTGCCGAAATATCGGCCATTTTCTGTCTTCTCGTTTAGTTTTCGTTTCATTGTGTATCGTTTGGGTATTATTTCTGGCGCGAGGCTTTGCTACATACAACTTTTTCTTTTTGCCCAATTTTGACATTGTCGGACTTGTGTGTCAGACTTATCAAAATTTTTAGGCCAACTTGTTAGACTTGAGCGTCAGACTTGTCAAATTTTCTTGGCCAACCTGTCAGACTTCTGCATCAGACTTGTCGGATTTTTTTGGCCAACTGGTCGGACTTACGGGTCAGGCTTGTGAAAATTTTTGGCCAACTTGTCGGTCTTGTGCGTCGGACTTGTCAGACTATTTTTTCAGCCAAATTGTTGGATTTGTGCATCGGACTTGTCGGATTTTTTCGTCCAACTTTTAGGACCTGTACATCAGAGTTGTCAGAATTTTTCAGCCAACTGTTGGACTTATGTGCGTCTTACTTGTCAGACTTGTGTGGCAGATTTGTTGGACTTACGATAACATTAAAACAAAAACTGGCAATTCCACAGGGTGGCAAAAGGGCGCCTAAAATAGCTGGCTTAATGCGTTAACTGTATGTGTGGGTATGTGTTTGTGTGTTTGTGCCCCGATTTTACATGTAGTTCATCCAATGAAAAGGTCATGAATTGAAGATTTGCTTTTAGGGATCTCTGACCAGTTGCACGTAATTAATATTTATCCTAACACTAAGCCTAATAAAAGCTTGCAATTCTCAGGGTAAAAAGGAGGCGATTAAAATAATAGACTGTATGCGTTATTTCCGTGTGTGTGTGTATGTGCCTGTCCTCTGTCTGGGTGTCTCTGTTTTTCTCCGTCTCTCATTTCTCTTTCTCTCTGTCCCTGCCTCTTCCTTTTCTCGCTCGGCCTCTTTGTCAGTGTGTCTGTGTCTGTGTTGTCTGTGTGTCTCTTTGTCCTTCTCTCCCTCCCCCCCCCCGCCCCCGCTCGTTCTGCCTTCCTCCTCTGTTTCCTTATCCACTCCCCGTCTCTCCTCCTTTCTCTCTTACACCACCCTTCTGTGTGTGTGTGTGTGTGTGTGTGTGTGTGTGTGTGTTTTCGTTCTTTCAATACGATCAATGCCTCGCCTATTTCTCTTCATTTGAAATTTACGAAAACATGAAAATAAGCTTGGAAATAAAAGAGCAAGACACTTGACATCCGTTCGAAATAGGCAAAATAATTATCTTCGATTCAGCTGTGAAAAAGAAAACATATGGTATGTATGGTATCATTGATTATTGAAGGCTCGTTAAGTTTTGCAGTTAAAGGAAATGAATGTCCTTGTCTAAAAAGTACACCATAAAATATGTGTCCTACGTGAGTTTGTTCATTATTTGAATGATCAGGGCGCCAAGAAGGAACACCTTTTCCATATCAGTATTCTGAAGTTTGAACCATCTTTCAGCACAGTAAGTTGTAAAATGACGTGTTCAGAAGATGCCGTAGTTCTATGAATAGATTAAACATGTAATAATATTATTATGAATAAAACAGACTTCTTTTTTTTTTTTTAAACGCCCAGATTCCTGCATTAATTATGCTTCGCGCCATCTTCAAAGCTCTTGATTTGCCCCTGAATCGCTCAGCTTAAGTTCTTAGTAGCAAAAAATGATGACATGCTAGTTCCTTCCATTTATTTTTTTTTTTTTTTTAATCAATGTTTCATTTTTGAAACACACAAGTTTCAAGGCTGTAGCCTTTCCCTGTGACCACGAGCATATGTATTTAATAAAGGAACTTCAGAATTAGACATGGAATATCTCTTCGAGCAAACAAAAAAATTAACCCGGGGGAGTGGTTATTTACAAACAAAAAAGAAGAAAATCTTTGGGATCGCAGCAAGGCTTGAAAGAAAGTCAAAATGTAGGAAAATGAAAAAGTTGATAGTGTCGCCATTTTTGTGAACTTTGCAATTTGTTTACTTATTTAACTTTCTTTGCAATACTGCTCAGTTTTGTTTTGTTGTTGTTTTTGATTGTGTGAAGAAAGTCTTTTGTCTGAAGGCTTGTTTGGTCTCTCCTTTTCCTTTCTCTTTTATTGTATCGTTTCCGTATTTTTCATCTATTTTTTCACCGTATTTTTTCAGGCCTGCCGCCGCTCATACTGCGTCCTTGTAATATAATAGACATCAGCCCAGTTATATGTTGTTTTGATCTTTGTAATGGCAGTAGTCTTTGGGATTGTAACCGAAAGTAGTATTGTGATTTGGCACTACGTTCGTTGGAATTCATAGTTGTCTTACACGGCCTGTTCTCGAAATTAATGTCAGAGATGGACCTGGGCAGCATTGCTCAAATGTCTGTGGCCAGCCAGGTCTCAAACGAGTCTGTTTTCAGCTTTTCATGACGTCTTTTGTTCCCTTCTCCTTCTTCTTCCATTCCATTTTCCCTTTCTTTCTCTCCCGCCCCCCTCCCAGCCCCTCTTCCCCTCCCCCACTTTCCTAATTTTGTGATTTTCGGGACATTTTCCTCTATTTGTTTGTCTATCTATCTATCTATCTATCTATCTATCTATCTATCTATCTATCTATCTATCTATCTATCTATCTATCTATCTATCTGTCTGTCTGTCTGTCTATCTATCTATCTTATTTTCTGTCTATCTATCTATCTACCTACCTACCTATCTGTCTGTCTGTCTGTCAATCTATCTATCTATCTGTCTGTCTGTCTATCTATCTGCCTGTCTGTCTGTCTGTCTGTCTATCTATCTATCTATCTATCTGCCTATCTATCCCTTTGTCCTTTATCGTATTTTCCCTGAAATCTTTTCATAACCTCAATATAACATTAACAGATAATGAACTGGAGTTTTCATGTTCGATTAAGCTTCTATCAAGATAACAAAACCATGAAAACACACACACACACACAATGCACACTCACACAGAAAACAGAAGAGGAGCAGACAGAGGGAATCAACTAAGTAATTATTTTATCATCTGAGCTTTTTAAAATTCATTTCAGATATCATTCTACTTGTTACATTTTTTTCTTTGTCCTGACAAATGAGTTCACGACCAAAAAGCTTGTTTAATTTCTCCCATATTCATTTTTGTATAGTTTTCTTGTTGTTGCATGTTGCTGTTGTTTTTTTCGTAACGTTGTAACTTTGTTCCACAAACTAAAAGAGTGGTTTACTTTGTCATACGGCATTTTCCGTAACATATCAGAGATCAGGGATGCTGTAGTCAAGACCACTTCCACTTCATAAAAAAAACAAAAAAACAACCACAGTATATGCCATATGGGCCTAATGTGTTTTTTTAAAATATTAAAATCCTTTTGTTTAAGTTCTAATATTCTTTTTTTAAGAACACATTTGCCATTTTTCTTACGCTTTTATTTTTAATGCCCGTTGGTTCAAATCAATATTAAAGCAAAATAAAGAAAAAAAATATACAGTACAACTATAAAAATGGTGTTGATTGGTCAATTAGTGTGAGAGTTACGGCCTCAAACGTTTTTTTTTTTTGCAATTTGTGAAAAGGTAAGATTTTGTTAGATACACTGTACTAGGTTTTAGAATCAAACAGGAGTTCTGGTGCGTAAACACTATTGGTGGCGACATGGGCTTGATATTTACTACCTATTTATTGACTCAACACGGTTTTGACGCGCCCAAGCTAATGAGACGCAATGCAAAACTGTAGGTGCACAAGTTTACCACTTTTGAGATGACCAGTAAAGCTATTGAATGTTACATCTGGCATGAGAGCTAAGGCAAAGTCACCGCACAGGATTTTGCATCCTGTATCTACGACTATATGAAATCCAAAGCCACGGGCAAGAAACGAGTCATCTTGTACAGCACACTTGATTTTAAAACAAAAATGTGCTACTCAGCGAAACCTTGAGCTATTTTGCACGGAAGGAACAAATTGAAATGGAACAGAAATACCCTGAGAAAGGTCACACCCAGATGAAGTGTGACTCTATCCATGCCACAGTTCAGCGGCAACCCAGTGGAGGTGAGATTCATTCTCCATCAGACTACGCGAAATTGATCAAGGCTGAAACTAGTGATAGGAAAACTCCGACCCGGTTTAACGTTCATTATATCGCCCAAGACTTTATCATCGACTTCAGCAACGTTTCCACTTTAACAACAATCAGATCGGGAGGGAAGGCCGGAGATCCCAAAGTCACCGATATTAGATGTCTTAGATAGGAGACTACTGGAAGGATCATTTGTAAGTTACTGTGACAGTGATGATTAGGAAGAACTTCCCAGCCAGAGGAATGAAAAAATTATGAACGAAGTTTCAAGGCTTTATCAAGATCGCAGCTGAGAAATTCAAAGATTTGCAGGAAATGAAAAATGTTTTAGCAAAGGATGTTCATGGATTTTATGACAGTCTGGCGCATTAACATAGTCACGGATCATTCACATTTCTCTTCACTCTTGATTCTACCATACTGTCGCGCGCCTTTTGTCATCTAAGACATTGACTGCGGCGCTGTCAAATTGTCCATTTTTATTTATTCACCTAAGCTTTAATTTTATCGTTACTGACTTTTTTTTCTTCAGAATGCGTGCCTCGGGATCTATGCTGTTACTGCACTGCATAATTCATATTATTTCAATCATACTCTTGCATTTCTCGCATTCATTAGTTGAGACACTTCTAGTTTCTACAGTCTGAATACCTGACTTTTGACTTCACTGTTTGCTTGCTTGGCACACCCTTGTTCTTTTTTGTCATAGTGTTGTAAACATTGCTTAAATCGAAATTATCATTGTATAATTATTCTAGAATGGAATGTTGATAGACATGATGAAAGGAATAAAGTAACATTAAAGAATGGTGCTGCTGGTACAAAATGTGCCTCTTTTGATTCCCTACTGACCAAAGTGAAACAGTTTCAATATATTCTGATTGAATCATTCCTTCGTTTTTATTCATTTTGTTACAGAATTATCTCTGATTCTACAATTCGCAGTTTTCAAGGCTGAAATAAATCAAATTCAAAGCAACTCTCTCACTATATTAAAAAATTTATTGTGTTGAGCCACAGCTTGTACGAGCTGTATCATCAAAAAAACAAAAAACAGTAAAATAAAACCACAATCATTCTCATTCAGACCAGTGATGATTATACGGGAAAGGGTCCTTTGACCCATCTCAAAGTTTGAGGTCTCAATCTGATCCCCGATGTTGAAAACTTAATCATAATTGTCACCTGTCAGTATTGTGAGGGGCGGTGACTTTCTTACCACTTTCTCGCGCTAGCGCTGGTTTCGGAGGCGGTTGGCTGAGAAATCTGCCTCAAGCAAACCTCTCAGCCCCCTCTTAGCAAAGCTCGTAAGTCTTCAAAGTTCAGAATTGATGTTGCATGAACTTTGTCCACTAGCATAGACTGTTACTCGTAAATATCGACCAATAGATATAATTTATGAATTTCAGACCAGATTCGTAATGCCGGTTGCTTTTTTTTTCTCAAACTGGTTTACGAGGTTTGCTTGGAGCACCGTCGCCATGAATTTCCAACAACCCAATCACAGCTCAGTGGTGAGCAAGGATAAACTCTGGAAGGTATCGCATTGTTTATAGCTAGCACCCGCCGCTCAGCTTTCGATCATCGTCTGGCCTGTTTTAATTTCTATTACTGTCGTTTTGTCGCATCGCTACAGCGCAGTTCGATATCTCATAGCATGGACGCCTATTTAGAGACATTCTAGACTTAAAGCACAGAGTCAAGTCTGTTTCGCTTCGGGTTTGACTCACACTTGCACTTTCTTTGAAATCACTAGCGAGACAGGCTTGTTTAGGCGTCACTAGTGGCCGAGGTCCAGCGTTGCTCCAATGCTCCAGGAACATGACATGGTTTGTTTCATTTGACGTCACAGAAGTTGCACTTCTCATTTTTTGTTTTACTGTGTTCTTTACATCATGAAATTCACATGCCATGCTGTGAAATTATTAGTCCTGTTGTGCCTTCTTGTCCATCCCCAGGTATCTTCTATGGAAGTGTATATCCGTACAACATGTTGTATGGATATGGACAGTGCACATCCGTACAACTTGTTTACCAAAAGCGCGACAGGTGAAGGTTTGCTGAAACAAAACTTGGTATGGTGTTCACGAATTTAAAGTGACAACACATGGAATAGTCAGTTTGTATCAATGGGCGGTTGTCAGATTGACTAATCAGGCGAAAAGGGGTTGGGGTAGCCATTGGTGATCGACGTACACTCAAGTATATTATTAGCGCAGGTCACGCAATCTCCGAGCAGAAGTCGGATTGTTTTGCTACTAAGCCGATTCATATTTTTAAAAACTATGCAAATTAACAAGGTCAGGAATATAGTATTCCGGTGTGTGTTATACGTCATCGAATTGTGTGCGTTGCACGGATATGCACTGTCCAATAATTGTCTTTCCCCAACAATTATCTCCCTTTCTCTGCCTTCCTCGTAAATGAATTAATGTACCGGTATGTATAAGCAATAGTGATTATTCATAGATCCAAGATAGTCCGTGTTCAAAATAAACGGATTCGGTTCTTTTCCAATTTTGTCGTAACGCATGAACGGATTACAACGACTTTTCGCACACAAACATGTATTTGTAACCTCATGTTTTAAGTGAAACATATTTTTGCCATTAATTTTCATCTGTAAACAGAAATGTTTTTAAAACTTCAATGAGGCACCAGGAAGGAATATTTACATTTAAAGTAACACGATTGAACATAATTAAATTGACATTTAAATCTATTCCGTTGTAACCTAGTGTCTGGCCCACGTGAACACACATAACTGACATTTTGTTTGTTGCAGGATTGGTGTCAACACGGCTACACGCACGGGCAGCGAGAGAAGGCTCTGACCACCTAGCGATGACAGAATAAAAGATGAATTTTGGAAAAACCAAGCTTCGATTCTTGTTATTTTTGTTCCATTTATTACTGGAAGGAAGCCTTATTCTTAAGTTCTGTGTGTTGACCATTCATGTTATGTGGCAAAAAAAAAAAAAAAACATCACACACACACACAACAAAAAACAAAACCAGGAACTGCACAGAAAAATGAAAATCCGCGCCAAGCTAATCAGAATCACCAGGGCCGTAACTAGCCAAGCGGGGGCCCCCCCGCAAACTTTCTTATCGGGGCCCCCCTTCCGCAGACTAAGCATAGGCCTACCCACCCAACACATGTACATGTATTCGCTTATACTGTAGCACCGGAGCTGAGGACGTGTGGCCCAAACAGCCAAATATAGTGGCGTATGGTACGCAGGGAACGTTGGGCGCGTCACGTGGATTTTTTATTCGGAATAATCTAGTGGATAAAACAATATTTACCACCACCACACCATCACCACCACCACTACCACTACCACCACCACCACCACCGCCGCCACTAACAACAACAACAACAACTATCCTCAAACAAAAAACAAGAAAATAAAAGTAAATTAAAATGAACACAACTGCAACTACATAACAAAAGAATCCAAGCATCAATAACCATGCAAGCAACTGAAACTAAAAATAAAAACCAGTAAAATGAACAGAAGCAAAATAAAAAATAAAATAATGCTTACCTTAAACCATCGGTGCTTTCCTTGCTTTCATGGCCGCGAAATCGTTGATTACTTGCTCGTAGTCTAGTTTTCTTACTCTCTCTGCTTCAATGCTGAGCAGTGCCAAACCTTGCAAGCGTTCCTGGCTCATGGATGTTCTCATATAGTTTTTTATAATCTTCAGCTTACTGAATGACCTCTCCGCGGATGCAACAGTCACAGGGATTGTCATGAAGATGCGCAGGAGAACGCAGATGTTGGGAAAGCTAGGAGCAACCTCTTTATAATCTACTAGCAGGCAGGTTGCGAGCTGTCGCACAGAAGACAATCCTGTTAGTTTATCACCCATAGAGGTCTTCATCATAACCAGCTCTGTAGCTAGTGCCTTAGACAGGTCTTCAGGGTACGCTTCAACAAGCCTGTCAACTTCAGTATTGATATCAACTTCTTGTAAAGTGAGAAGCGATGGTGGGTTCACGACTTTGAATAGCGAGGTGATTTTCTTTGTTCCTGTGAAGCGAGACTCCAACTGCAGGATCATAGTATCCAAAATGCCATAGAACACTTTTTCTTTGAAGATTCTCTCCGGGTCGATATCATCATCAAACTTTACTGCTGCCTTTCTCTTCTGTTTGAATGTTGTGGGTATGGACCATCGTCGAGCAGTGTCTTCACTCCTCGCCAGAAATGACTCAAATCCTGTCGATGTTGCTTCAGTTTGGACAACACAGCATCCAGCTCACACACAGCTTTTGATAAGTCAAGATCTTTGGCTTGAAGCAGCTTTGATGCTACATTGATGTCGGACAAAACGTCACTGAGCACTGTGAGAATCACAATGAAGTCAAAATTTTCCATCTTGTTCCTCAGTGATATAGCTTCATCAATCGTGTCCTTGTTTGTATTCTGGAGAGCAATCTTGCTGAGAGCTTTTAAAACATCTGGAAATCTTAGTCTCACAGCAGTTAAAGAGGTGACTCTTCCAGACCAGCGTGTAGGGTTTAACGTTTTCAGTGTACTTTCCGACTCAGAAGTGATTTCAGCGAGAATGTCCCACCTGTTGATGCTGTGGCCGAAGAATACGTACAGCTGCTGAATGATATCGAAAAAAATCCTGACTTCTACAATTCCTTTCACTGCGTCGTTGACAACTAAATTCAGGTTATGCGCTGCACAATGCACGTAAAATGCGTTTGCTTGAGAGTCAATAATCCTCTTTTGAAGACCTTGGCATGACCCGGACATGTTCGCAGCACCGTCATAGCCCTGTCCTCTGCAGTGTTTTAAATTAATTGAATGCTCCTTTAGGAACGACAGTAGTGCTGTTTGTAGGCCGTCCGATGTCTGGTCGTGGATATGATAGAAATTGATAAAAGCTTCATGAACTTAAACACTGTCCTCCACTAATACATATCGAAAAATTAAGCTCAATTGGTCTTTTTTCGAACTGTCCTGGGTGGTGTCCATGATGATGGAATAAAATCTGGCACTTTTCAATTCATTTAAAATGTCTAATCTCACTCTTGATGCTAAAATACCAATAAGTTCATTCTGAATAAGTGGACTTAAATAGTTAGTAGACCCTTTCTTTTTGCCATCTAGGATATTCATAGAAACATCAAACTTGGCCAACAGTTCCACCTGTGAAAGAAAGTTCCCATTTGAAATAGCACCAAGTTGATCAGTCGTTCCTCTCAGGGCGATGTTATTTCTAGCTATTGTCAAAATAATTTCAACAAGTCTTCTCAAAATCTCTCTCCAGAATCTAGTCACATCAGATAAACTTGCATCGATCTTGTGATCGACTGTTTTGTGTTGTTTCCAATGGTTTCCAACTATGCAGGCTTGAATGTGGGCTCCTGATAGTGCATGCTCTTTGACCTTTTTAGACAAACCTTGCCAATCCCGAGTGTCGAACTTTCGGTGGTCGGGGGAAAAAAGCCAACAGAAATGGCAGTAAGCTACATCTTGTATTTGTGAATAGCAAAGCCATGTATTAGAAGAATGTGAGAACTGTGTAGAATCTTCACTATAGAAATAAGAAGAAAAGCTTCTATTTTGTGTATTCCTTGGAAATGGCCCTTTCGGGCGACAAAGTCCATGTTGAACGATGAAATGTTTCATATCATCGGTTAGATCATCGGCAAAATGACCCTTGTCAGTTGGGTAGTCCAATGTTAATAGATCTATTTCTGGTACAAGTAGTTCTACACTACCTTCTTTCGTGTGACCTGAAAAAAAGGTGAGATAAAGAAAGAAACAGTGACTTATATCACTAGATATAGATATAGATAGATCTAGTTTTCTAATTCATACTTTGTTGTGATATACGTTACATTTACGTTACGATTGGAAAGACAATAACTTTAAAAAATGAAAACACAACAAAACAACAACAATAACAACAACAGCAGCAATAGCAACAACACCGGCACTACTAGATCTCGTGCTCGTAATTTGCTGGGCTGGAAGATCACAGTGTTTTCAGAGAATTCTAAATATAGATCTAGATCTATACCAAAATTTTTGCCGTCTCTTTGCTGGCAACTCAATAATTACATGCACTAGAATTTAAGTCAAGAGAAAGCTAGATACATGTATAGATTTAGATCTAGACGTCTAGATATATCTAGAATCTAGATCTAATCTTGATCTAGATCGAGATCTTGGCTACTTACCAGTGGATTTTGATTCCTCTTGTTGCATGCTTGGTCCAGGTTCTAAAGTTGGACTTTGATCTGACACTGGCCTGGGGTTGATACAATCACTGGCATTACCAAGCTCATCCATTTTTGGGGGTTGCTTAAAAAAGGCATCTATTTTCGGAATTTTTTTCATTCCCTCTTCATTTTGTTTCGCTAATTTTTCGCTTTTGAGCACCCGAGGGATATTCCCGTCGGTTCATATTGATCGTCTTGACCAAAACAAAAAAAAGCAAGTTTTTTTGCACTCAAAGGCCGAGAGCCATTTATTACGAGTGCCTTAACCATAATTATAATTTGATCGGAAAACCAGGTTAAGGGGCCCCCGGCAACCATGAGTCAGTTAAGTAAGGGGCCTCCGACAACTACGATTTTGTTGAGGGGCCCCCAACAGCTACGATTTTGTTGAGGGGGCCCCGACAGTTATTAACACTCTTGTCTCTAAATTGCCTTTTTCTGCTTTGCTGAAATTGCTGGGGCCCCCAGATAATTCCAGACTCTCTCTCTCTCTCTCTCTCTCTCTCTCTTCTCTTTTTCTTCTTTTTCTTCTTTTTCCCTCTTTTTTTCTTTTTTCTTCTTCCTTTTTTCTCCCTCTTTTTTCTTCCGTCCGGGGGCCCCCTACCCTCGGGGGCCCCCCCGCATTGCGGGGGCTGCGGGGCCCTAGTTACGGCCCTGAGAATCACTCTTGTTGCAGAATTGGGGCTTTTTTTTTTTATCATACCAAGCACAAAGTAAAGTCACCAGTGCCTGCTCAAAGTGTAAGTCATCTCTGTCTCTAGTATGCGCACGGATGAAGACTCTGGCACTGGAAACGCCTCACTGGCAATCGGGTATCATAATATCATTAACATTTCTGAAATTCAGAAAGACGACAAGCAAAGACGAAATTATTCAATATAATAATAATAATAAACAAAGGTATGTGACCAAAAAGCCGCTGTAGAACTAATAATAGTATTTCACAGTCATGACACAACCAGACAGTTCATCGCAAGAAGTCTGTTCCTTCAGTCTATTGAGTAGCATCGGCAAATTACCTATAATTCTCTCTCTTTCTCTCCTACTCTCTCTCTCTCTATATATATATATGTATATATGCAGAGATGCCACCCTTTAAAAACATAAATCTGAATCAAGCCAAGAAAAAATCTGAATCTGAAAAAAATCTGGATCAGCGGGAATGACAATGCAGACTAAAATGATGCCAGTACAAAATTTACATTTTCTTTTTGATCACACAGGAATAGACTGAAAAAAAAAACAACCTTTATTAAATACTCACACCATTTTCAGTTCAATTCAAGCATATTATTAGCTTATTGTCGGGTTTTTGTATTGGCCTTGGCCAAAACTGAAAAAAAGCTCTGCACCCCCTGTCGCGATGTGGGTTACGGCAAACGACTGCAATTTCAAAGAGGAAAACCCAAACTCGCCAAACACACTAAACTTTCGTACTGGAATTACTAACCAAATCAAATGAAGTAGTTTTGTCAGGCCTGTAGGGCCACAATAATGAATTTAGTTAAACAGAAATAAATATAACATATATAAATGAATTTCAGGGTAACTGCAAAACAAGTGGAATTGTAGGAGCAGAGTCTCCAATGGCAAAGTCACTTGCACTGAAAGTGGTATACAATATAATTTATGAATGGACAAAAAGATCCTAGCACTGGATCAAGTATAACGTTAGACTCTAATGACTCATGGAATATTAATATAAATTATAGTTCTCCACTGACTCAGCACACGCCAAATCAATTGCAATGGCTCATGTCATATATCTAATACTGGCACTGCCTGGCGGTGACTCTCGGAGTAGACTCCCATACTGCTGGTAACATCTGATTTCTGACAGACAAATAATGCATACCATTAGCCCTGGTTGCCAAGAACCAGGAAACATCAACAAAAGCGTTGGATGGTGGACTAAGTCCGGGTAGCTATTAGCTGGAGCTCATCATGGTCTAGGCTCCTCATAAAGATGGACTGCTCTACTGCGTCTCTGTTTCGATCTGGCTCGAACTAGCCGACCACTTCGCAGTGGATACTTTTCTGCATGGACAGAGGTTATGGGCTGACTTTTATATTATCTAGCTACCTGCAAACTACCGTCCAAAGCCATGCGAACTCAGCTCGCAGTATTAACTTATCATGTCTGCAAGTCGGTTACGTCCTTGCACCAAAAGTAAGGTCGTCCTCTAAATAGGTTAATTAAATCCAAAATCTTATTAAATTGACTCTGCACAAAAAATTAACAACTCGTGCTTTCGCGAACTACTGAAGGTCAACAGCCAATTACAACCACCCCTCACCCTCTAACAACGCTATTAAATCACGGACTCAAGCTGCTCTGTCATCCCTAGTTTTACCTACATATATTCCTTCTTAACTCCTCTCCATCTACAGTTTCTATGTCGAAAAAAAAAACATTACTCAAAACATGTTGCTCACGAGAACGGCTCAAGGACACTACACTACGACTAAGCAAATAAAACTCACTGAATTTAACCCATGGCCTAGCATGGCATTTATAGTACTAACTGAGATCTTGACACCGCCCCCCCCCCCTCCTCCCAAACTCAGACAGAACAAATACTACTGTCCTTCTAAAGTCTAAATATTCAGAGAAAATTAGAAAGTTAACACAGAAAACCATGAAATAACACATGAAACTCCCATACCATACCTCTGTTCCAACTTTTATACAATAGGCTAGGCTGTCACTAATGGTCTGTTTACACTGGTAGGTTTTAGGAATTTCCCCCTTCGAAACGCTGTTTGTTTAAACTGGCCCGTTTTCTGATTAAGAAATGATGCGCATAGGTTTGTTTTGGTCATGTTTCGAAGGGGGAAATCGGAAAACAAAAGACGGAAAGCCAGGAGAGTTCTTCCCACACAGTCCCCCATTCCTTTTTTCTATTCCTAAAACCTACCAGTGTAAACAGACCATAACATCAGAAACTTACTTTCACAAGAAGTGATGGAAGGCTGCCTGGCCAAACTGATGCAAGGGAGGGTCACCTTGAGCTGGATGGAATCTGGCAAATCGATGTGAGGAAGGGCCCCCTTGGTCTGGATGGAAACTGGCGAACACTCAAAATTAGAAGTTATCTCATACTTTGGAAAATGAAGACTGCATTAGACCTATTAGGACCTACTGTCTTGCAGGATTGTGATATGGAAACATAGATCTAGAATCTATATGGCCTCAACGGTAAAAAAAACAACAACAGAAACTGGAAGTCAACCTTAGCGTAGATGTATCAAAACTAGATCTAGATTCTATATCTAGAGCTCTCAAGCACTCGAATCAGACATGGAACAGATTCTAGACTAGTCTAGACCTAGATCTAAGATAAAGAGACATTTTTCCGAAAAGTGGCCTGAACTAGAGTCCAGAGCCAGTAGCCTGGAGGTCTAGATCTCTACATTAAACTGTAGGCCTAATCTCAAAGATACTCACTGGAGTCTAAACGTCTAGACTAGTCTATTATAATAACAACAGTGAAAACTAGATCTAGCATTAAAAAAAAAAAGAATAGTGAGTTGAATTACCAATAAAGGTGTGGTGGTGATGTCAAACTTTTAAAGGAGCCTCAGTCATCACGATGCGCCAGTCAAGGCGTTCAGCTGGAACAGGAAAGCGGAAAGTCGGAAACTGGGCCAGCCTAACTGGATTAGGCGCAAAAATTAAAACAACGGATGATGCAACGATGAAACTGCCGCACCAAATGGCTCTGCCTAGTTATTTAAAGCGGTTTAAGAGGTTACGTTGTGCGGAAAACTAATGTAAACAAAACATCACACAAAGTGCGCCACCGTGCCTGTTTTTTTTTCTTTCTTTCAAGGAAAAAAAAACTTTTTTGTTTATATAATATCCGAGACCGGGTCTCATCAAATTTTCGGAAGTAAGACAAGTTGGGATATCGCTCTGAGAGTAATTTCCCTTGTTAGACTTGGCATGAGCCAAGTCTAACAAGGGAAATAACTCTGGCTCATGGAGTGTCGTGGTTCAGTCCCTCTGTTAGATTGTTTGGTGGGGATTACGATGGAAGCACGACATCAATCTGACGTAACAATGCACCCACAGCGGCATGCATCGCGCGAGTACGATAGCGGCACGATGTCCTTTTGATGTACGCAAACCTGTACGCCGGTAGCCAGATCCACGCGATCGAAATCTAGAGCAATGCGCTGTCATTTTGATGTGGGTCTGCTGGCAGGGTAGATACCACTAGGAAGTCCTATTATCTGTTCATCTGTACCCTCAGATACACAGCTATCTCTGATCTGTGTCAGTCAGACTTTTTGTACGAGTTGTTTGAGCTTGAAGTGGCGCCACTTAACAGTCCATCGATATGTTAGGTCGGGAACTTTTTTTTTTCTTTTTAAGTGGTTTTATTTGCAAATTTCAAGTCGAGCGTTTATTTTTGTATCAGTTAGTCAAGCGACTTTAGTTCTTGTTTGTTCCAGCTCCACTTTTTGCACAAATGAGAAATTCGACGATAAATGTTTTCGGCTTTAGTATTATGATAAGGAGTTAGTATAAATCGGAACCATGAAATCGTTTGATAAGTGCCCCAATGTGTTTTAAAGAGGTGTCAAAGTGTATTTTGTTATACGTCTTCTACAAACCAAAGGATCTCCAATTTTTCCAAAAATGGAGATAGAACAAACAAGAACTAAGGCCACGCTGAGTGCTTGTGCAAAATAAAAATGTGTTCGACATAATAATTAGGTGTTTTTAAGTCCGTGGAATATTGTTCTCTGGACCACTTATCGTTTTTCCGCTGAAACAGTGTAATGGAACAATAGTAAAATATATTATTATGAGAGTGAAAAAAAAGGTGTGCAAAACAATTATTTACGCATTCAAGCTCTGAAACGCATTTCCTTACTACGAAAGAGTGACCAAACGGATTATGGGTTGTATAGCATCATTAAATAAACTAGTAACTGCCCCATTCTTCGAATGGTAAAAAAACAAAGCTCACCAATCAAGACCGAAAGGAATCAGCACAAAGACATTGATGTCGAGACACTTTGGGTCATCCACATAAAATCGGCGATTAACAGATTGATAGGATAATATTATTAGTATATTGTGCGAGGTAGTGCGCACCGAGAATTTTTCAGGAAGTGATGATGTCATGGACTCATGACTGTGTTCGTAAAAAATGAAGGATCGGAGGTAGTCAGTTAGCGGCATAAAGCAAACTAAAAAAAATACGTCCACACCTTTTCAAGACTCCAAATCTAAAAGAGAACCTTTTGCGGGTCGAAGGGCAGGCACATGTAAAATTTCAAGCAAATCCGAGCTGTGTGAGCGGCAGTAGCTCTAGTTCGATCCTCGAGGCGTGAGAGGCCTAGATCTAGCCTTTCGACAAAGTTTTCTTGGCATGACTGACACTCCGAGATCTAGTCTATAATAAAAATATTTCCTTCCGAGCTTGAAGCACACTCTAAATATTTCTACAGTTTTCTTGGTATGAATGAATGGCACTCATCTCATCTGTATAACAATATACTCGGTATCAAAGTTTTTTTGGCGTGGCTGGATCGTGAACTCTAGTTTACATTTCCGGTAAGAGGCGGAAATGACGAAATTGACGGAAGTACATTATCACGTCGTATTCGCAATCATGAATTGATAACTGATAATTATAACTGAATTTTTTGGGAAAAGTAAAGAGTTTCGGGGAAAAATGAGCTCGACACGTACAGGCTTAATAAATTTTACATACATGTGCCAAGTTTCATTTCTCTACGTTGCGTAGTAAAAAAGCCTTTGCGTCAACAAAGTTGGGCCCAAGCTCCATTATTATATGTGATACGTCCTTATTCAAATACCATATTAATATTGCTACCTGTGGAGCTCACATTAGCTGAGGCACTCAGCTTGAAAAGCTACCCTGCACTTCGCTGCCACAGTAAGGAGTGCAATGTAATGAGATTTAAAAGTCAGACGCGCACATGCGTCCAAGCTTGGGGACTAAAATTTTTAAAAATCTAAGCTATCCTCGGTTCAAAGTAGCTCCAATTTTTTTATTTTTCTCCAATACGCAGTTCGCTTTACTTATTGATATATAAATGATGGCAACTTTGCCTTCGTTTTTACACACTTTATAACATTAAGGGAAATAATCTGTTAGATACAGGTATTTATTTCAAGCTTTTTAAAGTGTAACTTTTTTACAATATTATGATCTTTTCTCGACTCCATTCTAAACTTGTCGTGATTTAACTTTGCGCAATCAACTACGGCGTGTGGCAAAGAACCTGCTTTGTGGTTCACCTCTTGCGGTCTTGTGGTGCGCCTGTCGTTGCCTTGCGAGACGTCTCTGAAAATTCTGTGGTAGCCCCTCGATATGTAAAGATTCTCTAACTTGAAAGGCCACCCCATATCTCACCGCACGGTAAGGACTTTACTGTAAAGAGATTAAAAAATTGCGTCAATGTTTTTTAATTTCTTTTTTTTTAAATTTAGGCAAACAGTTCAAGATGCATACACATGCAAGACACCTTTTTTGGTTTTGGTTTCGTTAATTCTTTTATGAAATTTATCCAATTAATGTTTCAAATCATTTAAATATTGTTTCCAGAGTATATTATAATCTGTGACAGAGATCAAGCCAGCCAAATGATAAAATATATTGGGGGAAAGTGTGTTATCTATGTAATCAAGGAGAAAGAAAAGTTTTGGCAGGAGATGGCTTGTTTTACATCCAATCCATGACTACTGTGAATTCGTTAGATGATTCCGCTGACATTAAGGTGAAATGGTCTATCATAACGATGGTATTATAGGGATAAAAGTAAGTGTCGCCCAGGATTGCGTTTTTCATAATGAAAATCAAATTTTACGGTGATCATGCCCCCGCCACCGTCCTCCAAATGCCATAAAATTAGTTATTGGATTCTCAATAGTTAGAATTTTTATACATTTATTATACCCACATGGGGATTTATGCCCGAAAGTCAAGCCAAGCTACCATAACTATCTCACAAATCATAAAAACCAATCTACAGAATAATCAGTGGACACGCCCTTGATACTATGTCATGTAATTTAGTAGTTTACTATACCATCTCTATTTCGCGCACATTTTACCAATGCTCAGCATTTTCATAAACTCCATATATACGAGATTTCTGGACCGCGGAAAGGTAGCAGAATATAAAAATAAAGAAAAAAATAAACAGATTCGCCTCTAGAAACAACAACAACAACAGCAACAAAACAACCGATTCTTACCAAAAAAAAACCTGTCTCTTCAAATATAATGCCACATCCAAAATTTCATTTCAAAATTCGGACGAAAAATTGTCCTAATCATCGTTCAAAGTAAATCACAACAGGAATTACCAGATGTGCCCGTGTTTTGACATTTGTGGGTGTTCGCAATATTCTCTAATCAAACTTTCTGGTTATTTCTCAACTCAACAAGGGTTGGCAAATCTCCCAGTGTACACACAACTCCCCATTTGCTGATACAAACATAAGATTTAGAAGCAAACTTCTTGCCACCCTTGTATGTTGAATGAGAATTTATTTAAGGGAGGGAGGCAAAACAAAATGGTTAAGAGGGCCATGCCAAATCTGGACACATGGAGGTTATCTTGAAAAAACGTAGTTCGTTTATTTCTGCGGGGACTTTAAAGAAGGTTATTTCACACTGCTAGTGAAGATAAAGTATTATTATAGGATATAACAGTAACTCCTTATTTATTTATTTGTTTATTTGTTTATTTATTTATTTATTTATTTATTTATTGTTTCAGTTCATTTCAGCCCTATAAAATACTTGAATACACGAAATTTTACAGTGGATGAAAGGGAAACTGATACCAATGATAGCTGCAGAGAACTGTTCCCCAAACACTCATGTAATGGTGCTCGGAAGTTGCCGTGTGAAGAGAATGGATGCCCACATACAAGATGACAAGGAAAAGTTACCATCGGGGAGAGAAAGTGAAAAATGGCCATTTGTTTTGAGCAACTTAATCTTCGTACTGGTGACGACAAGCTTCCGATTCTACAGGCCCTTCTCTCTCCCGCTCTCGGGCTTTTCAGACATCCATTGGGATGTCATACTCTCAAGATCAGGGTACACTGGTGACATAGCTATAAACGATTTATAAAAACTTAAGGGAAAAATGAAGGACGAGATATTTTCTCGACATGATTTGAACCGGATCTGCTATAATCGAATGGTAGGTATAACAAAAGACAGTCAAAACAAGAGGGGGGTGAGACAGCTAGCGCTTTTAGCGTGCACAGATTTTGCACCTCCACCTAGCGGCGAATGCGCGGAAGTAATGAACAATGCAGTATTTTACAAAGCGAAATGGGGAAAATAATGAAATTAGTTCGCTGTTCAGCTATCTCTGTAGGCCTTGACTGACGTCATGAGGAAAACTCTGGCCACTTTTGTTCTTTTTAGTGGTAGTAGCACTGTAACAAATCAACATCATTGCTGTATCAAGCATTCTTTTCATGCTGTGCGCCATGGGCCCCGTCCCCGATCAGTGCGCAAACTGTGCACATTTTTTTTTAGAGGTGCGGAAAAAAAGGAGTGTCTTATCTTATCTTTTCTAGTATCTTTGGTATAACTTAGCTATTGTTAAAAATTAACCTTGCGCAATCACCAACGGCGTGTGGCACAGGTTCGTTACGGTGATGCGCCTCACTGAGTAAATTCCAGTTGCGGAAGCAAATCAAGAAAAAGTACAGTGTGCGGAACATGACGTTTCCGGAACTCTTTATTTATAGAGTAGCGATACAATTTTTAGAGATGCGCGTATTGAACTTATCGCTACCCCCCACCCTCCCCACCCCCCACAAACAAAAACAAAAAACTGTATGAGTAAACAACCACATGAAAAGAACAACCAACGGCTCTGAATCTTTTCATCAACAGGGCAACAGTTTGTTTTAAGCAGCTCACCCAACAGTGTACGAGTTTATGGATTGCACTATCAATGCAGTCCTCTAGAACACATTTTAAACTGAGATAAGCGGCCCAAACTGAACAGAGGCTATTACCCAGGGACAAATGAAGGAAAGAGTGGTTGGGAAGGATTTTCAATCCCTGGCAGAATGGTGATCTGTCAGTGAGAGACTATAATCAAAGAATCTCATACAAAATAAGATAAGATAAGATAAATTTTATTCGTCCTTGTACAAGGAAATTTGTTTTGATCATTGAATACATAACAATACAGTTACAGAAGCAGAATGTATGATATATAGCGCGCACACACACATATATACACACACACTGATAAATTAACAAAATTAACAGTGCACACAATATGCTTCCCTAACTAAAACACATTGACCTGACACGCAGGACATAATTCAACTGTGCACAGATTACGATCAAGATGACGACATTATTGTAACATCCTAGTTGATGATGGAATAAACGATTTAAAGTAGCGCTCAGTTTTAGTTTTCTTTGACAACAGCCTTAAACTTCTTACAGATCTTATATATTCTTTGTTCAGGGGATGTTGGGGGTCATTTATAATAATACTAGCTTTTTTAATACAAGCACCAGTGTACAGCTCATCAAAATATGGCAGATCACAGATACAAATTTTGGATGCTTTTTTAATTAAATTATTGATCTTATTTTTATCTTTTTGTAAGATGTTTCCTCCCCAACAGACAACTCCATACATCAAAACGCTCTGAATAGCCATGGTGTAAAATATTTTCAGAATGCTTTTGCTAACTTTTAAAAAGCGGAGCTTTCTGAGGAAATACATGCGCTGGTTGGCTTTCTTGTATACATATGTTACATGCGCATGCCAGTTAAGCAATGAATCAGTAGTAATGCCAAGATATTTGGCCTCTGTGACAATTTCGACCTCTTCATTGTTGATAGTAAGAGGACAAACAGGATCGTTGTTATTTTTCCTAAAGTCAAAAACAAGCTCTTTTGTTTTCTTAACATTCAGTAGAAGATAGTTGTTATTACACCAACAATGAAAGGATTGTACAATGTTAGAATATTCGTGGCCAGAGTTAGGTAAAAGGCCTAAAATAGCAGAGTCGTCGGCAAATTTAAGAAGGTAAACGTTGTTGTGTGTCACAGTGAAATCATTTGTATACAATGTATACAAGGCAGGTGACAGCACGCAGCCTTGAGGCGCTCCTGTGTTTGTTGTGAGTAATTTGGAAAATGTGTTGTTTATATCCACAAAGTGGCTTCTCTGTGTTAGAAATTCGAAGATCCAGCTCTTTAAAAAAGAACTCACGTGTAGGTTGGTAAGCTTTTGAAACAACTTTGTCAATTTTGGACGTACATGTAGGCCTAGCAGCCTATGCTTGGTTATCCAAATTTTTACCTCTGCTTCTAAAATTCATCTAAGAGGAAAATAATTACTATCCTACTCCTAATCCTACGTCCACCTCTTCGTTATGAGCAGGAATAAGAGATGAAATATTTACCTTTGCATAAAATGGAAAACTTTTATCTGACGAACAGAAGAGGTTCAAATGCAAGTCATAGATCGAGTCATGTATCGAATTGATTCGGTATTAAATTCGAATATAAAATTAGTGCCACAAATTGAATTTTTCACTGGGTCCCGCGGGTCCGTTGTGATGAAACCTCGTAAGTGGTCAGATTTTCGAAAATCGCCTTTACGGTCTGTTAGATTGTTTGTACCATGCTACAAGTTGTGTTAAAAGTAAATTTGCGAAAGACCTGTGGAAATGGGTGAAATCTGCAAAACACGAAACCTTTGCAAGTGGGCCATCCTTGAATTCCGCCGTGATGAAACTTCACAACTCTGGTTGAGAGGTCTCAACGCGGCTATTCTCGACCGCCCAAGTGTATTTACGAGGTTCTCACACATCAATATGCCAGGATTTACTAAGACATATTAGTAATTTCACTTCCATTGTGTTTGTCTTGCCCTTGGAAATTTGCCTGTAACGTTAATGTTTCAATTTACATCGTTTACCCTTTCGTGATTGTTAATGTGTTATAGGAATGTTATTATCGTATTTGTATGTGGCAATTTAACGACCATTTACTGCACCCAGTTGTTTCACTGGCGCAAACACGGCGGCAGTTCTATTCTTTCTGCCCCCCCCCCCATCCCCTACCCCCTTCCCTTATTGTCCTTCCCGTGAAAAAGAGGCAAAATACGTTCTTTTATAATAATATTGATAATTATTATCGCACACCAATTTCTAAAAGCTGAAATAACTGGTGGGCCCATCCCTATCACAAGAGCTGGTCACTTTTGATTTGAAAAGGAACTCTTAATCCATTCCTTTGATGAACTGACAACAGGTCAGCACGGGTGTCTTCCATCGTTTGATGCGCCGGCGGCTTCTCACCTTGCCCAACGACTTAATTTTTAAACACTTTATACAATTAATACACGTGGGCATGTCCTTATCACCAGGACTGGTCACCCTCTGCTTTGACAACGAAGTTTAATCCATTCCTTTGATGAGCCGACAATGGATCCTACCTAGCATCGTTTGATGCGCCGCTGCGGCTTCCACCGAAACAAAAATTAAATGCAAATAATTAGTTGCTCAGTGATTTGTAACTTGGGATGATCGCAGCAACTTAAATTTTCATGTGTACATTTTGGTGGTCCTCTATCTTTATCAAACATTTGCCTCATTAAGCCCCAAATTTCCTTTCATAGCTCCCCCGCCCCCTTCCCAGAACCCCACTCTACCCCCAAAGATAAAGTGATATGTACACGTAAGACTGTATGCAATGTGCGGTTTTAGGGTTCCAAAGCTTCATTTAATGACAATAATATGCAATTTGATTAGTCATTGTAAAGAATGGGAGGAAGAATTCTTCATCAAATGAACGAACAGTTGGCCTTTTCTGCTCATAAAACTCATGCGACAGGCTGGCTTGTCCTGCAATCGGCTACTAGCAATACTGAACGATCGTCGAATTTGAACTGAATAATTATTCTTGACAGGATTTGCTGGTTTGTTTTGTCACATGCAGAATTCAGTAATGGCTGGGTTGACCTACCGCCTGGCAGAAATCAAATAATAAATGAAACACAAAAGACAGTACCATTGCATAGAAAAGCTGAAAATTCAGCAGTCAAAACACAGGCATCTGCAGGAACTTCAGGCTATTGTGCCCAGAGACCACTGCCGTTTCTTTGATAATTTACCCCATTCTTTAGGCTAAGCTGTGTTTGTGCATTTCCTGGACTCTTACGTTGTTTGTGTCCATCTCGGTTATCTTAAAGTTGGTTATTTTGGAGTGGATATCACTCCTTGAAGGAAACAGTATATTATTTTTATTATTAATTTTGTAACCCGCGGCGAGAGAGAAGCAATGATACGAATATTGAACTGATAAAGTACAGGGTAAGAGGGAAATGGATGCTTAAGCTGTTTCAAAGAATGAGTGTTGCTGTTTGAAAAGAGAATGAGCCAAAAGAAAAGATGAGAGGGTGCGATGGTGAGAGAGAGAGAGAGAGAGAGAGAGAGAGAGAGAGAGAGAGAGAGAGAGAGAGAGAGAGAGAGAGAGAGAGAGAGAGAGAGGGGGGGGGGAAGAAATTTATTGACGAACTATAGGTGAGACAAGGATCAGGATCAAGAAAACAGAGGGGGAGAAAGAGAGAGAGAGAATGAGGGAGAGAGAAAGAGAGACAGAGAGAGGGACAGAAAGAGTGTGTGTGTTATTCAGAAATTCATTCTTTTACAATAAACTATAACCTAATCATTTTAAAATTCTCTGAAAGTCCACTTTCATTATGAATAAATTGTCTCAAAAAAAGAAAAAACATGTGCCCGCTGTACTTTGTCGTTAATCGGCGAGAACAAAAAAAGGGTTTTCGGTCAAAACAACACATAACTAGCTATACCATGAGTCTACAAGCCCTCACGTATCACCCAAACCACGCACGTCAGTGGCTGGGCCGGAAAAAGTCGTGTTGAAAACTCGCAAGTGGGACATTAGCCTACTTTGCGTGGTTTCATCACGGCAAAAATTTATGACTAAACCTCGCAAGTTTGACTGCTTCTAAAATAACCATTGTTGTGGAAAGGAGCATTGAATGATTATTACTCTATGGTGTTTTGTAATCTACATGTCAAATTTGGAGGGAAATGGACGGCCCGTTTAAAAGAAAGGCAGTTTTTCGTCTCTCGTGTAAAATTCTGTCAGCGAGAGTTGTGAGGTTTCGTCAATGCCCAGACACGCCACGGGTTGAATGGGATTGTTCAGTAGTGTATATTATATATCTATGGGTTTCATCATAACGGAGTCGATATTCTGGTTCCGCCTCTCTCGTCGTAGCTCAGTGCTGCGCATCATAACGTCCTGTGGTGCACCTTCGGCATAGATGGAAATGCTAAAACAAAGACGCCAAACCTTGAATTGAAAGGCCAGGACACACCTCGCTGCACGGTAAGGACTTTACACTGACGAGATAAAAGGCGGCAGGTGCGCGCACGCGACTCTTTTTGGGTAGCCGTCGTGTCGCATTTAAAAAAAATTTAGGCAAGTGAATGGACATGCGTACACATGGGGGACACGGAGCACATTGCAGAGTCAGCGGGAGCATGAAACAGATGTACGATTGCAACATGACGGGCAAGTCGCATGTGTACGCCTAAGCTAATAGTTTTACATGTTCCACCGAAAGTCAGTTCTAACTTCATCAAATTTCCCAACAGAGATCACAGCTGATTATGACTAACGTATTTATTAGCAAGAACAAAGGTGCTAAAACAGTTTTATCGAGATATGAGGAGTAGGTGGTAGGTATGTAGGATGCTTTTAAGATTACTTTTAACTTTGACAAAGTGTGCACTTGTGTATATTATGCATGAAAATAAAATATATGTATTGATGTTGGAAGTTCATGTGGTTTGAAAACGAGCATTGGAAATTAAATTGATTGTCTCAGGCAGCATATTTGGAATCCTTTTCTTTCTAACTAAAGTGCTCAAACTACAAAATGTGCGTTTTCTCATAGTTGCATATTTGTTCCAAGAAGAAAAGACAGGACGGCCAGCAATAATTCTGCTGTACAGAGCTCCTATTGCTCACGAAACTCACCTGTTACCGATTTTGAGCCAAGTTGATGAAGCGATCTCCTGGCATTCTCTTGCAACTTAAAGGAGAAAATTTTCAGTTAAGTCAAAATGGTTCAGAAGGCCATGCAGAATTTGGACACACGGACGGATTAACCATGGGGCGAAGTTATCTAAAAGAAAAAAAAAAGATAATAACGTAGTTAATTTATTTCTCTTCTATAGAGCAAAGTTGTTTCACAATGCCCATGAAGATGGAGGATTATAAGCTGTGACAGTGACACGTTATTATTTTTTTTTTTGGATTTATTTATTGTTTCAGTACAATTCAGCCTGACAGAATACTTGAATGCATGAAATCTCACAATGGATGATACAGAAACTGATGATCCCGAAGAGCTGCTCTTGAAACACTCTCGTCCCGGCGCTGGGAAGTTGCCGTGTGAAGAGAATGGATGTCACAGACAAGATGACGAGGAAGAATTACCATCGAGAAGAGAAAGTGGAAAATGGCCATTTGTTTTGATCAGCGTAATCCTCGCACTGGTGACGACAACCTCCCGATTCTACTGGCCCTTCTCTCAGTTTTTGTTCAATTATTTCGCCAAGTTAGAATTCAGTGACATCAGCTTTGACATCGACACAGCAAAACACCCTTGTCTGCAGACAAACAGCTCTTGGTTCAGTAATTCTTCACGAAAACTGAAAGTACAACGTATCCAAGAACAGACAGCCCACATGTTCTCAGTGTTTGAAGTTATACGAGGGACTTTGCCCATCTTTTCAATATTTTGTTTGAGTATATTTTCCAACGTATTGTCATGGAGACTTCTCATCCTTATACCTGTCACGGGAATCTTGATTAGATTTATTGTGATGTCTTTAGTTATTTCGTTAGACCTGAATATAAAGTGGCTGCACATTGGCTTCGTCACTGAGGGTCTAAGTGGTTTCTATCGGGGAGTGTCCTTTGGCTGTTTTCTCTATACCTGCGACCTAACGCCTGGAGATCTGAAGAGAACGACCAGTCTAACTGTTGTAGAAAGTTTTAAAGGTGTTGTTAATGCTGGACTGTATGCAGCCGCTGCATATTTTGTGGAATCTTCAGGGTTTCTCTTACCTGCGCTGCTGTCTGTCGTCTGTGGAACATTTGCTATTTTACTAACTATCATTTTGCCAGAGAAATCACGAACACCTGAGGATGGAAAAGTCAGGACTAAACAAGACGCCACCAGCATTTTGACCTTCCCGTTTTTCTCATCATATACTCCTTCTGTTAAGAGCCTAATCATTTTAGCATTTGTTGGTGTTGTTCTATTTCAGATTGACCGTTTAGGTTCCATAAGAGTTCTTTCCTTGTATATTATGAACTCACCGTTTTGTTGGGAAGTCACTAGCATTGGCTGGTTTTGTGCGCAAGAGAATTTACATTTTGTTTAGGTTCCATGGTGATGATTCCTCTGCTTTACCGTTTTTTCCCTGGACTGGCTCTTGGAATCCTGGGCGTTTTAACTATACTCGTGGAATATTCACTATGTATCTTCACCAGCACAGATGCTGGTTTATACACAATGGCCGCTCTGTCTTTCGGCCACAGTCTTCCGCTAAACATCATACGTGGTGAGACATCGCGACTCATTCGTAGTGAAGATCAAAGTCTTTTCTTTGCAAAACTAGCAATTGTCGAGAGTGTTGGCAGCATGGGAGCTGGGTTGATGATTTTGGTGTACCGCACGTCTCTCTCTTCCTTTACAGGTTTTGTATTTGTGATGTTTGCTTTTAATGCAGTTTCACTAGGCGCAGTTCTAATAGCCGGCCAGGTCATTTGGCGAAAGTTAAGTTTGGAACAGATTTATCAGGAAATAAGTATCGCTCGAAGATAACTTCAGGAAACAACGCCGAGTGGGCGTTTCTCTTTTAAACACCAGTTTAACTTCCTAGTAAATATGATGCACATTCTCTTAAACTGTCATCAAACAAAAAATAAATATAATTGGACGTGATCACTACTGTGAATGGTCAACGTATAGTGGCCCCCGACGTCATTTTTACCTGGGCGAAAAGCGGAGTTTGGTCTCTTCGTATCTGCACCACTGCGTCCTTTGGGAAATAAGTTGTTTAGTGAAGGCGACATCGGAAGAAAAAAAACTTCAGATTTTTACAGCAAACAAAATGGCCGCCGAGGCATTCAAAACTTACAGTGTGGCCACATGTCGAGCCTCGCTACCAGCTCGCTGTGATCAGGCGACGGTCGTGTTGTGAGCGATGGAGCTTGGGTGGCCACACCACTAGCTAGGGATTTCCAAGCTACAGGCTAGCCCTTAGCTGGGCAATAGCTCATGGTGTGGACGGTTCAAGCGATTATAGCTAGCTCAGTAGCTCGCTTGTAGATCGCTGAGATTCATTCAGCTAGTCTATGGACCTTGTTGGGCTGGAATAAACTCGACTTATTTTTAATGCAACTATTAAGATAACTCACAAACTACCTACGGTATATTCCTTTTGCTTCATTTCATCATCCACACAGTAAATAAATTGAATGAGCAACAACAAGATATAATAGACAAAAAATAACAGTTTATTAAAAGAAAAAAAATAAGAACAAAAGCATTTACGTTCGTTCATAAGTGCGATAACACTCTTCGTCGACGAAAACCGCACTCTGTGTGGTGGCTGTTGACGGAATATTTTCAAGATCTGAGCTACAAACTCAACTTGGCGCAAACATTGCTGAACTCCCAACAGGCTTTGGTCTACGGAATTCAAACATCCGGCTTCCCTATTTTCTCATCGGAGACACAGCTCATGCTCTAAAACCTTATCTAATAGTTACCATCAATTCAAAGTTAACACGTGATCTGAATATATTTACTTATCGTCATTCGCGAACAAGGCGTTGTGTCGAGTATGCCTTCGGGGTTCTAGCAGCAAAATGGCGAGTGTTGAAGACGGCCATATCGACTGTTAAGATTGTCCTTGCTACCGTCGCATTGCTTGGTAGTCCATCGGGATCCGATGATGACGTTGTTTCTCTGCTCTCAGCGATGGCGTCGCATGCGGCTCCACAGAACGAAGCTGGAAGAGGTGCCTGCAGGTGTCGCATTGAAAGTTTGTATTTTGGACCGAGGTGGACGCTGCCCTGTGGCGTCTGTCCCTTGCCGCAGCGAGTCGCTGTCGCCGGTCCTCCTCAAAGGCAGTGGTTGACTTGGAAATGAGAGACCTCCACCCTGATCTATTGGAGGCACACGCTTCCAGCTGGCGTGGCTGAATGCCGCTCCACTTGAGGTTGTTTTTCAAGGTGTCCTTGTACCTCAGTTTTGGGCGTCCTTGTTTGCGCGAACCCTCTTCCAGCTCTCCATACATGACTTGTCTGGGTATGCAGCTGTCATCCATTCGTACTACATGGCCTGTCCAGCGCATCTGAGCCTTCAGCAGCATCGACTCAATGCTTGTGGAGCCAGCTCTGTCTAGCACCTCCTGGTTGGTGGCTCTGTCCTGCCAGCGGATGTTCATAATCATCCGCAATTATTGACATTAAAAGTTTGAACAGAATGGAAACAGAACACGAAGAGTGGGATGATGCTCCAGCCCAAGATGGTGATAGGCGGGTGAGGCGCTACCAAGGTCGACCAGGACAACATGCAACATGGATGAGAGAGCAACTGGTGCAATATTTTGTTGGTCCTGGTGCCGTGGCTTGGCAAGAAAATTATATATAAATTTCTTCTATGAATATTACTCAAAGGTGGTGTTTTGTTTTGTTGTTGTTGTTTTAATTTCTTCCACTGCAATGTGAAGGGAGTCTAATATTATTACTGAAGAAATACAAATACTGGTCGCAAGCGAATGTACAAAAATTACATTGAAGCTACGTTGAAAATCATTAATATCTCAATTAATATTGAAGAGAAAAACGGTATTTTCCACCTTTCATTATGGCTGCTTGAAAAAAAAATAATTAATTTTATAGATACAGTCCTATTACATGTATACTTATTGTTCATTTTTTTTTTATCTGCTCAAAATATCGCAGCACTTTCTTGCGACCAATTCAGTTGGGGATCGAAATCAACACAATTATTACAAAATAAAATGAGCATCAAGACCTTTCAAAATATGCCCACACACGCCTTTGCGCCTTCTGATGCGTAATGTGATATTTTGTAGAATTGAAGGCTCACCGGTTAAAAAAGCCTTTTATTTATGATGTGCTTGAAAAAGACTCTAGATAGAAAGTGAAGGTGCGCAAAAACCTGACGCCTACAGGAGGGCACGAGGTCACGACACATCGCTTGAGCGACGAGCGATGTTAAATGGCAAGTTATTTATCGTCGCTCATAGCGAGCACCTAGCTAGCGGTAATCGCTAGTGGTGTGGACACCTAGTTTAGGTTTAATGCATTTATTGCCGTCGCTTCGCTACAGTGTAGCTCACCGCTTGGCTCGTCGCTAGACATGTGGCCACACACTTAGTGTGACCGTGTCACTCCATCAAGCGATTTGGCACTGCATTAAATCTTTTAAAAAAAAATTATTATTTCATCATATGCTGAAACAGCTTCGAATTCACCAGATTTTGCACTGGGACAAGGTTAGAGAGAGAACAGAAATTTTGATACCCAGACTGATTGGCCCTTAGGTGACCATTGCAGTCCACGCCTTTAAATTTGTCCTTTGTTTATCATTTTAATCTCAAGTAAATCCTTTGACTCAGCGCCGCCCTCAGTACTGCTTAGTGCTTTTGAGATCATCGCTTGTAAAGTTTTGTATTTAAACTTTATGCAAAGTATTAGAACAATTCTTTATCTTAAGATCTACTCCCAGAGGTGAGCTATCTTTCGATTTTGCAGGGAATATAGAATACAGTTTGTTGTGCCTTTTTGTAAAGAGTGGAGATAGTATAAAGTAGTATTGGTATGATGCCGAATTTGCCACGGGAATCTTTTATGGTATGTGTCTTCGTCCGTCAAGCCGACTGTAAAAGAGGATAAACTCTGATCTAGAGTTTAAGGAAAAAGGGAAGGTTAGGATAGCGATGTGCTATGTGGCATCTCTGTGTGTAATAAAATTGCTTACAATAATTATTTCTTTTGAACAAGGAAGGCGACGAACTCAGTTGTTTCGGATAACATCACAGTTGTCATAGCTTATTAAGCATCACAGATTGGTCTGTTCATCAGCATCGACGCGACCACTCCCGGTCAAGCTATCGGCAACCAGTAACTAAGTATCAGTAACTGTCTGAACACTCTGAACAGTCACGCAGCAATGTCAACATGAACAATAATTTATGACTAAGTTGCCCTCATTATCTCGTCCAAAAATTTAAATGCAAATTAAAACTACACACAGTTTAGTATTAGTCACTATCGACTTAATCACTAGTGGAGCGTTATGGCACAAACATCAAATCAAATAATGAAAAGGCAAAATAAATTAACTAACAAAGAACAAACTCACTGAAGCGCTCTTTTTCACATATTTATGTTTTATTGATTGATGATGCTCAATATTATGTGGCAAAAGTACAATATTATAATTATGTTACAAGCTGAATATTTATGACCGAAAATTCATGTTTCACTAACTCTGTAAATTAAATTCCTCAGGAGTAGGCCAACCTAAGTCTAAGTAGTGTTTTATTGTGATGCATAATAATTGGGTGACGAGTCAGCATTTTGACGCCTATGCCAGCCTTGGTCTGGCTTACCCCTAATTATAGTGCGTCTTTTTTAGAATGTGCCGGACTAGTACCGATTTTCTCGAAAACTGTTGTTGGATTCATTTCAAAGATGCAAACTCACAATCAGGCTACAGTGTAACAAATAAAAAGTCAGTTCCGTATGGTTAAATATGAGATATAAGCTCATGCAAAATTTCAAATAAATCCAACACACCACAGTTTTCGAGAAAATCCCGCTCATTTAAGAAGCAAAGACGCACTAGGTATTTCTGCACATACGCAACATTTCGTATTATTCAGTAGCATCTGTACTGGTGGTGGATGAAGTCACATAATAAATACTGTGCTTACACAGCAGAACAACTGAACAACCGCATCTGTGAAACTATGTGAAATTTTACTTTACTAGCCATCACAGAGCATGCCGAGGGGTACCTACTCAAAGACTAACTGGCCAGTTTTGTAAATTTTGCAGAAGAGCGATTTGAAATTTTGACACGAAGTATCAAATGTCTATTACGTCCTTTAAATCCTCATCAATAATTAGATCAGTTAAACCGGTAATTGAGTTCTCATCACGTCAAAATGCAATACTCGCCACGGCGAAACAGAATAATTGTGCAAAAAAAAAAAAAAAATCGAAAATTTCATGACGGTGTTTGCGCAGGCACCCCTCGATGCTCTCTGGCCCCGCTGCTTCCATAGTTAACTTCTTAAAAGCACAAGTCCCGCCACTTCCCGGTCCATGGTGAAAGGGCGTACTAAAATACATAACTGTTTAAAAAAGGACAATAGGGGAGGGCCATATCCCATACTGGTCTCTACATTAAGGGAAATTATGAATATCAGGTCCATGAAATTTCATTCTTTCTTTCTGACTGTCGATTGGCGTAATAATTCAAAGGTAAACTGGCCAATTGGTGGTATATATTATCTTCTTTTCTTGTTTTAAAAACCTATACATGTATATGATAAAGATGGACGCAATGTGTTGTCCGCAAACTTCTTTATTACCGTAGTATCAATGTCGCAGAGACAAGACATTCTGAGGATCAACTGAGTTCTTCTCAAGCTAGGTGTTGGTAAAGAAAAATATTTAACCCTCTGCTTTCTTTTGTGTGTGGGTGTGTGTGCGCGCGTGCGTGCGTATGTGTGTGTGTTTTGATTATCTGGCTGTGAAGTGTACTGCTTCTGTCAACTTTTTAGGCCGTCAACCCATTTATTAGCCTGCCACCGTTTGATCCAAGTTATTTTGCCTTGTTAGGTAACATGGAAAAGTAACACTTACCCATTTTCAACAGCGATATCGCTGTTCACTGCACTACAACAGTACAAGACAAGTCCCACAGACATGGGCACCATAATGAAAATGAATCAGAATTGGTTCGAGATCATATTAAGTTAGTTGTTCATAAATTACAAAGTGTTCCAAATATGGAATGGCTTCGGTGGGAACAGTTAGTCCTTATGGGTTTTTCTTTTCCCTTTTACACTTATTTTCATTAATGAGAAAAGAAAGAAATGGTAGTTTATTATCTGAGGAGTCAACTATTGAAAATCTTGACACTGGGCGATATCCTTGATGAAAAAGGGTAAGCGCTCATTTTCCTTGTTACCCTTGTTTGATGGGGCAAAAGTAACTTGGGTCAAACGGTGGCATTCGCTTGAAACCAGGCTAGTCCAACGTACTGCCCATCGGATACAAGCTGACCCGCCGAAGACTTTTATTCAGCTCAGCTAACTCAACTCCACTGTTTATCACAAATCAGAGTTTTAATTTTAAAGACTCATGTAAGTCCTTCGATATTCATTTGAGTCATGGAGGACTGTTTTCTCTATTAGTAATCAGCTAAGCAACTTTTGTTATATCCTATCCTATCTCTATAACATTTTAAAACCTTAAATTGAGTGGACCACAAGGGGACTGAACTTTCCATCATTGGCCCTCTTTCAAAAGAAATTGGATAAATCTGTCTTGGCTTTATAGGCGCCTTTAAATCATTCAGTTTTTCAGCATTGTAGCCCCAGAACCAATCAGCCTTCCAGAAGGCCACTTTGTTGAGGCTTCTGGCTCCAAGTACCAAAATTTATAAAGTTACCAATTCCAGCTCAAAAACACACGACAGAGAACTGTAATAATGCCCACAGCAGTGGTAGATAAAACGATAATACATATTAATTGTCAGACATTGCTTGGACACAACATTGCTTGGACACACAACAATATGCTAATTAAGGCACTTAGCAAAATCACCAACAAAACCACAAAACAAGAATGCTAAAAACTGTTGGTGCTGCCTCTCTCTCCTTGTTTAACCCTCTAGGCACCGTTTCCATTTCTGCTTGTGGGCGAATACTGATTTGGTGAGAATTTGTTCTTTGGGGCATAATTAAGGGGGTTTCATGATCATTTGGTTGATTTATTATGCATATTGTGGAAAACACTGAAAATGGCTTACTTTTCACGCCCAGAGCTCTTGTAGGAACTGTAACCGCGTGATAAATGTCTGTGTGTCACTGCTGGTTCATTATGGTGCCAAGAGGGTTAACCGCCGTTAGAAAATCGATAACATGTTGCTAGGTGGCATAATGATATACACTATATCTATATAAATTATATTTAGACTATTATCACACAGAACAAATATAGAATGGTGGAGTATTAAACACCAAGGGGTAACGACAACATAGATTCTAATCTCAGACTCAACAGCAACATGAATATCACTTGTGCTAAATATACGGAACTAACTGACATACAGAGCACCGCCCTATCTCGCGTTCACTATCCATTCCTTTCAAGATCTTTTTGCGTGGCGTGATGTCTTCTCCTGGCTCCAGAGCCGCCAGCCAATAGCTGAATTTGTCAGCAAAGAAATGACAAAACCCGCGATTGGTGCATTCGATGAATGGATGGGGTTGGAACTCGAGAAGGCAGGAGCCTGGACTTGATAGAGGTTGGCCTCCGCTCATCGTACCTATGGCGTGCTGACAAAGAAATTAAAAAAAAAAAATTATTAGATCAGGGCATATTGGATACAGTGTAAAATTTGAACTTAACAATTCTATACACACTAATTATAATAAAGCAGATGATGTAAAATATATAATCAAATAAAGGTGGACACTGTCATTCTCAAACTCTTATGCTGAAAAACAGTAAGCACGTAAGGGGGCTGTTTTCAAATTCAGCAACACCGTGCCGCATAATGTGTAATTGTTGTGTTGGTTGAAGAAAAAACAACAACTGACCATTAGAAAGCTATATCCATCCCATAATACTTTCCATCCATAAGGACAAGAGGGAAGCAGATTTGACTGGCTGTGGACAGTGATGACAGGAGCAGGAGCTTGACAGACGGAACAGCGACTGATATATTCAAATTTGGCTGTTCCGCCAACTGGCGCCATGGCACGCAACTCTAACGTTGACAGCCAATAGGATGTCATTGTTCGTACAGCGTGACTGCACACTTCGTTGATGTCACAAAACAGAAGCGGCATGGTGCTAAACGTCTTTACGCAGGAGCCAGCCTTCCCTGTAAGACAAAACAGCGTTGACTGGAAATACGTTGGATTTGCGCATTAGATTTGAGCCTGTGCCCACTTTCTATCCCTCAAAAATAATTATTCAGATTATAATAATATATGTAGGCCTATATATATATATAGATCTATATATATATGCACGAGAACACACAAAAATATCGGTAAAAGAAATTCACAAAGTTAGAGTAAAATCAATGTGATCTGGTTTTGGACGATTGTTAAATGCCAGTCCTGTTTTGGCACTGGGACGTTTGTCTCTTCACTGCCAAAGAAAGGCGTTGTTGAACTTATGATCCACCTACTTACCTTGTAACTGTATACGTAACTGCCTGCCTACCCACTTGTTTGCGGCTACATGCCAATCTTTTTATCGACCTTACCTACCCGCCCCCCCCCCTCTCCCTCCCTCCCTCCCCACCTACCTCCCCACTCTTTTGCACAAAACTGGCCGACTTGCACTTCTCGTGATAAATTTTACTTGGTACAAACTTAAAACAAAGCAAAACAAACAAAACATGTACTTGCATGTACAAAAAAAAACAAAACAACAACACATATTTTAAATCATGCTGCATCTCGGTATCTTAATAGACCACAAATTATGCCTTTGTGTTATTTTCACCACGCTTAATAAAGACCAGTTCTTTTCACCTAAATCTTGAGCAAATGCCCTCCCCTCGTCCTCAGAATGCAGGAAACTATACCCAGTCCACAATGTCAAGTGTTTATCTGGGCAGGGCGGGGTTTGTCCTGATTGGCTATGTCTCGCATAAATGTATGCAGAAGGTCCGGGCATTCCTGGAAATAGATCAACAATTCTGGGCATAAGTTCAGTGAGTAAGGAGGGTATCATAATTACTAAGCTCGGAACGGCACAGTTAGCTGCTAGCTGACAAGAAGTGCATACCATAATTTTCTACTTTTTCTTAGTAAATCCAGGAAGGCCCAATTATACCAAGTCCGGTCAGACACAGTGAGCTTCTGCCATTATTTCTTGGGTATATATTTGTTGGCAACAACTGGCTGTGGCGTTACGGGTTTAGTATGATATACCCCTGATACACATAGCTGAGATAAATTGGGGTATCTGTGACGACATTTAACATTGTCATGGAGTAAGTACTGTTTTCTCAGCTAAGCAACTTTTGTTATCCTATCCTATCTCTATAATATTTGTTTACTAAATTAGATAGCACATATCGATTTTATCGAAGAATAATATTCTAAGGATTGAGAGGAATGGTAAGTCCGTGACTTCGTTTATTCTCGTAGGAAATCAGTCATTAAATTAATTAAACAAAAAACAAAAAATGTTTATTAAACAAAAAAGAGCCATCTTAAGGCGTGGGCATACTGCGAAATTGCCCAAGCGCCCCAAGGGTTTAGAGGAGCACCATGCATGTAAATTTACATCGGTTTTTGAAACGGGGAAGAAAATCCTATTGCTTTGCCCAGGGCCCCATGATTATGTTAAGACGGCCCAGAAACAACTGTCACAACCAGAGAATCTGTGAACATGTCCGGGCATTCCTGGAAATACATGCAGTTTCGGAATGGATTACTGCAGAGTATCAGGTGACCGAGACAAAAGTGACGTTATTAACATCGTTCTAAATCAGTCACTAAATTCGACAGATGATGTTTATCAAACAGCTGTCTGAAGTAAGTCTTAGAGTTTGCAAACATGCCTAGACATTTCCGGAAATAAGTGTAGTTCCGGAATGGGTCACTGCGTTGCACGTCCTCGGACAATTAATGTCAAAGACCATTCAAGAGCGATGACCGATTTTTACATATAGGTGGTATCTCGACACAAATCAGGAGCTAACAGCATCCCGAAAATACGCGCAGTTCTGGAATGAGTTACTGCGTAGCATGTCCTTGGTGAATAAGGCTGTTAATATCAACGACAACTTCAGAGTGATGATCGGTCATGACAAACAGATGTTATGTCCACAGTCTGGGGGAGCTGAGAATTTGTTGAGTTAAGCTACGCTGGCTGTGTATAAAATTTTTGGTTTATTTATAGATTAAAACGCAGTTGTAGAGACATGTATTAAAACAGGCTGGAATAGTCCAATGGTGCCAACTTACCCACCCCTGGAACTCCACTATCTCCCTTTTCACCTTTTCCTTTGTCTCCTTTGGACCCAGTTTCACCTTTGGGGCCTCTGTCTCCAACAGGGCCCAGTGGTCCTATAATACTTTCACCTTTTTCACCACGTTCACCTGAAAAATACACAGAACTTGGATCTATTGGTAGATTCATCCATTTATCAGTCTGTCAAACTATTCATCCAGCCATCCATCCTCTATTTGACAACCCATCTATCACTCGCCAACAATCCACCCATCCGTTCATCCCTCCATCCACTCACCCACCCATCCATCCACCTACCCATCCATCCATCCATCATTCATCCATCCATCCATCCATCTATCTACCCACCAATCCATCCATTCATCCATCAAACAAACTACGAATCCATCCATTCATCCATCAAACAAACTACGAATCCATCCATTCATCCATCAAACAAACTACGAATCCATCCATTCATCCATCAAACAAACTACGAATCCATCCATTCATCCATCAAACAAACTACCAATCCACCCATTCATCCATCAAACAAACTACGAATCCATCCATTCATCCATCAAACAAACTACCAATCCACCCATTCAACCATCAAACAAACTACGAATCCATCCATTTCTAAATTCCTTCACACTCTACTGATCCCATGCCCATTTTTATTTGTCACACTTGACGCCCGCAATCTGCTGACTCCGTCTGGATCATACACACCGCACAGTCTTTTACTCGGGGAAGGGGACGATGCACAGCGAGTAATTTCCAACGTTTGATGAACCATATTTTAACTGTATGCGTGGACTTCACGCATATCCGAAGAAAGCATTTTGCCTGCGGATCCCCGAGAGAATTATTTCCTGACGTGGACCCGCAGCGCATCTTGTCCTTTCTGAAGAAGGCTGAATGAAAACTATTAATGTAAAGATTTTAACACACACGTATTTACAAAATTCATTCTAGATCTGTAAAGAATATGTTTTTAAAACTAAATTGATGAAACTATCGTATGCGGACATTTTCCCGTTAGATTTTAATTTGTGAAATTTTCACTGATCAAGCGACAGCAAGGTGCGAAAAAACCATAAGAGGCGCAAAGTGGTCGAGTATCGTGCCGTTAAACTCAAACTCAAATTCTTGTACTATAAAATGATTGCGTTCATGATTTAGGTTATCTCTCTCTCTCTCTCTCTCTCTCTCTCTCTCTCTCTCTCTCTCTCTCTCTCTCTCTCTCTCTCTCTCTCTCTCTCTCTCTCTCTCTCTCTCTCTCTTCTCTCTCTCTCTCTCCCTGTCTCCACCGACCCACTACCACTTCTTCCTCTCTCAATCTTTCTTCTACAACAGACAAAGTGGACGCACAGAGGTATCCGTTCACATGCATTACCTCACAAACATTCACAACATCTGCAAAACCAACGAAAAAACAGACTCAAACAACTCACCTTTTCGACCTTCGATACCAATGCCAGGCTCTCCTCTATCCCCTTTGTCTCCGCGATCACCTATTTCCCCGGGAAAACCAATAGGACCAGGAGGTCCTGGCTCTCCAGTAGGTCCTTGCTCCCCAGGTAATCCCCGTGCTACATCTCCTTGTTCACCCTTTTCTCCCTTAGGACCCTCGAACGACTCGCCGCGGTCTCCCTTAGGGCCCCCAGGACCTTCAAAACCAATCTCTCCGGGCAAACCAGTGGGTCCTGTGGCAGAATCGATGGAAAGGTGTCTAAGACCTGAATTACAAAGGGGTAAGAGAGAGAGCGAGAGAAAGACAGACGGACGGACCAAAGAGAGAGCGAGAAACAGACAGAGGGACAGACAATCAGAAACACAGACATAGAAAGAGAGAGGGAGAGAAAAGGAAAAAGAGATAAAGAGAGAGAGAGAGATAGATAACGAGAGAGAGAGAGAGAGAAAGAAAGAAAAAACGAGAAAGAGGAGTGAGGGGAGGACAGACAAAGACACATCAATAATCTTTATTTCCAGTAGTAATAAAATACTGTCAAAATGTACAAGTAGAATATAGTAGTTACATCATTATCAGAGTGAAAATTTGGGCTCTGGTAGGTCCAAATGATGAGCTGAACTACAGAAGAAGTGGAGGATATTTAATAACTACTGTCTTGGTGGTGTCACTGGGGATTTTCCCACTTGGCAGTGCGTCTTTGAAGCGCCTTTCAGCCTGGTAATCAGACCGGGTCTCTCACACACCACAGCGGCTTTGACAATAGCAACTACGACTATCACGTAGCGAGTGGTCGCTGTGAATTAGTACCGATGAGTAAGCCCAGGCGTGCACTAGCCGATTAATTTGATCAGCCCACTGGCTGGTAGGTGACGTCACAACACTGAGTTTGAGCAGAGTATGTATTTATAGAGAGATCTCACTTCCGCCAAGTCGCGAAACTAGCTCGCTGCGGTAAACAAGAATTGAAAGAGACCGTCTTCACCAAAGATACGTGTGCATATGTGTTTACTGTAGTTTGTTCATATTTATGGCCTGATTGAAACTATTTAGAGCCGTTTGTAAGCTCTTACGCCCTGTGGAAATGCACAACGCAACGTTTCATGACGTCACCAGCAGACTAGTAGACCGATCAAAATCAATTAGTGCACGCCTAGACTCAGTCACGATGTGTGGCTGAAGTATTATATTTTTCCAGTGAAACTTATTCGAGCAAGGAACTCCTGTTCAATTCTGTGGACATGCCGTGATCTTAGTTCTTGTTTCTTCTATCTTCATTTTCTGAAAAAAACTGGAGATCTTTTAATATGTACTTTGACACTTGTTTGTTGTGACACTTATGAAGCTGTTTCACGATTCCGATCTATTTCAACTGCTTGTCATAATGGGCTGTATTTAGGAGACCTTAGGCTAACCGGAACATTGCGCTCGGCTCAAAGATCAGACTGATGCGTACCCTGGTGACACCAATACTCTTGTATGCATGTTAATCGTGGACTTTAACAGCTGAGATAGAAAAGAGAATACAGTCCACTGAGATGAGATGCTTTCAAGGACTCCTGGGCATCTCCTACAAAGATCATAATTATCACGAACGAAGAAGTTCGCAAAAGAATCAGGCAAGTTGTTGGGCCCAAACGGTCGACAAGACTACGAGAGAGAGAGAGAGGGAGAGAGAGAGAGAGAGTCTAACTAGAAATGTGAATAGAAAAAATATTTTGTGTTCACTGCTCATGTAGAGCTTACTGTGTAAAACTACCACAGTCCCCTAACAACAGCAAGCCGTGCAAACGTTTAACGCTAAATTTCTTAGTTGTGCAAAAAATGGAGTTGGAGCAAGCAAGAACTCAGTTCGCGATACTCTTCGATGTGAAGTTTACCTGCCGGACCAACGGGTCCGTCTCTGCCCGGCTCTCCAACCATGCCATCCCTCCCCGGAATTCCAGGGGCGCCTCTCATCCCAGTCTGGCCCACCTCGCCTGGCAGTCCTGTGGGGCCAGTTGCTCCAGTCTCCCCTTTCAGCCCAGGTGAGCCAACCAATCCTGGCGGACCGCGGGATCCCACCTCACCTTTTTTGCCTTTGTCGCCTACATCAATACATTATAAAAGTTGCTTGTACAAAATTAATAGGGCAGAGATAACATCAAAGCTCAAAGAATACATAAATTCATAGATTATTGAAATAGATTAATAAACGGCATAATGGACGAGGACCTTAAGAGATGCCAAAGAACATCATGGCGCCATCCCAGGTCTGGCCATTGGCATCAATTAGATCTTATTCTCTCAAGGAGGAAGAGTTTGGGCTGTATAAAAATAACTCGTTCCCTCCACAGTGCTGACTGTGACACCGACCATGCACTGGTAGTCAGCAAAATCAAAATTTCGGCCAAGAAAATATACAGATCAAAAGCCCCTTCAATCCCTAAGATCAATGTAACAGCAATCAGAGATGAATCAAATAGAAAGTCATTTGAAAAGTTATTTGCTGAAAGCATGGATAATGTCACCCAATGTGACTCGGTAGATGAAACATGGAACACTCTCAGTTCAAAAATTCATGACTGTGCCATCAAGTCTTTTGGACAGCATAAAGTTTCAAACAACGACTGGGTAGCCCAGAACAGCGAAATTCTCCTACCTCTCATTGAGCAAAAGAAATCTGCTTTCAATGAGTATAACAAAAATTGCAATCAGAGTACAAAAACTTGTTTGAAAAATGCAAAAGCTAAACTTCAGCTGGAGGTAAGACGTTGCGCCAACAAATACTGGACAGACTTGTGTAACAGCATACAAGAGGCAAATGAAAAGGGAGATATGAAAACCGCCTTTAGTCAGATGAAAGTAGCTCTTGGGCCAATCATCACCAAAAGCGCCCCACTTAAGTCTGTAAATGGTGAACCCATCACAGATAAAAATGAACAACTGAATAGGTGGGTAGAGCATTACTCTCTGTTGTATTCAACTGAGAAAAATATTCCACCAGATTTTGAGGAACACCTCCAAAAACTGCCAATAATGGCCGAACTTGACGCTGAACCTTCCTTAGTCGAGCTTTCCAATGCAATCGACCACCTGTCTGCTGGAAAAGCCACAGGAAGTGACAACATTCCTGCAGAGGTATTAAAAGACCTAAAAGGCCCACTATTACCACACCTGTATAATCTGTTACTGCAGTGTTGGAAAGAAGGCGTGATACCACATGATATGAGAGACGCCAAAATTGTCACACTTTACAAGAACAAAGGAGACAAAGGCGACTGCAACAACTATCGAGGCATATCCCTCCTCAGCATTACTGGAAAGGCTTTTGCTCGCGTCATCCTCTGCCGCCTTCAACAACTGGCGGAAAAAGTCTTACCAGAAACACAATGTGGCTTTCGAAGCAAACGATCAACTATTGACATGATATTTGCACTTCGGCAAATCCAAGAAAAATGTAAAGAACAAAACAGGCCGCTTATAACATGCTTTGTGGACCTAACAAAGGCTTTCGACACCGTAAGCCGATCTGGCCTGTATGCAGTCCTTAAATCCATAGGCTGTCCACCAACATTGCTAAAACTTATTGCATCCTTCCACACTGACATGAGGGCATGTGTCAACTTTGAAGGCTGCACATCCAATTCATTTGCTGTAAACAGCGGTGTGAAGCAGGGATGTGTTCTTGCTCCTACCTTATTTGGTATATATTTTGCAGCCCTACTCAAGAATGCCTTTGGTCAATGTTCAGGTGGAGTACTTATTAACACCAGAGTGGACGGCTCCATTTTTAATGTTGCCAGACTAAAAGCAAAATCTCGTACAGAGCATATTATGTTACAAGAGCTCCTCTTCGCAGATGATGCTGCAATCGTGGCCCACGATGAAACCACGCTCCAGGCTCTCATCAATAGCCTTGCCAAAGCCTGTGACAAATTCATGCTAAAGATCAGTGTCTCAAAAACTGTAGTTTTGACACAAGGCTTGAGAAACCCCAACCCAATCATGCTGAATGGCTCTCCTCTGGAGCAAGTGGGAAAATTCTGCTACCTAGGCTCAACCATCAGTGGTAGCACAGACATAACAACTGAAATAAATGCCAGAATAGGAAAGGCGGCCACAGCTTTTGGCAAACTCTCAAAAAGGGTGTGGAACAATAGCAAGCTGACCATCAAAACAAAGGTACTCGTGTACCAAACTTGCATCCTAAGCACCCTGCTGTATGGCTCAGAGACATGGACCACCTACTCCAAACATGAAAGATCCCTCAACTCCTTCCACCTGCGCTGCCTACGCAAAATTCTCAAGATCAAGTGGCAAGACAGGATCTCAAATATCGAAGTTCTGAGCCGAGCCAACATTCCATCAACTCAGGCTCTCCTAGGCAAAAAAAGACTGCGGTGGCTTGGACATCTCCACCGTATGGAAAATGATCGCATCCCCAGACAAATTCTCTACGGGGAACTTGCTACTGGCAACCGACCCAGAGGTAGGCCACATCTGCGATTCAAAGACACTTGCAAGGTCACGATGAAAGCATTCAACATCGACCCCAATGAATGGGAGAACCTTGCAAGTGATCGAAGCAGATGGAGACAAAAATTGCGCAGTGGCACGCTCGCAATAGACTTCAAGGCAAAAGAAACATACCTGACAAAACGACAGAGGCGGAATGAAAACACTCGCCAAAGTGAACCCAAAAGACTGACCTGCAATCAGTGCCATCGCACTCTCGGGTCAAACATTGGTAGAATAAGCCACGAGAGAAGCTGTCAGTCAAAGTGAAAGTGAATATTCTAGCTGCTAAGACCGTCTGTAAAGACGCTAAAGGCCATATAATGGACGAGGCCAAACAGCGTGTGCAGTGCATTGATGTGCATTGGAGACAGTACATGAAGTATGTGTCATATGTTCACTTTGGTTGGTGTTATTTCTCCATAGAATGAGTGAAAGCAAGAGGAACGGGAGAGATGGAGAGAGAGAGACGGAGGGGCAGCGGATTACAGAGAGGGGGGGGGGAGAAGAGCAGGAGGAAGTTTATCCCGGGCAAAGCCGGGGGTTAATTATGCTAGTATTATTACGATGCACGTAGACGAACACACCACAAGTCACGAAGAGGCTTTACGGACACACCTTTGTCACCAGGTAAACCGACTGTCATTTCTCCTGGACGACCTGGCGGTCCCTGAAGACCAACTTCTCCACGATGACCTGGGAAACCTCGTATTCCCATCTCCCCTGGCGGGCCAGGTGGGCCCGGCAGGCCTGTGATATTGGCCCCTGGTTCACCTTTGTCACCCTACAGACAGAATTCGTCTAAATGTGACAAAATAACAACAATAAAAACATAAGTTGCGAAAGCTCCCGATAGAAACAAACAACAATGAAAGGACGTAGGGCTTTGCAACTTACAACTTTTCCATATTTCGACTTCGTTCCAAGGCCTTCTGTGACTCAACAGATTTTCTGGATTTATTTTTAGGCAGGATCTGGTATATTTTTCTACTCATGCCAAGAGATAAGATCTTTAAGGTATAGCATCATTGCCAGCATAACATCGTAGCACTTTTCTATCCCCATCCACCCCCAACCTACAGTTCACTGCATACTCTTATTCATTGGGGTTAATGGCTCTTAAATTTACATGTGGAGGGTTTCATGTCCAAACGAATTATACGCCAAAATACACAAATTTGAGTTCTGGTCCCCAATGTGTTCAGTTCCCTGGAAAAAAAAAAGTCGATCACATTTATAGTGGAATTGTCCGTTTCGGCTTTTATTTAGCTAATTTTGTTGTGTGTGTGTGTGTGTGTGTGTGTGTGTTTTCTTTTTATAAATGAGCAACATAACCCTAAATAGCCATCCTAGGCTAAATCGTTCAACTTCATATACTTTTGGACAATATTTTAATCAATTTCGATAGATCGTAACTGCTTGATGGATATAAAGCATTTTGTTAAAAAAAAAAAGCGCTAAGGTGGATAATATAATGCGTTTTGTCAAAAAATGCCCATAATGAAATGAGCCCTGTAGGCTTAATATCAAATAATGATTTGCCAACTTTTGTATAGAAAGAGCCTTTGGTGGTGGCTTTCCAGTTAGATACTGTACATTTCATATGAATCTTTTATGTGCATGGAATTAAAAATGTCTAAATATTTCAGTTTAACAAAAAGTGGATATAGATCGTTTTGTCATGAAACCGTTCACGTATCACCGACTGTCACGTCAAAATAACCAACATAGTTGTGCATTCAGATCAGTTAGTGTGTTGTCTCATGTGCAAAGCACATTAACCCAGAACTTCTATTATTGGAGTGAAGCACTTTGATGAAAGAGTTGACATTTCCAGAGTCATATCGTACATCAAAGACACTCTTTGCTCACTTTGTCATTGTTAGCTCTGTGTGACGTATGTATGCACTGAACGTCCATGCGGTGTTCAGGCACACGTACGTCATGTCATCTCGGGTTGACCTAAGGAACTTTGAAAGATGAGGGGAGAAAGGAAGGAAGAATAAATGAAAGTGAGACGCCCCCGGGTTGTTTCTATGGGTGGCCAGAAATAAAAAATGTGTGAAGACAACACGTTAACGGCCAGTCGTTTAATTGTTCGGGTCAAGCTAGACCTATAAAGCATACTTAGTACCGGTAAAAGTCAATTGCGAAATGCAAAAGTGAACGCTCGACTCGAAAATTGTTGATCAAACAAAGTCCAAACAACAACAACAACAACTACAACAACAAAATGTTTCCGGCTCGTACACATCAATTTTTAATTATTGTTCAAAAGGCCGCAGCCATTTAAAAAAGTGACAGATCAAAGGATTGACGTAGTCAAAGGACTTACATGAAACTCGTTTCAAAGGAGTTGCAGTTCAAAATTTGTATATTATGTATTGTTCTCACAAAAGACATAACAACTGTCTCAGTGGCGGAAAAGAAAACAATAGATCACGCGTAGCTCACTCGATGTTGGTCATGACCAGTGTTTCTCTACCTTTTCTTAACCCCACGCCCCACTTCAATTTTCCAAATAAAAGAGAAAAAAAAAACGTGCGGTCCCACCATCATCGGACAAAGTAAATATACAGTTTATCCACAGGTATTGGCCATTCTTTTATATGCGATATTTTTCTCATTTTGAAGTTTTGACAAAAATAAAGTGGTTCTCTCACTCCTAATTTTATTATGTATAAGTGTCATAACAATAATAATATGGAAAAGAAGCGATGGTATGCAAGACGATTTCGCAAATATTTATCTTCTCAGTATGTATATTCAAGTGCATCTGTTTAGCTCGATCCGAGCTACACAAGGAAACAATCAACACGGCATAAACAAACAACAATTGATGTATACAGTTATATTAAAATATATATGCCCGGGGCAAAATTAAATTAAAATTCATCCCCACCAGTCCCTCCCCCTCCCCCCCTCATCTCCCCCACCCCCCCCCCACAAAAAAAAAAAAAAACCGCCGACCGGTGCTGCACTGTGGCGACGACGTGCCTGCTCCAGTTATAACTGGGTTGCAATGGCACAAAGGCAAATTTCCCAAATGGGATTAAAGAGTTATACAAATACAAATACACTATGAAATTAGGAATTCTATAAAAATCCCCCCCCCCCCCCAATTGTTATGAAGTTCCACGCCCCACAAAAATATTTCCATGTCCCACCGGTGGAGCATGCGCTGCCTTGAAAAACACTGGTCTAGACAGGAAGTATCAAATGGCTTCACAAAAAGTAAATAAACTACACTTTGTCCAAGATCAGCTTAAGGGCCCCTCTCAGAGAAATCGGAGAGATGAAATTGTCTTTAATAGACTCTCTTCTGTCTCGGTCATTTCCACCTCACACTGTCATAATCAAACTGTTCATTGCGGCATGGACTAAGGTGATGTGAATCCAATGCATGTCACATCCGCTGGTCGTGTCCCATTGCACTGAAAATGTACTCCGAGAAATGAGGCAGGGGTGACTGAGAGATGGAGATGCACAAGAATTTTATCATTGTTGGCCTTTTTCTGTCTCGAGAGACAATGGATTGTGCGCCAGTGGTATATCCATAATTACAGTTGAACTTATGATATAAAACAACCCTAAATTTTGTGAGAAATAATTGCAGACCCGAAGGTGTGGGCTGTACTTAGTGAACCTAGTTTAGTTTATTCCTCGCTTATCGTTCAAAACACATGAACAATGAAATAAAGAGAAAATCAGTGTTAATTTGGAAGTCGTCAAGGTCAACAGGTAAGGTGGTTAATATGTATCCCTAATTGTTTGTTTGCCCGTCTACTATAGGGATAAGCCAGTTAAAAGCTGAGGCTAGGGTGGTAGAGCTACATACTGGGGACTGGTGTAGTACCAACTCTGGATCTGGGCTAGTGGCGTTGCCACGGTGATTGCTGTGTCTGCCTAAACTGGCAGCCATCTCAACCCGCGGAGTCTTGGCATTTCTATCGATGGATAAGGACAACTCGTGACATTTCCTTAAATTAGGCACTTCTGACACTATAAATAGAATATACATTCTTGGAGAATCCCTGGTATTCGGGGGGACACGGTGGTCTAGAGGCAAGGTGCTCGCTTCTTATGCCGAAGGTACCGGTTCAAATCCTGGCCGGTGCATGCATGTTGGAATTTTTGGGATTTTTCTCATATTTTCCTGTCCCTGATCCTATGGTACTGGTAGGTAGGACCAAGCACCTAGCCTTCTCGGATAAGGACAAAAAAGTCGGAAGGCCCGTGTGGACGCTGCGCAGGTTAAAGATACCTCAGCAGTTGGAAATCGAGAGGAGCTGGCCGAACAGGCAGCTGTCAGGGCAAACATTCTTAAAAAACAAAAAAACAAAAAACAAGAAAAATAAAAAGAAGAAAAGTGAGGCGTAAATGCCAAGGGCAGCTAACCCCCTCACATAAAGACATAAAACAAAGGTCAATCCCTAGTTGGTCATTCTTAGCGCGACCAAGCGACGCAGCACCGAGCAAGTGTTTGCCGACATGGGGGCAGATTTCAGGGACACAATCTGCACTTGAGATAGCGCAGAAAGAAGACAGGTATATTTATTTAGACATGGCATCTATGAAAATAACCAACTTTTCTTCTGTCGATCTTAATATATCTGCGTGAACACAAAATAAACTATCAAGTACCAAATCTTAACTTCATTCATGTGTCACTCAACCTCCATGGCTGCTAGAAAGAAAAAAATGAATTCACGGGGCTAAAGTTCATCCGATTGGCTCTCAAGTTTCATAACAGAGGTCATTTTCTACGTCAAACCAATAAGTAAACACAGTGAGTATCGGCGGCAGTGGCGTGAGGAAGCCACATTACTCGCCGTTGTGTTTACAACGTGAATTCGTCATCATGACTCAATTCTCATCGAAAGCATTGTTTGGTAATAATTTTGTTATATAATATATAATAATCATCGAAGTCCACATAAAAAATGTTATTAAAATGATGGGAACTGCTGAGAAGACTATTTGTAGGATAAAACTGTGCACATACGCCCTCAGTACTTTTAAATATATTATTATTGCTTTGAATCTTTGAATCGGGTGAGCTGAAACCAGTCTGGTGGCTGGTGATTAAATACCGCACTGCTTAATAACTTCTGTCGCCAGCAATTATTGGTGGTCCTCCAGCTAGCACCCAGCTGGGTCGTGGCGTGGCTTGTTGGTAGCGTTGTAGCGTGATGCATAATAACTAGGTGGGTTGCCTTTAACCCCAAATGCATAATCTTTGTCTTTATTAACCCTGCCACGGGTGACACATCAAATCACATTTCTGTTCTCCTTGCGTGCTTTGCACACACTCTCTCTCTCTCTCTCTCTCTCTCTCTCTCTCTCTCTCTCTCTCTCTCTCTCTCTCTCTCTCTCTCTCTCTCTCTCTCTCTCTCTCTCTCTCTCTCTCTCTCTCTCTCTCTCTCTCTGTCTCTCTCCCTTTCTCTCTTTCTCGCCTCCTAGGAGCGATGTTGCTCTATATTTTGACGGTTTCTTTTTATTTCCCACATTAAAAATGTTGTGTGTATGTGTGTTTCTGTGTTTTTGTATGTGACAGAAAGATTGTGGATGGAAAGGGATGTGAAGACAAGAAGGAAAAAGGCTACCTTCCTGAGCAAACAAACAAAAAAAAAGGTGGGGGATAATTCATAATGGAGGTATATGTCACAAATCCCAGACTGGGAAATGTAATAATTATGACAGGACAACAATCACTAACGAACAAGTATAACACTTAACAGAACAACCAAACAGACTCACACATTTATTATACATAAAAATAAAGATATACGTGCATTACATTATTCACTTCAACTACCATCCAATGGTCAGCATTCCCGACATTCATTCCTCTACGGGTCCACAACCCGATAATACTTTCTAAAATATGCTCTGGCCTCAGCCTCACATCTATATATATATATTACTTGCTGGTCTCTCTTATTGGCTCCGGCTCAACCTAATCTCCGTATCTCAATCTCCCCTCGAGGTCTTAACAGCACATTACTATTTCAATAGCACATTATATTCTCAATGGCACATTAACATCTTAATAGCACATTAACATCGTAATAGCACATTAACATTTGAATAGCAATAAGGACAATAACAACGTCCCTGTCTGTGGCCAGACTGCCACGACTCATGTGCTCCCGCTGTCCTGCGCGACAGCTTCACTCGGGCGGCCTGTGGGTAGCCTTCTGCCCAACCCCGGCACAAGTCCGCTCACCGCGGGTGGCTTCTCTGCCCGACCCCGGCACCTATAAGAATAACATTACATTTCTATAACATTATACAATTACTATCCACTTCACCACTCATTACGAACTATCAAGCGTACACACAATAGTCCACCTTTCACTCACCACACCTCTTACGGTAACACACCTCCACCGTGTTACACCGTACTCAGACTCGCTACGAATCCATGATCCTAACTTACATCTATCGCTCATTTCGCACATCTCTATACACAGCAATCAATGACTTTCACATTCCTCACATATAACTTATTTACATCATGGTCATAGGAGAATCTAGTACATCAATCATCATAATTATCAATCACAGTTCAACCTACCAGTCATCACTGGAAAACACACAATCTCCCGACTGCCTCTGATCTCACGTCTGTCCCCTTGGACTCCTTAACTTGCAGTGATCTGACTATTCAGATTTTGCCTCTACTACGCCTCAACTTCACTCACAACATGCACGCTTCAACGTTAACTAACAGAAGTCAATACAGGTGAGCAGCCTCACTATCCCGTGAGTCAATCCTACACTTCCATGCCCCCGTAATCCTTGAATCTCGCTCACTCCACTCGTGACAGTATAAACCAGGACTAAGCGAGGGTTATTCTATATGATATCCTAGATTATCCGGGATTATTCTGAAATATCGGGGGGGGGGGGGGCAGCCTAGGGGAGTAATCTGGGATACCACGACTGTCAGGAAAAGCAGCAAGTTTTTTTATTTAAAAAATAAAATTAGCTAAGATTAAAAATTCGCATTTTTGCCTTACCAGGAAGGACATTACCTTTACACCGGAGGCTGCAGATCCAGATTCTCCCCTCTCCCCTTTCTGACCAACTTCTCCCGGAATGCCAGGTCTCCCGGCCTCTCCATCGGAACCAGGCGTTCCGGCTGGTCCTGTGTCGCCTTGTCTTCCCTGTGCATAAATAAAACATTAGAATAGAAGCAACCATGCATGTTTCAACTCTCTACTAGTACCTAATGACTTACATTGGAAACAGTTTTCATTTTTAAAAAAATATATTGTTCAGTTTTCTCGCTGTTTCTTCCTAGCTCGGGGATTTGTTTTAATATTCCCTCCCCCCTTCCCAAGGGGAGTGTCACATTTTAATTTTGTCATCTGGCACCCTCAGAGCCCACTTTCTGACTTATCAACAAATGTTGTTGTTGTTTTTGTTGTTTTTTCCTACATGCGATTTAAAAGTGCCACAAACACACATGTTCATGTGATTTAAAAGTACCACATAAACACACATACATGCAATTACATAATGCCACAAACACACATGCGTGAGCTTTAAAAGTACCACAAACAGACACATACAAGCGATTTAAAGGTGCTTCAAACACAAACATTCATATGATTTAAAAGTACCGTTTACATGCCATTCAAAAGTGCCACAAACACACATGCAAAACTTAGTTTTCTTACTTTCAGCCCCACAGGTCCTTCCCTACCAGGGACACCTGCATTTCCTTGCTCACCCGGAACTCCCCTTTTCCCACGGGCACCTCGTTGTCCTGGCTCACCCTTCAGGCCTGGCGGTCCCACGGGTCCCGGATCACCTGCCAGGGAATCAATAGTAACCGTATTGGAGAATACCATATGTAGAGATCTTGCTTTTTGGAGTCTCGCTGCTCCAAGCATTTACACCTACCTGTGTCAGACTCAAAAGATGGAGCTTTACAGAGATCACCGGTCTCAAGTGACTGGACATTCAAGTCCTCAAAACAAACTATTCTAGAACCGGTAATTGACACCGGATGATCCGGCTGTTGATTGGCATCGGATTTTCACCGAAGAAGAGCTACAATTTCTCGCGAGACAATTAATATTACGAAACATTTTGTGTCCAAATTATGATACCCCAAAGCCACCAACGCAGTGAAGCGCTATATATGTTGTAAATTTCAAATGTTTTTTGCTTCTTTTTTTTCTGGCCAAATTTAAAAAAAAAAAGGTTGAATTTTGTTAATTCGCTGATTCTGAAATTATTATGACTGGAAGTGAATTTGGTGTTTTCAGAAAGGGACTGTCTTCAAATATATATGTTGCGGTGTTGCTGCAAATGGCCTATGAAGCTTACAGGTTAGATCTATTGGTTGACATTAATTTACTTCATATTGGTGTGTTGTGATGTGCCAGTCCCCTCTTCACTCTTCCCGGCCCCTGTACCTGCACAAACACAATGGCTTCAACAACCGTTCTCTCTGTAACACTAATTCAAACCCTACATTTCACTTGTTTAAGTTCTACTTACCCTGCCCAGCAAACACAGTTTCTCCCGCAGGACCCGGACTGCCAGGTATCCCATCCAAACCATCCGCCCCTGGAAGTCCATCTCTGCCTGGACGCCCGGCATTGCCAGGTATCCCCGGTGGACCTGTTGGTCCCTAATGACAGCACTTTAAGAGTTAACAATATTATAATAATAAAAAATGTGACGTAGTTTTTCAAGCCGGATTAATAATATAACAGAAAATGAGAGAGAGAGAGAAAGGCAGAGTGAAAGAGAGAGAGTGTGTGTGAGAGAGAGAAAGACAGAAAGAAAGAGCGAGAGACGGAGAGAGAGAGAATGTGTTAAATTAGTGAATAAACATGTCGTCTCTGTCATACCCCGATCCTGTGTTTTGACTGACAAGCTATCACGCCAGTTACGTTTCGAAAGGGCAGCGGTCGACACACAGTCACCTCTCTCTAAAGATACGTTCTGTAACATTTCAAATGTTACATACTGTGGTGTACACTTTATTTAATGGAAATATACTTGGTGTACACTTTATTTCATTGATGTACACTTTATTTTATTGATGTACACTTTATTTAATTGAAATATGATTGGTGTACACTTTATTTGGTTGAAATATAATTGGTGCACACTGTATTGAGTTGAAATATAATTGGTGTACACTTTATTTGGTTGAAACATAATTGGTGTACACTTTATTTAATTGAATTATAACTGGTGTACACCTTATTTGGTTGAAACATAATTGGTGTACACTTTATTTAATTGAATTATAATTGGTGTACACCTTATTTGGTTGAAACATAATTGGTGTAATACACTTTATTTAATTGAAATATAATTGATGTGCACTTTATTTGGTTGAAACATAATTGGTGTACACTTTATCTATTTGAAATATAATTGGTGTACGCTTTATTTGGTTAAAAAATGTGTTACTATAATGATGTCACGGTAAATTAACTTTTGGCCCAGCCTGTATAATGACACTGCTCCCGTACTTGTTTGAAGCAAAACAGTGGGAAAAAAAAGTTTACAGTGGCGACAAAATTTACCTGCAGTGATCTTCCTGGCTCGCCTTTCTCACCTTTTGGGCCAGGCACACTTGTGGTGTTATACCAGGGTCCACGGACAGTTGTACCTGGTTGACCTGTGAAGACAAGTTGTATTGACAAAATGCTGCATTCTGTCTAAAGGAATATTCTAAAGAACATTAAATTTAATGATTCTTAAAACTCTGCCATCCATCCGGATAGAAGAATATCTTAGAGATTGCTAAACTCTGCCTTCTATCTAAAAGAATATTCTAAAGAATACATGATTCATAAAACTGCCTTCCATCCAGAAGAATATTTTGGAGACTACACCCTTGATAAAGCTCTGCCTTCTGTCTAAAAGAATACTATAGAGAATAACTGATTGATACGCTCTATTCTAAAGAATAAATGATTCTTAAAACTTTGCCTTCCATCTAGAAGAATATTCCTGAGAATAACTGATTGATAAGCTCTGCACTCTATCTAAAAGAACATTCTAGAAAATAAATGATTCTTAAAACTCTGCCTTCTGTCTAGAAGAATATTCCAAAGAATAAATGATGCAGAAACTTCCTTCTATCTACAAAAACATTCAAGAGAAATGATTGATAAACTCTGCCTTCCAGGTAGGAAAATCTTCTGTAGAATAATCACAACAAACGTCGCAAACAAACAACCTGTCTAGATAAATTAAAACCAGTGCCAAAATGACAATGTTTTTAACCTTCTAATCTATTATATATTTCAGTAACTTGCAACCTTTGGCATGACTAACTGACCAAACTATACACTCTTCAGGCCTTAAATTTGGCAGGAAGGTGGCAATTGAGATAAGTAAGATGATGGCTATAATTAAAAGTTGTTTACTTCAAGCATGCATTTTTAATCAATAACAATGTTTATTGCTATGTAACATCTGTATTTTTGCATGTTTGTCAAGGCTGTAGTTAAGTAGTTTATTACTTTTATTACATGAGAGAGAGAGAGAGAGAGGAAGGGGGGTGGGGGTGCACATGATTGTTTATTCCGGGCAATGCCCGGTAGGTCATCTAGTACTCACTATTTCATATTAATCTGAAGCACTTCATTTGATGTAGTGCTCTACTTGAAATAATTCTAATTTATCAACAAAAATAATAACATTCCACGATAAACATGCCTCCGCATCCATTTGACCATCTTAAGTCGGTTTTACCAGACTCAAAATTGTTTTGTTGGCTAAATAAAAATATGTAAGGTCACAGCAGGGCTTGCAAAAATGCTGTGAAAAAAGGACCTAGTTGTGCATGTGTGAGTGGATCTAGCAAAAACCGGGCTGAAGGTGGAATTTTTATAAAAATTAAATATTTCTAAGGCGATTTCAAGCAAAATATTTTAACTGAATGCAAAAAAAAAAAAAAAGGCTAATCTTTCATATCATCAGCAAATCTCAACTTCTATAGAAAATGTGTCCACTTTTGGAGAGGTTTCTCAGGAATTCGGTCTTTCACCTTAATTCCGATTTCACCAGATCCACTCACATGCTATGGAGCAGAGATATCTTACATTAACTTTAAAATAACTTTTTATCTTTTTGTGTAAGATATCTCTGGTATGGAGTCCAGGTGGAGTTAAGCATGGAATCAAACCACTCCTTCAGTTAACAAGTCAAAATTGGGCAAAAAGAAAAGGTTGTATGTTGCAAAACCCCGAGTGAGAAATAAAACCCAAACAATACAAAGCAAACTAAAGAGAAGACAGAAAACAATTTAACACAGCAGACTGTGGCAACTCCACAATGAGAAAATACCTGGTGGTCCCATATCTCCTTTTTCTCCTCTCCGTCCATCCCAGCCTCTACCGCCAGGCAGTCCGGCTGTTCCCTTCTCTCCCTTGGGCCCTTCAAGTCCTGCTGGACCAGGCAGACCTCGAATGCCAATGCCCGAGACTCCCTGAGGGCCTCGTGAGCCAGGTCGACCATCGCCTCCTGGTGCTCCACGGCCACCCTGATACATTACAGGAATTAGCGAGTGCGTGAATGAATAAATAAATATATTAGATAGCTGAAACGTACCCCGCTATACAACAACAACAAAGACGTAGAAGAAGAAGAAAGAAAAAAGAAAAAAATACATTTCCATTCTTCTAATTGCATTATTATAATATTTTTATTTACATTTATTTTTTGTTCCTTTGTTATTTGTTGATAGGTTAGGGCTTTGTAATTACAACTCTCTCTCTCTCTCTCTCTCTCTCTCTCTCTCTCTCTCTCTCTCTCTCTCTCTCTCTCTCTCTCTCTCTCTCTCTCTCTCTCTCTCCTTTTTCTTTTCGTCACACTTCAGTGTTGTAGTAGGCCATATTGCGACCCAGTGACGCCGTACACGCATATGTGAGCGTGAACAAGATTAATGATGAGGTGAATGAATGAGCGTTTGGGCGGATGAAGGTTTGAAGTCTGAGTTTGGTAAAAGCAAGTCGACACGACAATAGTTACGTTGTGCTAGAAAAAAAAAAAGCAAGACAGAATATAGCAGAAGGATGGGACAGGGGGTGACCTTACCAGAAGCGGTGAGCGGATGAATCTGAGATGAACTGAGTTAACTTATGAATGGGCTGTTGTTATAAGTTCGTATGGTCCTCAAGTGTTTTGGGGTGGAGCCCATACATATACATACCTACTCCTAACACTGTCCTAATCCTCTACTCTAAATCTTATCGAATCTCTAACCCTGCCCCTTGCCCTTTCAACCAAACAACAGGAGGAAAACAAAAAGAGAATCTGAAAGAATAATTTATTGAGGCTGTTGTGAGGAGTATTTCGAGAGGAGCTCTCTAGCTCTGGAGTCACAGAGGCTTTCTAACACGTACCCCCAGCGCAAAACACACGGGGACCGTAATACTTCACGGCATTCAAATTCCAGCATTACAAAAAACAACAACAAGGACAACAGAAACAACCCACCATATCTCCTTTGGGCCCCGGAAAGCCAACCCCACTGCGGCCTCTCTCTCCTTTAGAGCCCTGAGAAACAATCAATTAAAAACATGATAATCCATAAACAAAAAGTAATAAACATTGCCTTAAATACATAACATGAGTAATCTACCCTCACATTTGATATGAATAGATAATAATGATAAATGATAAATTATGTATTAATATGGCGCCCTATCATCTAGGGGGTCGCAAGGCGCTTCGCATTTTTTTTTTTACATTTCATGTAAAACATAAATACATTAAAAGATGCAAAATATTAGTCAGTTTTGTGGAACTACTGTCACCAGTCAAAGCTTGGACTCTTTCAAATTCATGTAACAAGTTACTCAAATTTCGTAATAAATTTTGACATATAGGCAGTTTTTACTTTTCCAAAGAGTAGGCAAAGTTTACTGCCTCAGTCATGTCTTGTTTACCAAAGAAATGCCAAATAAAGTTCTGTTTACCTTTTGCCCCTTCAATGCTTGAAGATAAGATTCAATTTGAGATTCAAATCTGGCCCCGTCTATGACTTGCCCGTTCAGGTAAAGCCGTCCTGGAAGGCCTGGACTTCCACGAGGCCCAGGACTGCCCTGGTCGAAATGAATAACAATAATTTTGCAAGTAACTTGGTTATTGGATAAAGTTGTTGAGTAAAACTTACCTGAGCGAATATTTGTGCCATTTGGCCAGATTGGATTTTGTTTTCACAACGAACTTTAGGGTAAATTTTCTATATAGCTCTAGACCTTGCGGCCTTAATTCTTAGTTTTTTCAACTCCATGTTTTGCACAACTGAGAAATTTCATGTTAAACGACCTGTGAAAAAACTATGAAAAAACCTGATGTTGCCACAATGCATTTTAAACAAGTGCCGAAGTGTGCATTTGTTATACCCCTTCCACATACTAAAAGAGCTCCACTTTTAAAAAAAAAAAACGGAGATACAACAAATATGAATTAAGGTCGTGTTTTGTTTGCCCTGCGACCTTTTTGGGTAAAATTTCTAAAAAGTTCTAGACCTTCGTCGGTCAGGGATGACCATGGAATTTTTCTTCTTAACCGTATTGACTGCCTGCGCCGCAGGAATAGCGTTATTTGTGGCTTAACAGGCCGCTGCAATGCATGTCAATCTAAATGCCCTATATGTGTTGAAATAATAAATCAATACTTTATATATTTCAGGACTTGTCCATGCCTTGGCACCAGTTACTGACTAAACCACAAACTTTTATATAGGTTACAACTGATACCCAGATCATAACAGGACCATTGATAATTACCGACACTAGGACGTCTATTCTTAAAACAAAAAGTATTTTTCTTCGATATTCATTTCGCCACACTGCCAACCGAACACTAAAGTGAACTTTTCGCGAGAGCGAAGACTGATCTTTACTCATCCTGACTGAAATATGAAACTGCAAGGTAGACTGAAAAAACATTATGTGAATTTGTATCACTGAAATCCCACAAGAATAAGATTGGCCAGGCTATTATGTCTGCCCGTTTTGTTTGTCTAAACTTACGTGAAGTCCATCACAACCAGGCTCCCCCCTGGGGCCAGACTGTCCAGGGAGACCAGCCTCACCCTGCAATGAAAAGACAAAGTTATTATTACGTTTCATTTTAACTTCTAACTGCATCATCGGCATGATTTTCATTATAATCTATTTCTTTTTCCTTTCCGTTGTCCTTATTCAGTAAAGACATTTACAATGGTTGCGGGACAGAATGTTTGTTCCTCCTATTTATCATAAGCTTATTTGTTTCCATTAAACTACCACAGCATAATTCGATTCCATTCTTTCAGTTTTAAATTAAATCGCTCAATCCCAATGAATCTGAGGGACACATCTATTAGTGTGGGACTCTCAGAAGCTGTTGTTTTTGTGTGTGTCAATTTTGTTGTGCTAAGGTAGTGCCAGTTACTACATCAAAAAAGGAACTGTTTGTTATGTCCTTTTCATTTGTTTTTGTTCTTATCTGTTGCACTGGACGCCAACTAAATTTCATTCACTCACTCACCTCCAGTATTCATTCTTTGTTCTATACGAAGAATAATGCAAATGATAAAGTTTATAATTATATGCATTCTTTCTCCTGCATGTCTTACATTCTTTCCATCCATCCCAGGTGAACCTTGAGCTCCTGTGGGTCCCTGAGAATGAAAAGAAGATAAAAAGAATAATATGAAAATTACATGTCTTTCTATTCAATTGTTTGGTTTCCTTGATGTGTCTGCCTGCCTGTCTGCCTGTCCATCTGCCTGTCTGCCTGCCTGCCTGCCTGCCTGCCTGCCTGCATATATGTGTGCCTGTCTCTGCATTTCTGTGTCCTCCCGTATGCCTACAATCAATCATGTATTTGCAATATATGTGTGTGAGAGTTCTCATAGTTGTCTGTATACAATATGACACTTGGAAAGACAAAACAGATAGATACCATTCGCCCTACAATAATATTCAAAAACAGATTAAATCAAAGTGCATTAGTGAATTAAACTACATCTCATTTCGTTTATTTTAGGCCTCATTTGTTCTGGACAATGTTTCTCAAGCATGTATGACTTCTGAGTGCAGCGGCAATCTCTGTAACCTATTAATTAATTAATTTTACCACCAAACGCACAATTTGGCTGACAGAAATAATATTTACAATGACCTTCATAAGTCCCCCCCTCCCCTCCCCCCATTCACCCCCCCCCCTCCCCAATTAAAATATAAACGAAATCATGTACTTGTTACATAAATCTGCATTGAAGACTCTTTCACAAGACAAGTTTTGCTGTTGTTGCAATGATTTTATATTTGGTTATATCATATCATATTATAATGAAGGTGAGGGTGAAAGTTCTGCATTCAAAGGCCCTTTTTGGGAGGGCCCAAAAACTCTGGAAGTATTCTCATTGCCTTATAACTCCACTTATTGTGATGTAAGGGGATAATATAAAAATGCTGAAAACTCTGGGTAATTTTTTCATTTTGCATAATAATTCACACGTAAAATTCGCAACAAACACTTCCGACTCCATGCTTTTAGAACAAGGACACGCTATTATAATCTAATTTTAGTACCCTGACGCAGTTTTCCTCATCGTTCATTCGCTGAAGGAAGCAAATTGTGGATTAACGAAAACATGGATCGCCTGTAAACTTTAGCGAAAAAAGGTAAACAAACTCCAAACTTGGCGCGGAATCCGAGTTGATACTGCTTCTGTCATTGTATTTCTTTGTCTCGAAGGAACTTTACTTTGTGTCTTAGATCTAGATCATAATAAGTAATAAAGATATTTCTCCCGGGCAGGGCCGGGTAACTCGGCTTGTGTATATAATATGCATAATGTAATATTTGCTTCATATATTCCATAACAGTTGTTTAGAATGTATCGAAGCGAAGTCATGGGAAGCCGCTGCCTCAGAACGCGCTGGGAGCAGTTAGTGATGCAAGGTCTCTGACTGATTGAAGAGACGGTTGAGCAACAGACTGAGGCGAACCCGAAGAGAAGCAAGGCCGGCATGTTAACTGACAACCGAGCGTCATGCTTTGGCAGCACCATCTGTGGAAGGGACTGTCACTCCCGAACAGACTTGTCCAGCCACACACGATGCTGCAGCAGCAGATTGAAACATACAGACATCCAGAGCACATGCTGATAGTCTTTCGAGGCTGACGGATGGTAACTCAATGGAATGAAGATTTGATATTGGGGGGGAAAAAGCACTGATTAGGCCAGAACTAAATGAGATTAATTTTCAGAATACGAACAATAAATACATTATAGCATGCAAGAACTGGTACGGCTCCTATACAAAAACAAGGCGTATACCTACCCTAAATCCTCTAGGGCCAGATGGCCCCCTCACACCTGGGTCTCCTTTCAAACCGTCAGCACCTGGCGGGCCAGTCAAGCCTTGGACACCAGGGAAACCCTCGGGGCCAGGCAGCCCCCTGTAACCCTATCAAAACAATCACAGCCAATGTATAATGATCAGTTCCACAGGGTTACCCAGTACTGTACTACAATGGTTATTGCTATTAATTTCACAGGCAGTAATTTCAAACCCTAATTTAACCCATATTATACCTGAAATATTTTTTTTTTTACTTTTTTTTCAGATTTGTTAAAAAATCTTTTCTATCCATTCAGGTAACATTTATCACATATGTCTAATAAATTTTAATCTTTTCTATCCATTCAGGTAACATTTATCACATATGTCTAATAAATTTTAATCTTTTCTATCCATTCAGGTAACATTTATCACATATGTCTAATAAATTTTAATCTTTTCTATCCATTCAGGTAACATTTATCACATATGTCTAATAAATTTTAATCTTTTCTATCCATTCAGGTAACATTTATCACATATGTCTAATAAATTTTAATCTTTTCTATCCATTCAGGTAACATTTATCACATATGTCTAATAAATTTTAATCTTTTCTATCCATTCAGGTAACATTTATCACATATGTCTAATAAATTTTAATCTTTTCTATCCATTCAGGTAACATTTATCACATACGTCTAATAAATTTTAATCTTTTCTATCCATTCAGGTAACATTTATCACATATGTCTAATAAATTTTAATCTTTTCTATCCATTCAGGTAACATTTATCACATATGTCTAATAAATTTTAATCTTTTCTATCCATTCAGGTAACATTTATCACATACGTCTAATAAATTGCTGAACAAAAACAACACTGTCATGTATTTATTAACCAAAAAAATGGGAGGAGGGCGCAAGTAGAAAATTGAGTTTTAATAAAGTTCTTGGACTGTGAAAAATTGATTACCCAGGTCTCCAATAATATGTGGCACGGTTATCCCATTCTTAAATTCAATTTTCATCCGCAGTGTCTCCTATTCTGAATCATTGTTCAAACTATATATATTTCACCCTTTCGTTAGTTGCCGGTAAAATCTCGTAAACGAGTCTTGATATAACTATGGTATAACACCTAATTGTTTACATTATCAGTATGTACCTACAAGTATCATGAGCACTATCTACCCTCGAGCGTTGCCCACCTACCGGTTTGCCTTGTGGCCCTGGAGGTCCACTGCTCCCAGGCACACCCTGAAATCAGAGAAAAGGCCAGGTCTGGTGTGGTTAGTGTTCAGAATAAAGCGGGCGTGAAAGAAAGAAGACAAACAAGTGATCAAGGCGGTGCTCGAACCCGCGACTTCTGCTGTGGCACCAATCACCTTGTCAGGATGCAGACACCGCCATTCGGCCACGCCGTTTGTATACGATTGTAGCTGAACTATCAAGCGATGTCTCTTACTAACTTGACTATTCATGGGCTAGGCCCAAGCCCGCCTGGGTTACATCAAAACACAGACAGGCAGGCAGGCACACAAGCAGACAGGCAGACAATAGATGTGAAATTAGAGGAAGGAAATAAAAGTAACTAATGAGCCCTTTGCATGAAATGGCAAGGGGAAAGAAGAGGAGAGGGGTAAATCAGGTCAAATGCAGATAAACACGTTTATGACCCAGTGGAGTAACTTCAGTGTTCTATCTCCGTGCAACAAGGTACGGTAACTGGTGACTCCCTTCTCTTCCTACCTGAACCAACCCGTTGAGCAAGACCATTGTATAACAGCTGACAGAGAAAAGCTATAGGTGGAATGTTCCCACCAAAATACAACTAGAAATGACAGAGATCTATCAGTATGTGACATTGAACAAGGCACTTTCTACTGATGGTTTGCTCCAACCCCTCTTTCTCTCGCTGACACTCACAAATACATATACAGCCAGTGAGACAAATACGTGCACAGAGAGAGAGAGAGAGAGAGACAGACAGACAGACAGACAGACAGAGACAGAGAGAGAGAGAGAGAAAGGAAGTTCTTATGATTCATAGGCTATAGTAGGCTTATTCGATCAGTTCGTCTTATTTACTCCAGTTTCGATTAGCGACCTTAGTTCTTGATTGTTCCAGCTCCACTTTTTGCACAAACGAGAAATTCGACGATAAAAATTGCGGCTTTAGTTATCATTACAAGGAGATAGAATAAATGGGAACTATGAAACAGTATAAGTGCCGCAACGCATTTTAAACAAGTGTCAAGGTGTACCTACATTTGTTATACCTCTTCTACATATTACAAGATCTCCAGTTTTTTGTTGTTTTCTTTAGAAAATGGAGATAGAACAAACAAGAACAAAGGTCGCGTATTGACTGCAGGTAAAACAACTTTTACTGTGTTTTTGAAACGTTTCTGAAATGTCGGGTAATTGCCCTCTCGGCCAATGGATTTTTCAGCTAGGGGACAAAGATAGGAGGGGGACGCGGGGTGAGAAGATCTGTGTCTGACTTCTACCTGCTGGCTGGCAGATAGCCCCACAAAAAAATCGTGTCCAGATACCTCTTGTTTTGCGGCCAGGCATGGAGTTACACTTAACAACGACAGGAAAGACAATGCATCGCAGACTAGACTGGCTTGGCCTTTGTGTTTGCCCAGTTCGGTGGCATTTGAACGAGAGGTCATGAACTTGTACCGACAGGCAGGCGGCGCACGACACTGTCGAAGTATACCCACGTGACCCTCAATAAGGCAATGATATCGATAAGACAAGGAAGTTTGTAGAAGTTTCTTCAATAAAATAGAAGCCCAGGCGCACAAAATTGCCAACAGCATTAGGCTGAGGCCCCCGAGAAACAAAGGACCTTATCCACAAAATTGACTTTGTTGGGTTGCTGTGGCGTGACGATCGTGTCGCATTCTTTAGAATCTAGTCTTTGCTATGCGCGCACCGCGCACAGTCGAAACTCGGGCTCATGACAAAGTCAACGGGAATATAAAAATCTAAGATACGACTGTGGAGCAACATTCTTTTTTTCGTGGGGGCGGGGGAGGGGGTGGCGCAAATCTTATTACAACATACTTAGCCAGTTCGTTTGTCAGCACATATCTAATTTTGGTGTAGATACCTTGTGGATACACCAAAGCCTGTGGGGTAGCGCAGAATTACGCGCACACGTAGAATTATTTTCACAATGTGGTAACGGAGCTTAGATATACACTACTGAGCAATATCAAAATTGGGCAAAAAGAAAAACGTGTATGTAGCAAAGCCTCGCGTAAGAAATAATACCCAAACCGAGCATGAGCAAATTCTCCTCTAGCAAAATAAGCTGAAGACGGAGGTATCTGGCCAGAGTAGGGCGCTTAACTTACATACCACGCACCCTTTTCACAAAAACTGCACTCTTCTCAGCACTGCGAGAAACATAATTGGCCCAAACCCACCGACCTGAATATCAAACTCTATGGTGCTCTACCAGAACTGCCGAAAACCGTGGAGTTTCTTAAAAGAACAAATCTGCAGATTTAAATTGGCGAACAAAAGAAGAAGAAGAATACCCAAACGATACAATGCAAACGAAAAGAGAAGACAGAAAATCCTCAGTATTTCGGCTGTCGCTTTTGTCAAGAAAAAAAAGAAGAAGGAAAAACAAGAACAGAGAAAACAATCGAACAATAAAAGATTTCAATAGGAAATTTATAGAATATAAACAGAATATGGTGAACTTATCTGCTAGTTCCTGCTTGGTTAGCAGCATAAAAGCACGCCCGTCTGCCAATGTATGGAAGCTCGAAGAAAACAGACAGACAGATGGGCGGACGCACAGAGCGACAGCCAGACAAACAGACATACTGGTGCACAGACAGATAGGCAGGTAGGTAGATAGGTAGGTCGATAGGTAGGTAGGCATTTAGGTAAACAAACAGACGGACGGATACGAAGAAAGCAAACAGGAAGCACTAAGATACAGTAATCACAATAAAACGTATGTACTGGTACTTAGGTGTGTGTTTTGCGGGTATCTGGATGTATGATACAGAAAATAACGTACCAGTGAACTATAACTTAAACCCGAACATTATAGATGTACAGTGCATTCAGTTCTATCATACCTGAGCACCTTTCAGTCCCGCTTGTCCAGCGGCCCCTGGCTCACCTGTGTGCCCCTTAGGTCCAGGCAAACCCCCCATTCCAGGGGCCCCGGGCGGACCAATCCCGCCTGGCTCACCTTTCCTGCCTGGGAGACCCTGGTCGTATCAAAATAGAGAAAATCATTAACATTTGTTAGGCATTACAGACGTATATATGTGTGTGTAGGGGGAGGGGGGCGACATGAGAATAATACTGAATGGTGTTTGCTTCATGAGACATAACAATCAAGTTAAATTTTTTGTTGTTGAATGCATTTCAATGCTTAAATTGCTAACGGCAGCGGTTCTCTCTCTCTCTCTCTCTCTCTCTTTCTCTCTCTCTCTCTCTCTTTCTCTCTCTCTCTCTCTCTCTCTTTCTCTGTCTCGCACGCTCCCTCTCTGTTTCTCTCTCTCCTTCGCAGTCTCTCTCTCTCTCTTTCTCTCTCTCGCACGCTCCCTCTCTGTTTCTCTCGTAAAATTTCTCTCTTTCTCTCTCTCTCTCTCTCTTTCTCTCTCTCTCTCTCTTTCTCTGTCTCGCACGCTCCCTCTCTGTTTCTCTCTCTCTCCTTCGCAGTCTCTCTCTCTCTCTCTCTTTCTCTCTGTCCCTGCCCCCCCCCCTCTCTACTCTGATTCTTTCCTGTCTATTTGTTTCTTCCTTGTCTCTCCTGTCTCTCTGTCACATAATATACTTTTCCAACAACCATTACTTACCATACTTCCCTTCAAATCAGCGCAAGAACAGCCTCTATTACACTGGTCCTGAAAGCAGAGAAATAATTACAAAGGAACTTAAAGTTTTATATATTACCAATGTTTCCCTGGATATACCAACTTTCGCCCCTTTCCTTCTCTTCCCACTTTTATCCCTCCCCTCCCTCTCTGCCCCCTCACCCTACCCCTCTCTCCATCTTTCTCTCTCCCGGTCTCTCTCTCTCTTTCTCACGTTCCCGTCTCTTTCTCTCTCTCAGCACCCCCTTCCCCCTTTAGCCTTCACTCTTCTGTCTATCTCTCCTTTTCTGTGTCTTTCTGTCTCAGTCTACACATAAATGTCTTAATGCGTGGCGTCTGTGTTTTGTTTGTACGTATGTGCGTGTGTGTGTGTGTTTGAGAGAGAAGGGGGGGGTGTCACATCGATAGTCAGAGGTTGGGGGTTGAGAGAGACAGTGGGATAATAAAATGTATGTGAGACAGACAGACAGACAGATAGACGGACAAACAGGCAGGCAGACAGACAGACAACGAAGAAGAAAGACAGACAGACGAAGTTTTGCGATCCCCGAAACTTTCAGGGTACAGATCGAATCAGAAAGAGAGAAAAGGAGAGAACGACACATGCACACATACACATACAGAAAGAGATGGGCCAGGGAAAATTTCTAACGCCAGGGAAGGTCAGATAATGAACACACAGGTATTCAAACTGGGCTCCATGCGGACCAATTAACTTGGTTCTTTGCTGTCATGCCCAGGTAACCCCCCCCCCCCCCACGACCCGCTTCCACTCTCCCGCTTTGCTGTTCAGCTTAATTACACCCATAAGTTTCACTCATGCCTTGATAATAATAATTGTTCTTCACAATAAAGCATGTTGCCATTATGATATCACTGTCACCCATTTCATGGTAAAGACAACCAAATTACAGCCTATAGCTGTAATGTAAATATTGCGTTATAATTGCTCAGCTTAAGAAATGTATGCCTGGGCATCCCATTAATGTCTTGACACCTCATGTACTTCCAGTGAATAATGGAACTGGTTTAATTATGTATCCCAGTTTCTCGAACCGGTAAATAAATCGCCTGAACCGAGTGGGAAATGGCTCTTCGCGACCTTAATTCTTGTTTGATCAAACTCTACTTTCTGCACAATTAGAAATTCGACATTAAACGTTTGCGGCTTTAGTATTATGATGAGGGGTTAGAATAAATCGGAAGTGTGAAACAGCTTGATAAGTAAGTGCCACAATGCTTTTTAAACAAGTTCCAAAGTGTGCATTTGTTATATCTCTTTTACATGCTAAAAGATCTCCAGTTTTTCATAAAATGGAGATACAAAAAAAAAAAAGAACTAAGGTCGCGACTTTTTCATCGGTAGCAAGGGTAATTTCGATCGGAACTGAATCTCTGGTTCATAATGAGTCCTCCCTACCTCTGTTTTATATGTACAGAATGTCTTTCGTGAATAAAAATGCCTAAATAAATGAGATATTATGGCTCTATAATAGGACCCAATCTCGAGTTGCTTACAGGCTGAATCAGCTGTTTCATGGAAAATGTAAGGATGTTTTTTTGAGATTTGAAATTCTGTACAGCAGAGCTGACTGTTGTTCGACCTAACTTTCGTTATATAGACCGTGACAATCTGGACCATTTGAACGAATTAAGTTTTGGCTACGTATCAATTTTAAGGATTACGGTTAGGTTTGTGCTTATCGAACTGATCATGGCAGTAATTGTAATAAAATGGTACATTAGTAATTACAATAGGAACAAAAGCTACTACATTAGAGTTGTATCTTGATAGCGTCGGGGGCGGGGGGAAGAGTAAACTGAGTAAAACAGTTTGTAAATGACCCATGAAAACACTCTTTAGATAGTTACAGTCCAATTGTGGATTCGGCCGGGATGTGATAAATCTGAATAGATAGGCCAGGCTGGTGTGTGTAGAATGTTGGTGAAAGTTGCTGTATACCGTCACTAAATCTGTCGAAAGAACATTTTCAAACCACAGGAGCACATTATCTGACTTAGGATACTGAGCACTATGGAAAGTAATACATAGTACAAGTCTTTACGAGATCTTAACCTGGCGAGGCCTTTCAAAGCTATGATCGCCACCCAGGGCTTCATGCCCCAAACTACATTTAACTCTCTCTGTCTCTCTCTCGTTCTCTCTCTCTCTTCCCCCCCCCCTCCCCACCCAGTTCTCACTCGTCATCCCCTCCTCTCTCTCCCCGTCTCTCATTCTCTTCTGTTCTAGTTTCACTCAATATAATCTCAGGACAAAAGTATGCTGTCAGCAGTTATATGAGCCAAGAATATAATATGGCATCAGTAGAGGGTTAACATTCCACGCCCCAGGGGTCAAAGCAGTAAGCACATTTGGTCCCCAGAAAATTTAGTCTTCTGAGTGAAGAGATCAACCAATCCATTTAGACTTGTGGTTCTTAAATTGTGGAAGGTTTTGCTTTTTGGGGGGTAACTCTGGGATTTCAGGGTGGAAATACCTCGAATGTTTAATCACGCCTTGCGGAGGCGCAGAGTGCCTTTTACATTTGTTTAGTTCAAGAATGTAAATAATTCCATTTCGGAGATCTTCCTGAATGCGGAGATTAACGAGATATCGCGTATGTGCCAATAAAGTCACTGTCGTCTTGATGAAATCATCCGGTCTGTGAATAGTGAATAATATTTCAATTTTCATTGCTGATTTTCATTAATCAGCGTTGCCATATCAGTGTTGTTAGTAATGTGGAACCGAAATGATGTCCTCAAAACCGCCAGCAAAAGTACAGACTCAACCATTTCATTGTATATTGATGAAGTTGTCCGGAACTTGCATATATTATGGAAACATTGATGAACTTAGTTGGTATAAAAAAAATAAAATTCGATTGTACTCTGTATAATATATTTGCCGCCATTTAGTTTTGTCATGTGATCATTTTTCAGTGTAAAATTTCAATTTCTAGTAACATGATTATTGATTACACAACGCAAATTGCATTCAACTATTGTCAAGGTCGAGTAAAATATAGCGTAATCATTTTCTGAGCAAATAAATCTCACACACAGTCCTGATAACTCAAAATACTGCGCAAACAAAAATGTCAGAAATCCAAAAGCCTTTGAGAGTTAAAAACTGCCAATGGGAGAAATAAAGGCATACGACACAGATGTAAGAGATAACAAGTTTTAAAAAGTTAAGAACCACTGATTTAGACATATTTTTTAAGTCAGGCAATCTGATACCTAGACCGTGTGAATAACAAAATTAGAACGATAAAGTTAATTTGACAAGAACACGCCCATCCGCCCAGTCAAACAAAAAGTACGTGCAATCACGTTACCTGTCGGGGTCTGTACAGCACATCTGGCCAGGTTTCTTCACCTTTATAGAAAAAAAATGAGGCAGGATTATTTTAGTACTAAAATCTTGCTGAGGCAGCGTTTTTTATTCCATTTTATAGTGTTTTTTCACGATTATTATTTTCAGTTCTATGTATTGTTTTTATGTGTTTATTACATTTTCCCCTTTTATTTACATGTCCATTTTTCTCAGCCTTGACACTAAATAGAAAAAAAAACTTCAACTGTGTCCTTGAATACATTTTTCAATTTACATTTTGATTAATTTCTCTTTATATTTAGTTTTTCTCTTAAAATGCATGAGTGTTTTTAAGTTTTATTTACCATTATAATTTTTTGCATTATAAATTTTTGTTTTAAATGTTCGTTCACCTCTCTTAGAAAAATGGAGGAAATCGACACATACACACACACAAAAAAACCCAGCCATCAAGGAGAAAATACCTTTGTCTTGGTTTTGTGGCTAAGTTTACAATGTAATTATTATAACAAGTTATGGCTTTCCACAACCTGTTTTCTCTAGAGTGCTTCTTGGGGAGATAATACGCTACAATAACACTGCTGACACAGCCACATATCAACAGGGTCGGTTTTATGTTGCCCTGGGGAACATCCATAAAGTATGAACGCTCGGTTTTGGCACCCCCCCCCCTCCCCCCGCCTCCTCATTCCCCCTTGCACGCTTTTCATACGCTTGGTTTCAGCTCCCCCTCCCTCCCCTCGTGCGAGAGTACTGCCGCTGAACTGGTATTGGTTCATGATGATATCTTAATAACTTCAAGCGGCATTTTACATGAACTATCTAACTGTTACATTAGATATACGTGATATACCCTTCATTCGAATTTTATGTAATCCCTTGACCAATTTTGCTGAAAAATAAACATAAAACGAACCATTTTAACATTACCATGATTGGAAAGTTTACGTAGGCCCCTTAGAAATCTTCTCTCCCCCAGGGCACGCCTTTCAAACGCTTGGGGCATCCGCCTTCGAAGGTACGTACTTACTGGATGGCCCCTAGGTGCTGCAACAGTTTTGTCACTGACGAAGATTTTGACACTGGTGACAGGGCAGGCTCAGGCCCGTCGTGGCTGGGGGGAAGAGCTTTCATACCTCTTTTTTTTTTCGTATCTTCTTTCCATCCTATTCCTTCTGTCTTTCAGAACACGTATTTTTACATAATTATACACAGTAAGGCACTGCACATTTTCTCACATCTACCAGCAGGCTGTATGTATTCGATACGCCAGAAACAAAAATAATCAGTTTCCATGGCTGGAACTTACACAAAATGCTGTTAAAATCGACATTAACTCAGCGGCAGGAACGGCCATGGTCACAAAGGTTGAGGACGATAGTTCACGACCTTAGTTCTTGTTTGTTTTATCTCCATTTTATGGAAAACCTGCGATCTTTTAGAATGTAGAAGAGATAGAAGTACAAATGCACGCTTTTCCGATTTATCCTAACTCCTTATCATAATACTAAAGCTACAAACGTTTAACGTAGAATTTTTCAGTTGTGCAAAAAAGTGGAGTTGGAACAGACAAGAACTAAAGCCGCTAGTTTGCTAAGAAAAACGAAAAAACCGTACAACAGCCAGAGCCTTACGGATATGAACAGACTGACGGAAATGCTGCAGAAAGAACGTGGCCATTTCTTTTTTTCAATAACCTTGCCAACAAGCGGAGTCCAGCATTGCAAAATGAAAGGTCTTTGTCCCAAATTTATTGCAGTATGGATCTTAAATTGTTGAGGATCTAGCATTGAGTATTCATGCACCGGCGCTCCAGGCAGTGATTCAGTGGTTAGAGCAATTAACTTCGATGTGAGGGGTTCTAGAACAAATTCCTAAGGGGTGGGGTCCAATCTAATTTAGGTGTGTTGAGGGCACACACACTTGCCGACTGACTGAACGGATCCAACACTTTCTCTCTGATAGAGCCGCTTTGTGTTGAACAGGGACGGAGTTCGAACTGGAGACCCCTCCCATTCGGGCTAAGGACTCTAACCGCAGGGCTCAGAAAACAAACTATAATGTCGTCCGTGCCGTGATGGTATGTGAAATCGCAAATTTTACAGGAGAAAGGAAAAAACAACAACTGAATTGCTCTTCACGTAAAGACGCTGGAGTACTAAAACCCGCCTAGAGTTAATATGTAGGATTGGTCATGAAACATACTCATGGATCATGGTTGTGTCAAATAATATATTTGTCTGGTGAAAATAATGCTATAGGAGTTGACGCATTTATCATGGCGGTTATTGCTGCAGTGAACTTTCGTTAATGTCTTAGTGAGGTACAGTTAGAGACAAATAATGGACAAATCCGCTCCTTAGTATAGGGAACGGGATTGAATGACACAGGTACTATATTTAGATTTACGTCATGGGACATTCGAACTGTTCAACGCCGCGGTTAAGCACAGTTATGGACTTTGTACACACTTTTCATGTGCAGTTGATCTTTGTGCCTCGAATCGCCTTTACAAAGTCCATAATTATAACTTACTGTGCTTAACTCTAACAGGGTGACAGACCGGCAAGGTATAACTAGCGTGGGAAGATAGTTAACGGCGGGGAGACAGAGTTATTGTAGGCCAGAGGGGGAAAGTAGCCGATGCAACGGAAAGCGTTTTGACACCCGGAAAGGGTAGTGTTTACTTGACCGCCGTACTTGACGATCAGATCACCTGGGAATTGCTTGGGGGGGTAGAGATGCTTCAATAGTATTTGACGTGGAGTCGACGGGGGTGGCTATTAGGATAACTAATGTACACTCGGTGAGCGTCTTGGGACGCTACCTGACTGGGTATAAATCCCCGAACGCCCCTTCCAACTTCAGACCGCTGAGAGCACTCACCAGCTTCGTGCCGAAGAGGAGACCACAACTGCAACTGTAACTTTGTACTAGTCTTGTGAGTGGGGAAGGTCAGGGAACCCGCAAACATCCTTTGTCAGAGCGTGGTATCTTTGGTATCTTGTCGGCATTTGAGCTGTTGCTGAGTGAGGAGGAAGAACAACACCTTCTTGGCTTCTCAACTTCTTGTACTTTGATTAACGACATCGTGGCTTCTTGGTTTCCCGACCTATTGGTACCTGCCGATACCTGTTGATCTAACTGCTCAGTCAAGCCAGAGTAGAGAGGAAGAACCAGTGCCCAGATAGCGCCGTACACCCCTAAAGGAGAGGTTTCCTTAAGCTGAATGTACCCGTGTGTTTTATAAAATGTGCTAGAAATTGAATATTACGGAGCCTTTTAATTATGATGTATTGATTTGCATCAACTTCATTCCATCGAAATTCACATGAAATTGTATGACCTATGTTCCTATTATTATTGAATGAATTAATAATTATTGTATATATATAAGCAATACAGATATCGTTTGTTATAACTTATAGAAGAGAGATAGTCGATTATTTAGTGTGTTTGTGCCGTGCCCATCACGGCTGGTGTCAGAAGAAAGTTAGTGAGAGAAAGTGGAAACATCACAATGGTGTCAGAAGTGGGATCCTGCTAGTAAATAACATTTAATTTTGATCTTGGTTGTGTCAAGAGGCTATTGTGTGATTGTGCGGACAGGTCATCTGCCCTGAGGCGAGTGAGAGAGATTGACATTTACTAAGTTAAGTATTAATAAGTGGCGCCAACATACGACACTTTTCATGACTTCCGCGCGTTTGCCGCGAGGTGGTGGTGCGAAATCTGTGCACGCTAAAAGCCCTAGCTGAAAAAAAAAGCAAGCCTTAGTTTTGTGTACAAAAATTTAGCTTGAGATGAACTCTGTTAAACCTGAAAATAGCGTTTGTCTACGACCTACGGCGATGGAGAAGTTTGGGAAGATTGGTTGGCAAGTTCATCTCTATTTGGGGGCAAGGTGGTCTAGAGGCAAGGTACTCGCCTCTCATGCCAAGGTTCCCGGGTTCAAAACCCAGTCCCAGTGCAGGCATGTTGGAAATTGGGATTTTTCTTATATTTTCAAGTCCCTGATCCTATTGGGGGGGGGGGGGGTAGGATCGAGTACCTAGTCTTCTCGGATAAGGACGAAAAAATTCGGAGGGCCCGTGTGCACGTTGAGCACGTTAAAGATACCTTGGCTGTTGGAAATCGTAAAGACCAGGCCGAACAGGCCGCTGCCCGGGCAAACTTGAAATTAAGAGATTAAAATTTATCCATATCATCCCCCCACCAGCAACAACAAAATTTATTATTATTAATAAATAATCAAATATTATTTGAGTTGTGAGTTGTGAACTGCGCCCAACAGGCTGCGTTACAATTTGCTCTGAGATAGAGAGAGAGAGAGAGTGAGCGAGACAGGGAGAGAGAAAGAAGCAGTGTAGTGTGTTGAGCGCTTCGCAGGCGCTCCATTCTGCTCTGTGGTTGACATGTTGCTTCTGTAAAGCGCATAGAGCATTTTAAATGGATATACGATATGTAAATGCCATCCATTATCACTACCGTTATTATTATATATGAGCCCGTATATAAAGACATAGATATACATAGATCTAATGTATTCTACCATAGAATGCACTGCAGTTGGATATGTGTTAATTATGTTTGTATTTTGTTGTCTGGGACAGGCTGACATTTCGATGAACGTTGTCGAGAAATTATGACATTTGTGCACTTTTAGCAGCTGCTTCCTTAATTGTACTTTCTGGGTGTGTGTGTTGGGGGGGGGGGGGGGGAATTAACAGTACATACAAACCATTCATGCAAAATATGAATATGAAGAGTTTGTTTACTGTTTACTCTACAGTCAATGACGCTGTAAACAATGAGCACATTAAAGACGAAAGCCATATAATGCAATTTTTGTTTGTTCTGTTTACTTAGAGTATTTAGAATATCTGTGAACGTTTATTGTTGTACTTAGTGTTTAAACTCGCAGGTTTCCTCAGTGGAGATCCTATTTATATATATAGATAGATATTACACAGATATATACACACCGACTTTAAAAGTCCCCACCCAGAAAAAGCGCTCTTGCAATAAAACTGATGGAAAATCAAAAGCAAAACAAACTCTTATTGTAAACTATATTCTCTTCCTCAAACAAAATGGGTGAAACTCGCTCATGAACCTTAGTGTCGAAACAAAATTCATTCCTTTTTCCAGTCACCCCTCTCAAGCAAAATTTCAACATGGAATATGGTCACCACGGCTGTTGATACAAGCTTGAATCTGTCGTTGCATTGAACGGAGGAGCCTCGAAACCATCTGTTGGTCCAGATTATTCCATTCCTGCACCAAGGCATTTCTCAAATCATTCACAGTCGCGATGTTTCGATTTGAATTAACTCTTTGACCGAGTTGATCCCACAATGCTATATAAGGGATAGATCGGGAGAATATGGGGGCCACGGCAGAATGTTGAATGGTTGGTTATTGAGGAAGTTCGAACAAATTCTTGTTGTGTGTGCGATGGAGCATTGTCACACAACAGTCTTCACATTGCTCACCAGGATGACACCAGACTCTCATACGCCCATCCACGTGACTCAGATAGAAGCAAGATTCGTCAGAAAAGACAATCCCATCCCAATCAAGGCGAGTCCACCTGTATAGCACTGACATCATTGCAGTCGAACATCTCGGAGGGCCCTTGTAAGCTCAGCATCGACACGGGGCCGGCGATTTGTAAGCCCTGCAGCATGAAGTCGTCTATGAATAGTGTGTTCGTATACATTCCCTCTTCTGCCTTGAATCTGCCTTGAAGTTTCTGCAGCAGTAAGAAATTAGCACAGTGTGGCGATCTTCTGCTGGCATTGTAAATCTAGGCTGCCCGGACTGGGAGACGATCTTGCACTGTGCAGTGAGATTGAACCAGTAGAAAAGTCTACCAATGACCCTGTGATCACAACTGAATATGCGAGCAACCCTGCTCCGGCCTGTAGCATGCCAATGGCTTGAGCTCTCTCCTCAGTACTCAAGAGTGGCGGGACTGCTAAGTAGCAAAAACTTGATTAAAGTAAGAGAAAATTTGATTTTCTTGTTTACGTCGTTCAGATGAGCAGCACAGTAAAAACAGCATCGATTTACTCTCAAACGGTTCAGAAGTTAACGGCCCAAAAGGCGATATTAACGGTTTTCTGATTGGATGAGCTCAGCTCACAACAAACTTCACGGGATACCAATGTGCGAGAGCATTTCATGTCTGGGTGAGCTCGTTCTTTATCAGTTTGGTTAGTGCGTGCATGTTTACTACTGTTTTAATCAGTTTGAAAAAGGGGACTTTTTAAAGTCGATGTGTGCCTGCCAACAATGATGTATCCTCATCTGAGATATCAATTTGGTAGGTAAATTATATTAAGTATTATTATTATTATTTGGAGCTTGCCTCTCTGTCTGAGTAAAAGAAACCCCACAGTGACAAGTGTCCAGCTGAAGTGCTTCCATTACTTGAAAAATACATATTCTCTGCATGTTGTAAATTTTTACAGCTACTCTTGCGATCTTTATGGTGCGCATAATGTGCGGAACTAGTAGTGAACGGCAATACGCCAAAGGCCAATATTATGGCTAGGTGGCCTCAAAAGTTGACAGCCATCATACATTTCCCGAGACAATTAAAATGCACCAAAAAAGCAAGCATAAGTTAACATTTTTCCCACCTAAACCTAGCTGGAGAGGAACTCTGGTAATCCTGGAGATTTCGTTTCCCTACAGCCTACGACAATGGAGAATTTCGTGGAGAATGCTTCCCAAAGCCGTCTTTCATGTACAAGATAATAATTATGAATTCGTTATTGCGTCTACCGTGTGCTTTTGCTAAGACGCAGGAAGATAGGGGGGATTCTATGCCTTGAATTCATCTGTCTTGAAAATTCTGGAGAACAATAACAAATGTTTTGAACTGCCATCCTTTGTTATGTTACTCCTCTGAAATATTTTTTCAATATTTTTTCTAAGCGCCATTCCTTTGAACGGCATTTATGTCGTTGTTGTTGTTGTTGTTGATGCTCTGAGCTGTCATTCCTTTGAACAGATCCTCTTCTGTTTAGTTTCTATTCTTCCATCTTATTCATCAGAGTGTTCAAATGTACTCTACAAAACTATATTCATTTTAAGGAGAAATCTAGGATCCTAATTATTCGTGAATACTTAAGTAATTCCGGCCATAGCCAGAGGGGTTTTACAAAGTGTTTGTAATTAAACACACACACACACACACACACACACACACACCCATACATGCACACATACACACACACATACACACACACACACACCGCTTGCAAGACCCATGCAATTACTGTAATGGATCCCCATGCAATTACTATAATGGATCTTTGACCTAAACACTTCATCTTAAGATCTCTTGACAATGGTAACCCATTTACCACTAGGGCGGAGGATTCTTAAAGCAGATTAATATTGCAAATATCAAAGGAAGACGGCTTGTGTAGTATAGTAGGCTTTAGCCATGCGGTGATTTTGGGAAAAATAACACCTGGAAAATCAAGAGTCATGTAGATACCACTGTAAAATGTTTATGTAAAATCTTTGCGGACTCTGTGTTAGTAACAAATAAAATAAATAAATGTGAAGGAAATCGTTTGACAATATGTATAATTTATACATTCTGTGACGAACACAACTTAACTAACTATTTTTAATGTGGGCCTCTTACTGGGAGTTTTGGGGAGTCCCTCTGAAGCGTTCAACAACTACAAATCTATTCAAGATGCTTAAAACTACCGGAGCAAATTGGGGGCTAAAGATCTTACCTGTGGTGTAGGAGGACAGCAGACAGACCAGGTAAAACCAACATAAACATGGCAGCTCCATTGCGACAGTCTCCTCCTTATCTCTCGGCCAGTCGCTCACTTAACATCAGTAAACTTCACATTTTTGTGATTCTTTTGCTGTAAAACCATGCACAAAAGGACAAAAAAAAAAAAAAGCAGTCACACAGAATAGAACCCAACTGGGTTATTTGCTAAAAAAATCCATCGAGTAGAACTAAAGTGAAATAATAGAAAAATCGTTTGTAAGTCGTAAATCAACTAAGGATTAAAATGAAGCTTTGGCCTGACACTGGTAACGTTATTTACTGCGCGTTCTTTGAATACAGGATTATTATTCATTAACGTCCACTTTCAGCTTCGCTATTGTCACAAGACGCGATCAAGATATAATAGCGGTTATTAAAAGCCATTTTTGACACGGCTGAGTGTGAAGTGCCCGGTGAAGACACGCACACAAATACATGGTACATTTTTAGTTAATGCATCTTCATTAAGCGTTTGTTTATACATCCTTGAATGTGAAGGTTGAGGCATCTAACAGGCTTACTATGAATCTTGTTCCTGGCACGAAATTAGCATTCTGATTCTCTGTTTCTCAAGAAACACGGCAACTGAATTACAATTCTGTCATCCGGTTGTTGTCATGGCGAGTTTCTAATGCAGGATGGAAAGGTTAGGCGCGCAAATAAGACTTGCTGTTGTCTTGCAACCGTGTCTCAGTTCCATGTTCCTATGGACTCTGCAATATGCCCATGTCTTGCATGCCTGCGCATCTCTCTTCATTCGCCCACAGTTTAAAAAAATGCCACGCGGCTGCAACGCAAAAACAAGTCCCATGTCCGCTCCTGGTCTAACTGGGCTCCTTTAAAATAAACTTTCTTGACAAAAAAAAAAAATTGTCTTCCATCCTGCGACCTTAGGTCTTGTTTATTCGAACTCCACTTCTCGCACGACTGAGAAATTTAAACGTTAAACGTTAAACGTTTGCGGCTTTAGTATTATGATAAGAGTTAGAATAAATCGGAACTGTGAAATAACTTAATAGATGTCACAATGCATTTTAAACAAGTGTCAAAGTGGACATCTGTTATACTTCTTCTACATACTCAAAGATCTAAGATCTCCAGGGCTTCAGAAAATGGAAGTAGAACAAACAAGAATTAAGGTTGCCATAATCGCAGTTGTATTACCCTGCCGAGTTTGGTAATCAGATGTAACCACAGACAGCAGTGACGTACAACAATGTATGTATTTATATCAAGGCCAGACTACACAATGTCTGCAGTCACGCCGACTTCTCACTTAACCACATAATTGGGCTTTGCATCAGAACCACCAGGTTTTCTTGCCGTTAACCCTGCTAAGCTAACATCGCCCGTTCACTTCAGATATGGAACCACAACCACGTCTATTTTCTTCAAAGTTCTGTGTCATTGTTACCGACTTCTAACTATAGTAGCAGCTATAAAATGTGAGTGGATCAGGCAAATTGGGTTTAAGGTGAAATTTTTCCACCTCTTTACAAAATTAAACTGAAATATTTCTAGGACGATTTCAAGCAACATGTTTTAATGAACTGAATTCAGAGAAATGGCTAATCTTTTATTTTTTAAGCAAATCTCAATTTCCGTAGAAACCCCCCCCCCCCTCCAATTGGAGAGGTTTTTCTCAATGATTTGGTCTTTCATCCTAAGCCCCTAAGCCCGATTTCGCCAGATCCACCCAAGAATAATGTAATGTCTACCTTTAATTTCTCTGGTGACAAGCATATTTTGTGTAAGTAGTAGGAAATAGCAACCATGGCGGAGAAATGAATTGGGTTGGTGGCGAACTGAGTCAAGTCTCGGCTATAGTCTGAGAGATGTGAACTACGGAGTTGAACAAGACCTAGCGCACTGGCTAGTCCGAAACAAGTCTGCCTCACTAGTTCGGGCGTGTCGGGGCTATCTCGAGTCAGCTTGGCGCATTGAGACGAGGCAGACGCAAAGACAGAATTGACTCAGAGAGCCACCAGTCTTAAATTTCCAAACGAGTTGGGTTATACTATTTAAAAAATAATAATAACGACATCGCAGCACGTCTTTGTCAGCCACTTCGATAACGATCTTCAAATTGTATCATACATAAGTCTTACGAAATGTCGTGTCCTCGACGAGGTCGGCAAAAATCTATCTCTAGCGTTAGAAACTTAAGACTGCAATTTATATATTAAAAAAATAACACTCCACTGATACCATGCTCCACGTTCATTCAACAGATTGCATTATAGCAGTTCTAACCTTCTGATACTGAAAGTCCTTTCCTGTTTCCTTTTGTTTGTACTTCTCCCTTTGTAAATCGATGCCGTGGAAGGGACGAGCTACCGTGGGATGATTGTTGCGCTGGGTGGGAAAAGGCAGCAGGGCTGATAAGTAGCCGGGGTTCAAAGACGTTTTAAGATTACTATTATGAGTGTTGGCTAAGTTGTTATTATTTTCTGTGATATCTGGTCGACCTAATTGTGACAAATGTTACCTGTACGGCATTCTGAGACAATGATATAAATCAGTGATTCGCAAACTTTTTCTTACCACGACCCCATATCTGTTCTGTCGTATCAGCCGCGACCCTTCCTTCCCAACAACCTTACCCTGAGGCTGGCTACTGGTGGCCCGCAGAGTCAAGTCAGTTTTGTGTCTATTCTGACCCAGTGCACGAAGTCTGTCTTTTCCCCAGCTAGCTCTAGACAGGTCTGACAGCCCCGAACTAGTGTGCCAGTTCCCATTTAACTCCCTTGTCCACATTTCATACTAAAACAGAGACAAAACAAGATTGGACTCAGTGCGCTTATCAGCTTGACAGTACCTAGCTGTCTTGAGTGATTAGGATCAATATTACATTATATAACCATATTCAACAAATTCATGACAGGAACTAAAGTTTTTTTTAAAGAAATCACAAAGAAAAGGAACTTTTTTTTTCAGAACAAGAGCAGGCCCGCGCCCCACTGCCTGCAGCTTCAATGACCACACTTTGAGAGACACTGGTACAGGCTATTCTGTCTTACAGGGAAAAAAAAACTGTACACGCCTAACTAAGTCAAATTCACTTTTAGAAATGTGCCCTGTCTTTCCATTTTTTAGTTACATTTTTGTACAGTTGTTAATTCCTTCTAGTCACAATCAAGAAAAGTGGAAAAGGAACAAAGAATAAACCAAACTCAGCGCGAAATACTCATGTTTAGCGCAGCCTGTGAAGGTTCGTTTTCAGAATAATATACAGTAGTTTTCCTTCACACGGCAGTTCTGGTCTACTTGACCACACTGGGACCATCCCCCGGACCTCGCGCATAGAATTGTGGCCCCTGCACTGGCATTTCAATCCGATTTTTAAAAAAAATTCATTTCAAATGTTATGGTATTCTTCTTCTTCTTCTTATTATTATTATTATTATTATTATTATATTATTTAATTCATCATTTATACTTTTGGACCCCACACTGCCAATACTTCATACCATATCCGGTCTGCCTTGGCACTTATTCTACTTAAATATTCATCGTAAGTGCTTTTTTTTCATCCTTGTTATCAGCCGGTGAGAGCAGATCGAGTGAGGTCCAAGTGGTACTCTTTCCTTTTCATGTTAACACAGAGGGTAGCCCCCCCCCCCCCCAAAAGAAAAAAACAATAAACTGTGGCCTAAGTTTTACCCGCAACGTCATAGGATACCAAGAGGAATCAACTTGCCAAATTCCTTCCGGTGCACTGAGTGCCGTATCAATGATGTCAGCAATGTAGCATGCCAATGGCCGGAGCTCTCTCCTCAGTACTCAAACGTGGCATGACTTGATTAAAGTGAAAAAAAAATGATTTTCTTGATTGGGTCGTCTAGATAAGCAGCACGGTAAAACCAGCATCGATTTACTCTCAACTGTTTAGAAGGCGATATTAACCGTTTTCTGATTGGGTGAGCTCAGCTCACAACAAACTTAGTGATACCAATGTGCGAGAGTATTTCATGTTTGGGTGAGCTCGTTCTTTATCAGTTTGGTGCGTGCGTGCATGTTTACTACTGTTTTAATCAGTTTGAAATGGGACTTTTAACAGTCGGTGTGTATATAGAACAAAAAATACTAGTATGCACCATGGCTCTGCAACTTATACGTGCGCCGGTCTCGGACATAATATTAGGCCGAGAGCAGGGATGGTTCGTCTTGAGATCAGCATCACTGTGTCTTGCCAGTCACCACTCTGTGACTGCAGTCGATTTACAACATGGCACTGAGAAATAGGATGGTATGTAAGTGTTAAGCTTATGACCGTTAGATTGGTGAATGTCCATGGTAAAGCCTTAATGTTTTAACTCTTAAATTAGCATTTTATATGGACTGTTTGCCTGTTTCAATACATAAACAGTCAAAATTCAACTTTTATACATAGTCCTATAATCCTTTGTTGAAAAGCAAAAAATAAAATCAAACTTTTCTTATTCATTACCAAAATAGAAAAGACCAACCACTTCGGACCCCCCGATTAGGCTTTTCATGATGGGGTAACACCCCCACCCTTCCTCCCCCCACCCCTTCTCCCCTCCCCCTTCTTCCTCCCCTCCCCCCTCCCCCCCCCCCCGGCTTTCGTCCTTCGAGTATGCATATTTTATGGATGTCCCCAAAGATTTACTATGCTCATGAACGAATTGACCGAGTTGTCTTTCTCCCCAGGTTAATTGTCTTTCTTTGATGTATACAGTGGGATAAGAGTGAAGAGGCGACATAATTAGTTTATTTCGACTCAGGAGCTATTAGATCGCTCTTTCTTTGGCGGACATATTGGTTGTCATAGAAACTGGCAACATCGTCGCTGCTACCAAGAATTTTGCATGCATAGCAGAAAAAGATAATCATACGCCAACATAAGTCGAGTTCGATCACTCATTTATCAATTGCTATGTTAAGTGGTAACGTCGTCACTGCTGCCACGGATTTTGTGGACGAAGTGACATGGGTGTGGGAAAGGATGAGAAAGCAGTTATATCAAGGATGTGGTGATTAAAAATAAAAACGACGGAGAGGCTGCAGGAAAGACAGAAAAAAAAACAAAGAAAAACAGAAAGAAGAAAGAAGAGAGAGATGTGGAAAAAGAAGGAGAAAGTATGACAGGTGACTGTGTGTATGTTTGCTTTAGTGTATCAAATCGCTTCAAAATCTGTTCACCCCACACGACATACCTTGTGGCATTGAAACATCATCAACTGACATGAAGACAAATCCGAAATCCCGGAATTTGCTAACTCACAAACTTGGACCAAAAATTATGGTCCTAAAACTGAAATGCCACATCAGTAAACATTCGAACCATCGTTATTCTAACACAAATTGTTCTGTGCCAAGTCCAGTTCTCAAGATTCCCACACACTCCGTAAAGAAAAATCCACCGAGAGAGATTATAATTCAGCTGTACAGGCTACGACTACAAAAATTATGGTCCTAAAATTGAAATGTCACACAGTAAAAATTCGGACTACCGTTACATTAATACAAATTGTTCTGTTGCGAGCCCACTTCTCAAAAATCTCCGTAAACAGAGATCCACCGACAGGTATTATGAGTCAGCTGTATAAACTAAGACTACAAAATTACAAATGGACTATGCACCTGGGCAACGAGGCCACATTCTTCTGATCGACCAGTTGACAACCAATGCAGGGGCAGTTAGTCAGATGGTCAGTCCAGCCAGTGTAGACACTCTCACTTCTCAGGAGTGTCACAGCGAGATGAAGTTGGTTAGTAAACTGCTATCCCTTTATGTTGATCTCATTAACAATAATACAAAGCCTTAGAAAATCTATCGAATCATAAGAAAAAACTGTGTTAGCATATTTTAATATTATACAGGTATGACTGCATTCTTCCGGGGTAACTTATTTAGTTCAAACTTTATTTTCAATGAGTATGATTATTAATTATTATAATATTTTAAGCAACTACCCTTTTATGCAACATATTAATTTCATTTGTGATCTGGTTGCAAAGCGTGTGTATGCGCTTAAACGCGCACAGCTTAAAGATAATACTGCTCACAATTCGAATGTATACAACCCTGTCACAGAAACACAGAAGTACAAATGGCATCTTCTAAAAATGACCAAAACATGAAAGAAATGGCATTAAATTTATCACCCTACGTACATACATTGACATCAGGTTATGAGTAAAAGCAGCTGGTCTGTAATTATTTTCAAATAAAACCTGAAATAAACTCACTTTTACAAGTCCGGGCGTGAAGAATTCATTTCCCAGACATCAAACAAAGAAACTAACAACTTGCATTGTGAACTTCAAGTCGATTCACTTTACTCGTCATAATATTTTCGGTAAAACCTGTTTTAGAATGACCTAAACTTGTACGTTCACCTTCGTGAATGCTGACGCAAAGCAGTTTTTTTTTTAATAAGTGTGTAGACGCAAGGACAAGAACGCGGCGTCCTACAGTTCACAAACAGCAAAGAACATACGGAAAAACGACAACAGAACGACATAAAAAAGCAACAACAAAAACAAGGAAGAGAGACAGACAGACAGACAAACAGACAGGAATAGAAACTAGAAAGCAAAGACTTGTTGCCAGGAATGAAGACAGTCAAAGAAATACCTAAACCTTTGTAATGAAACAGGAAAAAAAAAAAAACAACACCAGCTATGTAGTTGCTAGTTGCGTTTTTTACAGGACTTAACAAAACGTTTTGAAAGAATTTCAGTGCAGCTCACACCCAGGGTGTCTATGTCATCCTGCCTTACTACTCTACACACAAAACCCTACAGATAATGTCTGATTATTATAAAGGATTTGCCAGACACAAAGGAAAGAGGTCGCCGATTGCGTCAAGTATCGTAAGTCAGAATTAGGCCAAAGTTGAGCTTGAGTTTGATTTTGGGTCTAATGGCGCATGGGCACAATAACGTCCACTTTACGTCTTCACGATTTTGAGGGTACTTTATTTAAGTTCGATACTCAGACCTTCGTCAAGTAAAAGTTCACAAATAAAATTTAAACGTTCCGTATAAAATGATTGTATCAGTAAAGTTCTCAGAATAGGGCCAACAGCTTTAGGCTGAGGCCCCTGAGAAACCAAAGAGTTCTCAGAATGTACTATTGTTTAAGTCTGGAAAGAATTTTGTAAATGTTTAAACAAATCTTTAAATCAACTTGAAGATTTCATCCGCCTTCAAAATGTACACGATGCTCTGGGGAGGGGGGTTGGGGGGGGGGGGGTGTCCAGGTCGGAAAATAATTATTCCATGGAACCGAAGGCATAATGCCTCTCTCCGATATGCCTGAAATGTACAGAAAAAAAGAGAGGAACTTATACATATCAGGTAGATGTTAACACTGCCATGTGCCCCAAATACTCACGGTGGGACTTTTGTTACCAAATCAGTGTCAAACACCACAGACTGGTCGAGCACAATAATTCAACCCAAAAATGAAAAAATGAGTATATAAATAAAGGCCCCAGTTACGATTTGGCTATAGACTGAGAGAGAAATTCGCTGCATCGGTTGCACTTCAATCTCACACACAAAACTTATCCAATAAGCAGTCCAAATGACCTAGTGCAGATTTCCGAAAACTTTTTGTCCTACTTCCCCTAATACCTGCAAGTTCAACGTCTCTTACGGGTTACTGGGTAAAGCATGAAAGTGGTATGTCTTTGAGGTACCTACAGACTTGTGATTTGCCCTCAGAATTATGTCACACACTGATGGTTAAGAGCCGGAGTCCGTTGTCACAAGTAAAGTGACCGCAAGTAAAAACTTACGCCAGATCACTGTAGACCGGGGAGGCTGCTGGGCCGACGTTGGCGTCTATACAAGTGGTCAGGCATCCCCTGAATGACCCTGCTGCATCCACCGTGTAACCCCGACGGTTTGGACCTGACGATTATGTTGTTGTAAGGCTTGTCTGAGACAAGTCTACATGTGCGAGAGACCGACATTCAGACAGGCAGACAGACAGAGAGACAGATGGGGGAGGGGCTAGGAGAGAGTTAAAAGGGGAAAGATAGAATGAAAGAAAGATACGTATACATATAATTTATAATCTGTAATATTATGTAATGTGTAATATAAAAATCCCCATATGTATATATGTAGGTAGATGGACAGACAGACAGACAGACAGACAGACAGACAGACAGACAGACAGACAGACAGATCATGGAAGAGGATGAGAGAGAAAGGGGAAAGAGAATGAAAGAGAGGTGGGGAGAGAGAGGGAAATGGGGGAAAAAATGAAAGACAGCGAGAAGGGGAAGGAGAGGGTGAAATAGGGTTAAATAGAGAGGCGGAAAGAAGGAAAGAGAGGAGAGAGAGAGAGAGACAAAAAAAATAGAAAGAAAAGGGGAGAGAAAGACATATGGCGGTTGAGACAGACAGACAGTCAGACAGACAGACAGACAGACAGTCAGACAGACAGACAGACAGACAGACAGAGAGAGAGAGAGAGAGAGAGAGAGAATATGATGTGATGTATTTAAAGAGAAGGGATGTCGGAGGAGCAACACATTATGGAATGGAGTGGAAATATTTGGGTCGAACAATAATCAGCCCCAGTGACAAAGAATGCCTTTTTAATATAAAAACTTTAACCAACTAAAGCTGTTGTTGGAAAGTAGGCAACCACGCACTATTTGGGAACGAAAGGGACAGGTATGCACGAAACAAACCATTTTTTTGACACAGAAAGAATAAAAACGACACAGATGGTGGAAGAAACTTTAAAGAATGAAACAAAATAAAAGAAGATGATGAAAACGCGATTTAAATGATAATAAATATTTTTTAAAAGATTTCTGTAGAGAGAAAAAACAAGAAGAAAACAAGAATGATACAGACAAATAGCGATAAGGTAGAAAAAAAAACCTGTTTTGGACATCAGGTGGAAGAAATTACACACACAAACAATTAAAATCGTATTATACAAAAAAAATAGTGGCGAGAGTAATTCATTGTGGTGCAGTTTTGACCCTTTTTTTGCTCGACGCTACAGCCTAAATGACAGATTCAACACTGATAAAGTTGTCCAAAGTGTCAATGAATCCAGTCCAATCGCTTTTGTATCGACCGATTATGTTGATTCAAGTTTCAGGTATTTTTATATTAAAAGTCGTAAAAAAGTAAAAAAAAAAACCAATGATCTTTGTTTTGGCTCCCTCTAGTAATTTAAAAAAAAGACCACAGATTTATGTAGAGACAAAGGAAGAAGAAAACGAGGATAATACAGATAACGAGGTAAGGGGGAAAAAACTGTTTTGAGCAGTCGTTTGCGACAGGTTAAGCCATGGAAGACAACACAGTCTGTAGCAGAGGGAATAAAGTACAGCATAATAGAGGAGCTGAACTTCTGACATGGAAAAATAATGGTGAAATGATCAAAGCAAAAAGACGGATAAAAACAGAGAGAAACACTCGGGAGAGGGCAAAAAAAAGTGAAAGTTTACCAGAAGGTAAAAAAAAAAAATATATACTGTTTTCTTACTGCGCGGCCAAAAGGGCCGCCCACACAGTGCGCACCCTCGATTTTGCTGATTTCCTTAGTGATTTTAAGGCTAAATCTGACATTTGGCAGCGAATACGTGGACAGTTCCATCAGAAATATGAGTTTTATGTAATTCGTTAACTCAGCTACCTGATTTGAAGAAAAACCATGACAAAAAAAAAAAGCAACATTTTAATTCATTACCATAATTTAAAAGTGTCCTCTACGGTCCCCAGAACCTCCCATCTTCCCCCCCCCCCTCCCCCCTCAAGTAGGCTTTTCATACGGAGGAGGGAGGGAGGCAAACTTTCCACTATCTCCTCCCCCTCCCCCCCCCCCCTTCACCCCAGGAGACGTACTTTATGGATAGCCCCAAACCACCAAACCACTAGTGTGACCTGCCGGTGATACAAATTAAAAGATTTAAGAAAAAAGAAACAAAAAAGCTAGATCTCTATGTGTCGATTTGGTTTGTGCCTTATTTTATTATTGTCTTAACGACCCGGTCTCTCCAGAGTGACCGCTGCATTAACTGCCGTGTCTCTTGGCCCCGGGCAATGGGGAAAAGCGAGGAGTATCGGTATTAATTTTTGTAGAAAGTCGTTGGGTCATCCTGCATTATCTCTCCGACTCGACCACTGTAGATCGTCGGGCCACAAGCATGCAGCAGACTGAGCCCTCGGAGGTCATCCATAGGATGCGGATGCCCGACTTCGGTGATTTTTTACCCCTTTTTAGGCCTTCATTTTAGGAGATTCCGCTGCACTTGGCATTTACACCTCACTTTTCTTGTTTGTATTTTTCTTGCTTCTCTGTAGGTTTGTGGTAGGGATGAGTTTTTTAGGATTTTACCCGGGCAGCGGCCTTGTTCGGCCTGCTCTTCTCGAATTTCAACTGCCAAAAGCGGCGGGGTTGTGTATCACAGTAGCATCCCTTGTTTCCATCCGGTCCATCGTTTGGTCCATCGTAACGTGTAATCTACCTAGCGGACTACGATTAGTTGTAAGCACAGCCGAAGGCCAACCTGGTCCGGTCCATCTGAACGTCTAACAGGGCCAATAGGGTTTTAAGTGGCGAGGCATGGATTGTCAACGCCCAGGGCAAGGCAAGTATTGCGCCCCCTGACCCGTGTCCCTTCCACCACACCAGTGTTGAACCTCTTACAACCCCCCCCCCCCACCATCCCCACCCCCCAAAGTACATGAGTTGCATTGGAAGAAAATTAAAGTAAAACACATGTATAATAATAATAATGAAGATCATTTATAGAGCGCCTAATCCAAACGAGTTTGCTCTAGGCGCTTTACAGAAAGTCTTGTTCTCTCGATTTGCATCTCTCTCACTCTCTCTTTCTTTCTCTCACTCTCTTTCTCTCACTCTCTCTATCTCAGAGCAAAATTGTAACGCAGCCTGTTAGGCGCAGTTCACAACTCACAACAGTTCACAACTCACAACTTGTATTCTAAAGTATTATAAAATTATTTGAATATTTATTTAATAATGAATTATAAACTTTCGTTGGTGATATGGGGCGTGATAGGGATAGATTTTAATCTATTAATTTTAATTCCCATTTTGCCCGGGCAGCGGCCTGTACGGCCTGCTCTCTGTATATTCAATGCTAGTATAGTCAACTTATTTCAAATCGCCTAGTTCTAATTTGAGCAAAGTTTTCAGCACCAGTATGGATGCTTGTCTCACTTGACAGTAGTACTAGGTAACTCAGTCTTTCTCGGCTCATTGTAGATCTCTGATACTTTTGCTTAAATTTAAGTCTTGAGAAACTTCTTTCACAACTAGATCTAGCAGCTGAAACAGTGGACAGTACTGACATTTGCCCCCCTAACAATTTTGCTCCCGGTGCAACCGTCCTTGTGGACCCACCCACGCTACGTTACTGCCCTGTCTATAATCACGGTGGTCGGTCCAAAGTGATGCATGTTTCATCTATCTTGGAGAATAATGCTTACATTTTAATGGCAAAAACATCCCGCATAACGTCTCTTCTGACAAAAAGTGGTCCCCTGAATCCCCATGTAAACTGCCATTGGATACTAAGTCTTCTGATCACGACGGATAGCCCGACTGAAAGAGTGTTATTCTACACTTGTCTCAGTGTGGTAACAATTGTTCCCATAACGTACGGTTAGGCATAACTACTTTTTTTTTCTCTATTTGGGATAGTGTGGTAACAAAAGTTACCACGACGTACGGAAAGAAAGTAGCAGCCTACGGAAAAGGTCAATTGGTTCGGGTGCACGTGCCGAAAAGCTGCTGGGGCGTGGAAGATGGGAAAAAGAATAGTAGTTTAGTTTCAGTTAGGGATTGATTATGAAAGTGAGGCAGTTTGCAGGGCAACATTAATTTGTTTTTAACTGGTCTAGGCAGTTTGAACTCCAGCGTTAACTTTTTTGTTTTGGGTTAATGGTTTAATTAGTCTGCCTTGTAATTGAAAAAAAAAAATTGTATGTAGAGAAACCCTGCGTGAGAAATAAAAACCCAAACGATATAAAGCAAACTTAATTAAACCTTTTCTTTTTGCCCAATTTTGACATTGCTTATAGCCCCGCTGCGACCCCACTCCACAGTTTTTCTGTGATTTTTATGATATCGTGTAATTGAAATAGCTTATCTGTGTGCCTACTGACAGTGACAACGAGTTTGTTAAGTTCACTATGTGATTCCCTCCGCCCCCCCCCCCCCCCCGTCTTTTTTCATATGGTCCTTCTCGAGAGAAAGAGGGGACGTAAAGAGAGATATAGATAGATAGGGGTGGGAGAGAGGCAGAGAAGACAGACAGATAGATTCATCTTATTCTTGACATGAACTGTTTTTCAAACTTACTAAATGTACCATTCTGTATGCTGAGTTTCCAAAGAACTCACAGAAACTTCGACATGAGATTATGAAACAAAGTAATCTTTCCAAGAACTTCCAGTGTTGCTGGATACTGCAGTAAGGTTTGAAACAGAACTTAAATGAAGCTTAGATTAGACACCTATTGATTTACACATTGTGTCTGGCTGAAAGTCAAACAATGCCTATTTTGGATGTATCTCTCTCTCTCTCTCTCTCTCTCTCTCTCTCTCTCTCTCTCTCTCTCTCTCTCGCTCTCTCTCTCTCTCTCTCTCTCACTCTCTCTCTCTCGCTCTCTCGCTTTCTCGCTTTCAAGCAATGCCTATTTTGAATATATCTCTCTCTCTCTCTCTCTCTCTCTCTCTCTCTCTCTCTCTCTCTCTCTCTCTCTCTCTCTCTCTCTCTCACTCTCTCTCTCTCGCTCTCTCGCTTTCTCTCTCTTTCTCTCAGTAATCTCTGCAATTTTTGTTTTCTTAATTTCATGTCCATGTAGACGTCAAAATCTACAATTAATTTGACCCTTTTTGAAGTTCTGCACTTTCGGCTAACGGATAATAATATCATAATTATCAGTCTTGAAGTATCGGTTTTACCTGTGAAGGTCGTAACTTTCACAAAAAAATTGAAGGGAAATAATCATCGAACAATTTCATAGACGACGTATTTTTGAGGAGTTAACTTTCTTGAAATATACATTTGCCCTTTGCAGAATGAGCCGAAACCGCTCCAGTTCTGATGCTGCATCGCTGAAACAGACATTAGGTGTATTGCAGCTCCCAAATCACAAGCCCTCTTGTTTCGTTTCATGTCTTAGTTTTGTTTGCACTTTCTTTGAAGGTTTTATATGTTATATAATATTATATTTATATTAAGTCTATTTCAGGTTGTCTTTTTTTTTTCTTCCTTTCTTCCCTCTTTTCATGCACTTCTAATTCTTTTGAAATTTATTGTGTAGTTTCTTTAGACATAGTTTCATCCTCGGGGCATCGCGATATACAATTTTTTTAATTTGGGGGGGGGGGGGTCACATTTTAATTTTATTCACTCAATTGAGTCAAGTTTATATGAGTTGGTCTACTCTGCAGCATCTTTCATTATTACCGTGGTTTCTTTCCGTGTATTATTTCCCTGTGCAGGAGGCCGGGGTCGAGTTTTGTATGTTGTAGACAACTTTTAGGCAGTGTAAGAGATAATATGGGCAGTGCATACGAGTGGTTTCAAAGCCAGGATCATTGATATTTCTCTGCTCTGGCGCCGGTCAGCACATTGATTACACTGGAACAGGATTTAATGACACAATTACTATTTTTAAATTTACCGATGACGTCATGGGACATTCGAACTATTCAACGTGGTTAAGCACAGTTGTTATGGACTTTGTAAGGGCGATTCCAGGCACAAAGATCAACTGCATATGAAAAGTGTGTACAAAGTCGATAAATGTGCTGAACACGTCCAATGTCCCATGACGTAAATCTAAATAATAATATAGTAACTGTGTCATTCAATCCCGTTTCCCTATAAAATGTCTTTGAAATCTGTGGCAATTGAGTCTGTGTGTGTGTTTCTGTGTGTGTGTGTGGGGGGGGGTGTCTTTATGAGTATGTTTTCGTCATAACTCCCAGAAATGGTTCATTTATACATAAAATGCTTTGAGTTTGTTTGTCTGTTTGTATGATAAAACAAGTTTACATAACTTTTGAGTTGTCCAAAGACAGACGTCTAGCAGCGGTTATCTGGTACACTGTCCCTCTTATACACACGCCAGTATATTAATCTACTTGTCATTCCATACTTAACAAGAGAGTCTCACATTTTTTAACATTGCTTATATCGTTTTGAAAATCATGCCGAAAATTCACGAATTTCTGAAATTCTGCTTTTTTTAAATTATTATTATTATCTCTGGTTTTGCTTTACCAAATCTGTTTCTATATCATAACATATAAGTCTAGTTATGTGTATTGTCATGATTTGTTTTCGACTTTAGCAGCCTTCGTTTTCAACAGTTTCGTCTCTTCGGTATTCCAGTTCCATTTCGAAGCAATGGTTAAGCTTATCAGATTTTGTGTAATTTACACAACCATTGTTTCCGGTATGTCAATAACTACTGTATGCTTCGATAGCGAGATTTTCTTACCTACCTGGCTTAACGTTAACACCAAAACAGACACACATACAATTCATGTATAGGAGCACAAGCAACACGCACACTCACACAAACACACAATCACACACACAAATAGCAATACACACACAATTTCATTCATATAAAATTCGTCCAGGTATTTCAACAAGAGAAGTTCAGCGAGTTATTTCGTGTATTTGAAACTTGTCATACGGAAAACACAAGAGACTTCATATGCACAGAAGGCTGTTTTCCTGTTGATTATTTACGCACAAAATAATCATGTTAAAAAGTCCATATTCACTGCACAATTTATACAAGCAAAAAACGAAAAGTAAAGAAAATTTAGGAAAGAAGTTTGTCTCATGTAACAACTTCTAAAATATTGAAATATTTCATCAGCTGTACTTTTCTTCATGCACCGGTTTCAGTTCATAGTACAAATCTACGTTAACTTCAACTTTTTTTCAGTCTCTTTTCTGCTATACTCAGAGAAAAGTTATTTTACCCCCCTGCTGAAACAAGAAAGTAAAGAAGAATTACCATTGTGGCAGAAAATTCGTTTTTAGAATTGACTATCTCCAGTTCAGTCAGTGCTGTATGCGCAGAAAACTTCCAGCTAGCTAATCTCGGCTGGACAGTCAGACCATGTCTTCGGCATTCATAGAACGTTATCTTTCTTACTGGTCCCCAGGTTTTAGCTCAAATTCGAACCAACTGCTCTTTCAGATGTCAGTAAGGAACTGAAACTGGGATGGTTTGCAGAGGGGGAAATTAATACAGCGATTGAAGTCGCACTTTTCTTGCGGCGAATCAAATCCAGTTGCAAGTTTGGGTGACAGGGTTTCGAAAAATACTATGTATATATAATATGTACACTTTACATGACAATTCTGCATAATATACTGAATACAAGTATCTAAAATCTGTAACAACTGAGTTTATGGATGCCTTTAAGAGTATATGATCTATTAGAGTCCCATTTCTAAAGTTGATACAGCAAATAGGTATTTTTGTCAAAAGAAATACCTATCAGTGTTCGTCTATTTTACAGGAAAAGTTGTTTGTTTATTTATTTTCTTGTATCCAGTTTTCCAAAGACAGGTCTTCTCTCGGATATCTGGGACAAATTAGGATTGATCGCGTCTCCGAGCACGTCTTGACCTCCTTCTTTGCTGTCTTGAAATGCGGTTGTTGGGCCTGTTGAGAAGGCGCTCACAGTCAGTAGAGAGTTGCACATACATGCCCGACTGACAAGCGTACATGTTGCTCCTTCCAAATCTCAGACAGGATCCACCCACTCTAATAGTCTGTGGACAGAACGGGACATAGGTGAGAATAGAGCCGCGGGGCTCAATAATTATAACCGGTTCTGTTTTCTGTCAAACCTGCAATGTGATGTTAGATGTACGAGTATACTGCAATGCGTTATTGTGTGAACTTGATACAATTAGACTACCCTAACGCGAGGCCCTCTTAGATGCTTGGTCCAATTAGGAGCAACTGGCTTACAGCTTGCCCTGTCGATAAATTTTGAGGTAGCTCGGCTGTGGTGACCATGGTGGCTATGGTAGGATTTTGATGTTGATGGTGGTGAATGTTTATGGTAACTGCAGAGACGGTAGTGGATATATCGATTATTGCACGGCTGGTATTGTTGTTCCTGTTGTTGTTGTTGCTGATTATTGTGTAGGACGTAGGCCGGATTGAAAGCCACTTGGATCAATTTCTCTCAGTCGGGACCTAAAGATGCTCCGCGTTAGAGTAATCTAGTCTTGTCAAGAATACACAACAACACATAAGCAACATGAACCCAACACCACATTGCCGGTTTTAGAGAGAACAGCAACGATTATAGTTACTGGGTCCTGCCACTTTCAAGGCAGGCCCTCTTTAGGATTGGGGATAAAAACATAGAGAGTAGGGATGAGCTTTGGGAGGCTGGACCTTTATTTGCGAAGTTCAACTGGAACTGACCAATACCGGAAACCTAGACATAACAAACAAAAAAAAAACATAATCTATTTCAACAAAAATGATAACGTAATAATTTTTTTTAAAGTTATTTTAGAGTTAACAAATAGGTTAGAAAATTATTTCCGAGTGAACAAATAAGCAAAATCATTTTGAAACATAAAAATAAATGAATAAAGAAATAAAAGAATGGGAAAATGCCGATGGCAACCTGATAGAAGGAACAGGGAGGAGGATCATGAATCGGAGTGCACGGGGATGGTTTGGACTGGGTGATTGGAGTAGACGAATGTATGACGGAAACGAAATTAAAAATCTAACTGGCTGCGTTTTAGAGTTCAGTATTTTCTCTATTAGGCTTTGTAAAATAAGCCATTGTTTACACCACTCACGGCATTCGCCTAGTTGTGGCGCTGCGAAACTTGTAAACACAAAACGCCCCAGCTGTCCTAAGTTATTGTATTTAGTATCTTTGCTTAAGTTACTTGTATCTACGGTGGAGGTGGAGCATTTCTATGCAATTTCCGGTTGCAAGTGAAACATATCTGCCAAACTGTTTGTTACAACTCTCACGTTTACTCGTCTGGAAGATTATTTCAAGACATATGAGAGCCTCTCCTAGGAAATGATCCACATTGCCAATTTTGTTTTCAAAATTGAATTGGCAGTATACTGTGAAAGTACAAACTGTCCTGAGAAGAATGCACTTTATTTAAAATAAAAATGTTGGAAGTTGACGAAGCTATGGCTATTTCAAGGTGGCTAGGTAGAAAACGTCTATTTTGAGAAAAACGCGTGTGGAGTCCACGCAAATTTAAAAAGACTTGATTTGATCAGAAAAAAAAGGGGGAAAAAAAGGCATATTTATAGGCGCAATTCATTAAAATCCGTTCGCCCAGGCATGAAGAAATGATTGAGGAATCTATTTATGCCGAAAACTGATGTATAAACTGTCCACTTATTTTTGGCTCTATCTCGAAAGTGCCCAGTGCTGCATGCGGACTATTGCCCCAGAGTGCAATATGAAAAATAAGTTTTAGATATGACAAAATGCCCTGACCAAATTTGGATTCACAGATTTATCGAGGAGCAAAGTTATCTTGAAAAAAAACAACAGTTCATTAATTTCCGTTGGGACTACGCCAACGATACTTGATACGGTAAAATGGAATAGTCCTCTCTTCGTGCCCCTAATAAAAAGCGTACATACAGTTTGCACGCTGGCCGGGGCCGGGGCCTATGGTACATTGCATGAAAACATTGCTTGGTATAATGATAAATTAATCATATGGTTTTGTTACAGCGCCACATGAACTTTAAAAAAAAAAAAAAGTCACGGTTATCCTGCAGCGTCTGAAGTTGCAATTACAAAGCAAACGATTTCAATCAAGGCCTAGATTGAGAGCTGATCAGTGAACAAAATCCAGTATTTTCTCAATATTGGCTATATAACATACGCCATTGTTTATGACGTCAGCGCATTCGCCGAGTATCCAGTATCTCTGATATTACTTACGGATGGCATCTCCACATAACAATTGACATTTTCTGGGGCTGGAGTGCTGGGCACAACACCTTCGGGGCCAGGCCCCAGGTTGTCCAGCACGCGCCTGATTTCATCAGTCATTTCCATCTGAAAAGAACCAAAAGCACATTTTTCAAAATATCTATCTATCTATCTATCTATCTATCTATCTATCTATCTATCTATCTATCTATCTATCTGTCTATCTATCTATCTATCTATCTATCTATCTATCTATCTATCTATCTATCTATCTATCTATCTATCTATGTATCCACCCACGCATCCATCTATCCATCCATCCATCCGTCCGCGTGTCCATCTGCCTGTCGGTCTTCTGTCAGCGTGTCTGCCTGTCTGCCTCCCTACCTGCCTGTCTGCCTGCCTACCTGCCTGTCTGTCTGTCTGTCTGCAAAGATAGTTACTCTACTGTCTTTGCTGTCTGTATGTGTGTATGTATATATGTTTGTGTGTGTGTCTGTCTGCATGTGTATGTGTGTATGTCTGTATGTCTGTATGTATGTATGTATGTATTTATGTATTTATGTATGTATGTGTGTATGTGTGTATGTATGTATGTATGTATGTATGTATGTTTGTATGTATGTATGTATGTATGTATGTATGTATGTATGTATGTATGTATGTATGTATGTATGTATGTATGTATGTATGTATTATATGTATGTATGTATGTATGTATGTATGTATGTATGTATGTATGTATGTATGTATGTATGTGTGTGTGTGTATGTATGTATGTATACTGCAGACAGTATGTATGTATGGATGGATGGATGTAAGTATGTCTGCCTGTATGTCATAGATTTTAAATAGACTTTTAATGGTTTTCGTCGACTTTCTTCAAGGGCGGTACAAGTACTGTGGGCCATCATCCCACGGATCAGAATATAACGCATTTATAGAAGTCATTTTATTTCCAAAATTCCAATCCTCCAGGCTAGCAAGCTCTGTCCTCTATCCTGTGTATTTTATTTTATTGTATTTCATTTCATTTTATTGTATTTTATGTTATTTAATATTATTCTATCTTCAAAGACAGTGTGAGTATTGTCTGTAATGTTTTACGGGCATAGCTGAGTTGAATAAAGCTCCGGGTGCTTACAAACTGGTGGGTCAATGTTATAATGAGCACTACTCTTCTGTAGACAGTGAAGAAGAATAAAATAACAATCACAACGGGTTACCAGTCATCGAATGAATTAGTGTGGCATCAATTAATACACAATAGGTCAAGATTTGCTATGATTAGGCTGAAGGCGCGCCAAATCAGGTCTGTTTTGTCTCAGTTTTAATGCCATTGTGTGGACTATAGGATTAAACAGGACCTAGCCCACTGGAGCCGGAGAGACAAAAACAAGACCGCCTCGCTAGTTCGGGGGAGCCCAAACTGTCATGAGTCTGCTGGAGGAAAACGAGACCTCGACCTCGCACTTGGTGCAGTGCGTTACAAGCCCCAGTCAGTTCGTGAGGAGGATCATACGGTACAATCGCTATAAGAACAGGAGCCGTGGGCAGTAAGCCGTACACTAATAATAATGGCGACAATGTGACAAAAATAATGTTAGTCTTGAATCTGGTTTAAACCGTTATCATATTAATTTAGCTCAGCCACGTAAACTGAATCTGTCGCACAATGGCCATAACTATGGAGTTGTGAGTAATAGCTATAGACTAACACTGGCAATGATAATGTTAGAGCTAATGAAAGCTAAAGTATCATTCTTAACTTAGCTCAGTCATGTAATCTTAATCAGACGCACAATGGCCATCAGAAGTTGCGAGTAGTAGCTGTAGGCTAACACTAGCAATGATAATGTCAGAAATGATAGTTAAAGTATCATAATTTACCTTCACTCAGTCGGGTCAACTTATTCTTTGTACGGTGTCGGCGTCCCTAGGTGTAAACAGGTGAGTTATGGAAAAAAGAAAAGCGTACTCACCTCTTGACCTGCGGCAAGATGGTGGTAACATATGGCATAGCAAAACAGCAGACACTCCGTCCGAATCAGTCTCTTGAGGACATCCATTCTCGAACTTGTCTTCCAGTGAGTGAAAAATGAAAATCTAACCCGTTCCAAACCAACGATTTACATGCCTTCGAAACAAACTCTGAAAGTATACAACGAAGAATCGTGCATTTCAGCTGCGTGCGAAGATAAAATTTTTGGAATTGGCGTTTATTCAGTTTTCGTAACGTAATTTAAACCCGACCCGTTTTTTTCTTCTAGTATTCTTAAGACTGGATTGTTTCATTCCCAAATCCTGTCTGTGTTTAAGCTGTGTCTGCGCATGGCGTTAAAGATTTCATTTTTCTTTCCAGGTTGGGCTATCTTATCACCCCAAAAACACAATGGCATGAACTGTTCCTGATTTCACGAGTCTTGTCATTGCTTCTGAACACCCGGGCTTGTGTGGTAGAAACATGCGCAATGAGCTGAAATAAACAGTCTAGAATAGCCTAGATGACGTAAAAGCCTTCATTTCTCAGCTGTAGCTTGAAAGAAACCGCTGTTCTTGAACATTACTGCGTATTAAATACTAACCGTCGCCGTACGTCGAGGGTCTCACCGCGGGTCTAAAAAAGACAGAAGGGTCTGTAATTGTCTTATTTCTGTGATTTTTTTTCTTGAAATTCCGGGTTTCCTAAATGACGTCATTGCCCAGCCTCCCATAGTTTTAAAATGTTAAAATATGCGAGCTCACCAAAACACATGCAATTTTACTATTCCTACCCCAGTGTCACAATCAAGATCGAAAAAAGCCATCGTATGATTAATGCTGTTAAAAAAATAAAAGAAGCGAGTCAGCTGATTAAATATCAAGATTTGAGGTTTATAACTAGTACTGACCGGCTACTAGCTCTTGCCCCCTTGCCCCCAGCCCGTTTTTCCGCGCCATCTCCCAAACACACAGTTTGTACGTATAATTTATGATTTTCTTCATTTCTTCCTTCACCTTTGTTGCATTGCCAAAGTGCCTTGATGGAAAACAGTTCAATGAAAGCTAAGAAAATGTCTGGTCACCCTGCCTTTTCCCAATGGAGTCATCCATCAATCTTCCTTCTGTCATTTGTATCTTGTAAAACGAGTGCAGAACATTGCCACAAACAACAGAACAAAAATGTGGGAATCCTTTAGATCAATGTTAAAACAGACTTCTTCACCTTCAAACTATCTTTACGCCACATTCACCGGGAAATTCGGCATGGAGGTTGGGGGAGGCTGGAAGAGGGGATGAGGTGGGTCGAGGGAGGCGATATTCGAGTTTAGAAACCAGACACAGCAATGTGAAACCTATTATAAATGGATATTTATATCTCGTGGCTCAACAGAAACCATATGAAATCTGATATTTGTTTCAGCTTTTTGTATGTTTGAGATTATGCAGTAAGGTGGGTGGCAAATGTTTTTATAAAGGCCACACAGGAAGAAAAGCATACTGGATGAATCTAAACTTACGTATTTTGGGTCGGTCAATGTTAATGCCATTTTCGTACCACTAGTTGATACTGGTGTTGTTGCTTCACTAGTGAGGTCGATATTGTATTATGAATACAAAGTTCTACTCCTTTCTTATCCCCCTGGGTAAATCGTTCAGCGGCGGCGGGCCAGTTCACAATGTTAGTACAACATAGCCACACTAGAGCACCCTTTCTTTCGTTCTCTATCACATTAGTCAGAGCTGAAGACCTCAGGGGAAAATATAACTGTAATCACAAAAATGTGAAACTGTCACAAACACTTTTAAACGTTTGCAAGTCTACAATTTTCCTCATGCAATTAAAAGGATGATTTCTAATACAGTTGTGGTTTGTGACTGCAACTGCTTTTTTTTTTTTTTTCAGATTTTGGTTTTGAAGAGAGAGGCTGATTAATCAAGTTTGTACACAGGGAGAATACAGGCGTAAATCACTATTTGTGACTTTGGTTGTTTTCCCCCAATGGTCTTCACGTCACACTGCGTCAGTGCGGGCGTAAGAAATTGACGAAATATTACAATAAAATAAAAAAAAAAGAAACTCCAGAAACTCTGTGGGGTCGCAGCAAGGCTTGATGTAAAATCAAAATGTGGCAGAAAGAACAAGTTGTGTGCAGCAAAGCCTCAAATAAGAAATAATACAGAAAAGATAATTATAATGAAACGCAAAGGAATCGGAAAGACTAGTCAAGTTTTCAATCGATTGATCTTCATCAAGAACAAAAATGTGACAGGATAGAAAATTGAACAAATAAAAAAAGAATGTAGAATGATATACAAATCGAGTTCTTAAGCTGCGAGTTCCAGAGTTAGATTTTCGGGACGTAGTCAATCCGTCAATGTAAGTTACCTTTGCCTTTCCTTCTCCTTCAACTTTTTCTCTTTCTGTTTGCCATATTTTGTCTATAGAAATAAGCTCGCATATCCAGGGTTTTACTTGTCACTCTGACTGACAGAATGACGACTATTTTCATTTAAGGAGTCATTACCACTCCACTCTGTTGCAACAGGTCAACCCACTACCTCCATGAGGAATCCTCACTTCTCGCTACAGTATTTAGCTATCCTCATTCAGAGATTGTCATTGCTTCTATGCTTGGCCAGCTGACGGTGATCATTTACGGATTGAAAGTACGTAAAAAAAAAAAAAACATGTAATTTTAAAACTGCAGTTTACACCAGTGGCTGATATTAATTTTTGTGCATGTGTTGAGGGTTTAACGTTCAGGCACAAGCCAGACCGGGAAGGAGGGGCCACGGGTCTACGATTTGGGGGGGGGGGGGGGGGGGGAGGTGTCTAACTCTCCTTGGTGCAGACAAAGGTAAAGGGGGCGGGGAGGTGGTAAAGAATATTGATATTGTAAAGAGGGTCAGGAGCGATCTGTTAGCACAAACTATTACTGTTTTAAAGAAGATTCACAAAAAATTACAACCACAACCACAACAACAACAAAAAAGACACTTAATCATATAGCGAGGTACTTTGAAATGGGGGCCTACATTCCCCATCTAGCTCAGACATCCCTCATCATGAGGGGCCGCCCTCGAGCATTGATCAAACATCCACCGAATTTATTATGTCTGAAAGGTTTTCCGGGTGCAAACATAACCGAGACATGTGTAGATTTCAGGTGGTTTTCAGCACTAATCTGAACATCAGTCATCAGTATACCATTTCCCCAACAATTGCAGCATATACGAGACAGCCGTTCTCGGTACAAGAGGCCGTGAATTGAGCCAACGTGCCCATTGATTTCCCACGCGGCGTGGAGTCTTTGATGTTTTCCATGCTCCAGGTTCACGGGTGCATCTTTACACCTGGCAAGCACTTTGGCGCAATATCTATGGAGCGACGAGCAGTTCAACCTTAGACAACCTGGACCTTGTCTGTTGTTTTGTTGCGGGATAATAGTTGGAAAAATGCAGGAAATCAGGCTAATGTAGTTGTTTTTTCTCCCGGACCGTTTCCACTGCCAAAGTCTCAGGAAAGGGCGTACTGTTTTGTCTAGACGAGACACTTTACTCAATGGCATCTTCGTGTGTGGTGCAGGAGGGATGTCGGGGGAGAAACATCTGATAAACAAAGTCAAAGAAAGCCTTACACAGGAAGGCACATGAATAGGTTCAAGGTGGAGATAACCGGTAAGCTACACTTCCTGTGGCGTTGATAAGGTGCAAAATGACGTCATTGATCGTAGGAGCAGGTGATCCTCTGCCCAACTGGCATTTGTCGGGCGGGTCAAGTTGTGCTTTGGAGACGTAGGCTCACTCGGTTGTTTGTATCTGATGTTGGGGCTGGTGCAAAACCTGTTTGTGCGCCGTACGACGCTCCATATTGACCTCATGATGCTTCAGACTCTGTCACTACTAGCTCTTTTTTTCTCGCTTCTTTTTTTTCGTTGTTCTTCACGTTGTTTGTTCATTGTTGTTGTTTTCGGTTACCAGGGGTAACGATATCAAAGTATAAAAGAGTCCTATTTGGAGAGAAAGCCCACTGTTTAGACATCTGAGAAAGGAGAGTGTGGAAGAACTTCCCGTGAAATGCGTTAACGCCTTCTTCTGAACTGTTCCTTAAAAGGGACATGAAGTGTACGGTCCGAACACAGAACCATTCCAAGGCAAGGGATGACCATAAAAAAAATGACTCGGTGTAAGGTTGCATTTCTCAGTGTGTTTGGTTTTATCTTTCTGTCTATGATTGTGTAACATTATCATTGGGCTAGGATTTGATGCCATATGAGGAGAACTCCTTTGTTCTAATTTTAATGTAAGACAACTTTTTGTTCAATTGTATAAAGAAAAGTTCATTATTAATTAATTATTTTTTTTGGGGGGGGGGGGGGTTGCATTCCTTGAGTGACAATTGCACCTCCGCAAGAGGACCGGTAACAGCACACAACTTGGTGTTTCTTGAGCTGCTGGTCTATAATATGGAAATAACAAATACTCAAAATTAGAATCAAATCAGAATACATTTAGCATAGATGTAGTCTCTCAGCAGTCTTTGCCCCCAAAATTCCAGCGCTCTGAAGATTTTAAGCTTGATGCTCAGTTCTCGGTTTCTAGTCTGCCTTATGTCACCACGGCCACAGGTGACGCATCTTTTCTGTACTCCTTAAGTATCAATTAAACTGTCTCAGAGGAAGAAAACGTTTCCCAACAAAATTTTGGCTAATAACCTAATTCACATTACCAGGGGAGGACACAGCATGTGGGCCACACGAATTGGCAAACATTGGAACATGGCACGTTCAATTTGTTCCGTAAAGGATCAGAGTTAACATTGTTTGTGTGGGTGTGGGTGTGTGTGTGTGTGTGTGTGTTGTGATCGCGTGCGTGTATACATAGATTTCCACCGAAAGTCACTGTATTTATTGCAAGTATTTCTTTCCACATCATATCTCAGCTGTTAACGTCACCTATCAAATGTCTTGTGTGCAGAATAAATCAACACTAGAATTCTCAACAACCATTTCGTTGCTCATAAAATTTACTCTCTTTTCCTGTATTACAGCATCACCGGAAAATGAACGTTCATTTGGCAAATCATGGCGCTTGTGAAAAACAAAGCAAGTACGCCGAAACTAAATGGAAATGGACTGTAGGCCTATTATTTATGTACTAGTCTCTATTGTTAAGGCTTCTTGAAAACAGATTGAACGTTGATACATTTTTCCTCACAGCTAAACGAATAACGGTACCCGAAATTCTTCAGATCCATGGACATTTCTACAAGCCTGTCCCTAAGGTCCCTTTACGTCATCCCAACTCCTGAGCATCCTGCATAACATGAGTGATAAAATCAAGCAAAAGGCCACATTCATACTACGAAATGCGTTCAATTTACAATCTTGAGAGAGCTCTAGATTTTTTGAGAGTTCTTGCATACTTTAGTTTTCTCAGTTGTTGCGTAGTTCTACCATCGGCGTCTGATTCCTCTTCTTCCTCATTCATCTCTGCTAGTTTTAGCCTTGGAAGCTGGCTCCAAAAACAGGTCAATGGAACAGGCTCTAGGGAGCCAACTGTGATATATGATTATCTTGAATCTCTAGTGACATGCCACAACCTGGTTACGGTCTAGGCAAGTTGCCTAAATGCGGAAATAATTGGCCATTCGTTGACACAGATACCTATCTTGTATCGTATTTTTCCCAGTGAAAGTTCAGAATGTATGTAGCATCTCCTTGGCAGTTATATAGAGGCAGCTAGAACAGGTTGTAATGACAGGAAACGCCTTGTGTGTTTTTTTCTTCCTTTTTTTTTTTTTACCCCCATAATGTCATCATCAGTGTAGCTTCTGTCTGTGGGTGAAAACGGCGTATTCGGTGTTAGCTATGAGAAGCTGTGGTGAAAACGGCGTATTCGGTGTTAGCTATGAGAAGCTGTGGTGAAAACGGCGTATTCGGTGTTAGCTATGAGAAGCTGTGGTGAAAACGGCGTATTCGGTGTTAGCTATGAGAAGCTGTGGTGAAAACGGCGTATTCGGTGTTAGCTATGAGAAGCTGTGGTGAAAACGGCGTATTCGGTGTTAACTATGAGAAGCTGTGGTGAAAACGGCGTATTCGGTGTTAGCTATGAGAAGCTGTGGTGAAAAAGAAACTCAGCCAAACAAGTAAAAGGATCGCTTTGGCTACAAAACGATGTGCATGCATTCCTTTCATTTTCTTTCTTTCTTTTAATGTAATATACAACATAGTGGAAATAAGAAAGGCGGCTTTTGTCTGTTACAGCCGATAGTAGAAAAAAGCGTTGCTCGGTGTCAGCTATCTCGCCTTTACAGGCAATGTATTCACATTACTTCCCTCCATTTTGAAAAGCAATGGCAAGAATTGCAGTGAATAGAGTGAATACAGAAGAATACAGTGAATTTTAACAGAATGAAAATAACAAAAACTACGCTAACTCAGTCTCAGAGCACATTCATTCGGCTTTTTTAATTAAAAGAATAACATAAAACTGGCAAACTTGAAAACAATAGAAAGAATTTGTCACGGTGAACAATTGAATACGAGAAAGAGTGAACAAATATAGGTCATAATTGTATATCTGTACCCGAGACACAGAATACCGAGACGAACCATCGCTTCCCCCACTACATGTCCACAAATTGCGCACGTATAAATGCGGTGAGTATCACTCTTTTTCGTTCAGTTGTGAAGGGATTTGGTGAGAATTGTTGCATTGTTGACATCGATGATACGCGCTCAAGTCGAGGGACGGAATATGACGAATTGATTCGTCTCAGTATACTGTGTCTCGGGTCTGAGTGACTTTTTGTGCCTAGTGACGTTTAATGATCGTTCACGGGATACTGTTTTCATAAACATCATGAGCGGTGATTGAAGAACTACTTTGACAATATCTGTCAAAATTATCCTGAGGTTTGGTCGCAGTATTTCCACTGTGTTAAGATCTATAAAATTTTGTATTAAAATAAGTGCACGTTTGTGAATCATACCAGCTGCTTGTAGGCATGAAGGTGCCAATCCAATAATTACAAACTGGTGCCAAATTAGAATCTGTCTTTCCAAGCCATTTATACCAATATGAAGGCAGGCACACCTCTCGCATGTAATGCAAAAAAAACATGTTGGAGTCTTAGAGTTTAATATCGTTGGCAGATGTCTAGGATGACTATGTCCAAAATTGACATTTTGAAAAACAGAGATCAGTTCTGACCCGTTAATAATTATAAACCCATGGTCATAGACATTTTATCTGGAATTGGGTTTCTGAGGTTAATTGAAAAATTGCAGCACAGACAGCCATAGACAGTATGGAAGACCCGTTGAAAAAGCCCAAAAGGCTATCATCAGAAACTTGGCCAGAACTGCCATAGTTGGATGAGAATTTGCACTGTTAACGTTACCTTTTTTTTCTCTTTAGTAGAACTGACACGCGAGGTCTTTGGGGAAACCTCTGACGTCCAGAAAAATCTCAAATTGCCGGCTTATCTTCCGGGAATGTCTTGGTCGAGACGTTGACGTGAGACCCAAAACAAAATGACCCGGAGCTGCTACTGTCACGATGCTGATTTTTCTTTTCGGGGGGGGGGGGGTGGGGTTGTAGGAAGAGAGTAGGAAATAAAAAGGAAAAGGGGGAACAGCAATATCACATTTTAATAGCCATGGATCTCGTGTGAATCATTAAGATATTTTTTACAGTGCCACCCGCAAAGTAGATATTCGGAGGGGGTGGGGATTGCTCCCAGAGTATGAAAAGAGCACATAAGAGGGGGGGGGGCTTGTGGGGCGCGTATGTATGCTACTCGATTATGGTGATAAATTAAAAAGTTGTTTTTGTTTGTTGTTGTTGTTGTTTTTTGGCAAAATGAGTAGAACGGATACATAAAAATATATTTATCGAATGAAACAATCAAATCATCTGGCCGTGGGCATTCACCAATCTAAGGGTCTTTATGCCCATACAAGCGAGGGAATGGGGGTTGAAGCCAAGCGTGCGTTGGGGGATGGGGCGGGGTTTAAAATTCTGTTTGTTTGTTTGCTCTTTTTAAAATTTCGACCACTGATTAAGGAATTACAAGCGTCTGAAAATTTTTGAGAAGTAAATCACACGTGTCTATGCAAAAGAATGAAAGAAAGAAAGAAAAGACAGAAAGAAAGAAAAACAGTGACAACTGCAAATTTCCATGAGAGGTATTTATTAGAATAAAGCTATTAGTACTATATGTCTTTCAGAAAATCGTAATTATATTTTATATTTGGCAGTATTTCCGCACTGCATACTTAAGGGAGAAGAAAATTACATTTTCACCAACAGAGCTGTTCGAGTGATTCCCGCCTTACTCCGTCGAACTCCACATAATGACAGCTGACCATCAACTAGTACAGCCTGATTGAGAGTCAAGTATTTTGACCGATGTCACCTCGACCAGCAGTGGCAAGGGACAAGCCGCCCAGACCCAGACTCTGTAAATACACAATTTAAGATAACAGCGTTTCCAACAATCTTCACTGGTTAACAAGGGGTCACAGAGGGCTGTCTGCCGCCCATTCACCTCCCGGACATCTTTCATCTATGAAGGAGGAAGTCAGGACACAAGACTATTTGAGACATGAAGAACCGCCTGTCTTATCTACAAAAAAAAAAAAAAATTAGATGGACTGGAAATGTCAAAGATTTTTAGCAGCGGCAAATAATTCGTATGAATACCAGCAAAATCAAAATAAAATAAAATGTGGAAAAATTGAAATTCAATTTAGTTCAAAAATAAATTTAATTGTGATCCAAATTCTAAGCACCCCCCCCCCACCCCCACCCCCCCCCCCTTTTTTTATAGGGCGGGTAAGGCTGGGAAACATAAAAGTGAACAGGTGATCTCACGTAAGTCCTGGATAAATTTAATACTCCCACAAAAGTCATTCAGTGCATTCATGATACATACCATTGGTTAATGTCTTGTTTGGAGCCATAAGTTCATTTTTTTTTAATCTTATCATTTCCTGGATCACCATTATCCACAAAGCGTTCATACATCATGTTCATACTGAAGGACAGAGACTAGTGGCCCACTGGGTCAAAGTCTGTTTTATTTCAGTTTTAGCACTAGATGTGGAATATGCAGTTAAACTGGACCCCGGCACCTTCGAGACCCGAAACAAGTCTGTCTCACGTTGTTCGATCGCGTCAGAATGCGCATAAAGCGGCAGGGTCCTGTTTTCATCGTGTAAGTATCCATGTCCTAGTGTCACAGAAAGTGTCTTTCTCATAAAGTTGACCAAATTATCGAGTTGTGTTTTTTTTTATTTGAAGACATACAGAAAAAAATCTGTGGAGTCGCAGCGAGGCTTGAAATACTACAGAAACAATACAATAAAACGCAAAGCAAAAGGAAAGTAAAGACAAAATGTTTATTTGTTTAATTTTCTTTTTACACTCTTACATTTTTTGGGCTAATGAAGGACCATCGACTGAAAGCTTGATTTGTCTTCCCTTTTCTTTTACGTATGTTTTCTGTATTATTCCTTACGTGAGGCTTTACAACATACAACTTTTATTTTTGCCACATTTTGATTTATAAATTATCGGAGCGACTGCTTGCTCTATGTCGCCAAACTGACTTTTATTTGGCTTGTGTTTGGCTTTGGAATTTGAAAAGGAAAATTTTGTTTTGACAGGTTTATGGCTAAAGTTAGGGATAGGGCCAGTATAAGGTTTAGCTAATTGGCCACAACAACCCGTCCGTTGGCGACATGTCCCCAGTAGTATTTTCAGAAACAAGCTGTTCTAATTACAAAGTCATATACTATGGAGAAAATACTGAGTTGTGTTGGCTTTTCATGTGTAGCTTAGTGTATAAAATACTGCGGTCCCGTAACAACAACCTGTCAAGGAAATTGGCCACAAATTGGTAAGTTGGTCTCAAAATTTCTGCTTTGAGTTTTTTGGCTATACGACCCCTATCTTGAATTATTTGTACGAAAACCATTATTTTTTCGTGTAGCTTCTTTGTACATAAGTTAAAATAAACCATTATCTTTTGTGAGGCTGTTTCGCTTCTTGTTAATAAGTAGCCTACTGTCTCCTTACTTGAATTTTTCGATGAGTATTTTTCGTATCTTGGTCACTATTTTCTGATGCATTCCTGCACAGGACCATCTGTGATCAGTACCTTGTTTTTTTCTTCCTTCGGATGGCTCATCTTTCAAACACAGGGCATATTATAGTTTCTCTCAGACATGCCGAAGGGAGACAACTACTTCCATTCATACGCCGTAACTAACAGCAATTCAAGTGAGACGCAGGGATCAGTCCACGACAATGGTTACCTAAAATGTCAAATTTTGTAAGATATCATAACAAATCTAAGTGTGTGGCGAAAGAATTCTTTTTAATGAATAATATTGCACTCCAATGTGGAGTTCACAAAACCTTCAGCAAAACGTAGAGCCTTCACATTTTTCTTTTATAAAGCCCTTGACCTTAACATCTGCTTTTCAATTGATTTTAAATATTACCTGAAATTCGGTTAGTCTTGGCAGTTTGTTTGGGCCTGGTGCAAGAGTGACTCAGTGTGAGATTTAGGCATAAGCTAAACAAACAGGTTGGGGCTTCACAAACTGCAAGAACCTCACAAAATCCCCGATGTTTTTTTTTTTTCTTTTTTTCTTTTTCTTAGCTTGAAAATTGTATTAATTCTCTATATGTAATTAATTTAAGTAATCTTCAAGCCCACTAAACATGTAATATCATAAACCTCTCAGTCCTAAATTTTCCACTAAGTAAGTGGGTGGTTGGTGGGCACGTCTGCTGAGTCTTATTCTGTCTTGTCATTATTCTGTCTATTGTCTTGGTTCTTCCTGGCACAGTATAACTATTATTGTGTCGAGGTGGTCTCGCTAAACTCAAACTCTACTCATTAAAAGGCATTATGTTTCCAGTTTTGCTTGTGGCGGCCCAAGATCCTGTTTTGGTCCGCACCTTTGTGAAGGCGTTTGGTGTGTAACTTTTTAACAAGCTCTTATAACTCATGGTCTCACCAAGTGGAACTCCGGCACTGGCCCGAATATTTGAGCCAAGCGACATGTTTACACTATGAATTATTGGGAACGTTATGGCTAGTGTTGAAGAGACGATGGAGATGGCTTGGACACGTGCTGCGAAAGGAAGCAAATTCTATAACCAAAACAGCACTTCAGTGGACACCGGAGGGACGGCGCAAGCGAGGCAGACCCAAGGCAACCTGGCGGAGAACAATCGAGACAGAGATGAAATCCTTCAATCACTCATGGGGAACTCTCGCAAAGATGGCCCAGGACAGACAGGGCTGGAGATCCTTTGTTGCTGCCCTAAGCACCAGTGGGTGCAACAGGAAATAGTAGTAGTAGTATGGCTAGTGTTAGGTTATATTGTAAGTGGATCTGGCCAAATCGGGCTTAAGGTGAAATTTTATACCTTTTCAAAAAAAATAAAATATTTCTAGGATGATTTCAAACAAAATATCTTAAGTGAGTTGCAGAGAAATGGCTGATCTTTCATTCCATAAGCAAATCTCAATTTTTCCATAGAAACTGTTTCGCCTTTGAAGGGGAATTCTCATGAATTCGGTATTTCACATTAAGCCCGATTTCGCCACATCCACTCACAGTTCAGTGTTAGCTAATTGGCCACAACAAAATCGTCATTGGTGGCTTGGTAAAAATAACTCTTTCTTTGGAAACTGGCCTCAAATTGGGAGCAAAAAATCTTATAATATGTTAGTTAAATGGCCCAAATTTAGTGGTTGGTCATTCTTCTATCGTTCCTCTCAGTGACACAAAACTAGGTCACCGCATTTTGGGGTATGTGGAAACGGGAATACTGGTCGACTGTTTTCGTGGAATGACCCTACTCACTATACAAACTGCAGAGGATGAAGAGGTGCATTGTCTCAGCAACATATCGCCATGTCCTAGACCAGTGTTTCTCAACCTTTTTCATTCAATAGCCCCCCCCCCCCCCACCCCCTCAACATGCAAGCAAAGGCACCAAAGGACTAGACATATATTCTGTTAGGGGTTTCAAAGCTTTTTCAATGGCTCTTGATTCATTGATTATTGAGATATAAACAAAACCAGAAAATATCCTTCGTCAAATGCATTGATATGATTGGCTGCTCCTATTTCTAAAACCTATGCACATACACCGTTACTATGTGGCCATGTCGGTTACTTTCCCGCGGTTGGTGTGCTGTGGTCAGCTATGTAGTGTTGGTGTTGGCGAGAAGCAAAGGCAGATCGCCCATCTCACGCACCCCCCTCCCCCCCCCCCACCCTCCCGGGGGGGGGGGGTTTGCTAGGGAATTTGATCTTTCGACTTTTAAAAGCCCGATCTCGCCAGATCTACTCACATAATATAGTTCTTCAATGTAAAAAAATAAATTGGTTTAATTTGTAATTTAGCCTATCAAATTCTCAACCATTCCTGTGGTGAATTAATCCACCCACTTCCCTCACACACATGACCAATTATAATAACCACTATCGCTGGCGTATGAACTGGGTCCTACTGCCCACTTTGGGAATCACTGAAACGGTTTGCCTAAGCCGCGCACAAGGTAGGTGTCTGATAAACTGGAAAAACTGTTGCATCATTGTTCCCATAGTACAATGTAATATAATCCGTATGGACTTTACGATAAACGAGTTACAATCATTATGTCAAACCTAATGCAAGGCACGGATCAATGAACACAGAGCTAGAGACTACGAATAAATTTGAATTTTTTTTGGAGGGGGGGGGGGGGGAATGATAATGTCTGAGATTGTTATTCTCATTATTCTTACTGCAATTATAAATACACTGATACGCTGCTTAAAACAACGCAAAATAAAAACCAGCAATGCATGAATAAATTATTCAAGTACACATTGCTCGCGCATTGCCACACGCACGCGCACACACACATACACAAACACACACACACACACACAATTAAGCCAACAAACACGTTCCACTGTTTCCATTTTATTGTCATTTCAGTTTCTGAACCTGCTAAATGCAGCACAACCAGCCTAACCACTGTCACCAACATCAACAGCTCTTGTCTCACATCACATCATCGTTGACTCCATTTTGTTCATTTTATCTCTGACTTTTTCATCGTTTTCATTAGTTTAGTTTATTTTGTCATTTCTATTCATTTCTTCCTCAGCTTTTGCTTTCTTTCTTTTTTTTTTTTTTTTTGTTCTTGTCCTGTTCTCTCATTCCTCCTTCATCAACGCCACCTCTAGCACTACTCTTTTGAAGCAGTAACACATCTTCTTTACGCTTATTTTCCGTTTCTTGAATTCAACATCATCATCTCTACCACCACCATCATAATCACCGTCACCTCCACCATTATTACTACAACCGTCATCACCAATATCATATTTATCATCACCACCACCATCACTACTATCACTGTTTTCAAACACTGCCATCACGAATATCACTACAACTACCACCAACACCACTGTCACCGCCATCACCAGCCTACCACCATCACCGCCATCACCAGCCCAATAGCTACTACAACTACCATCACCATTACCACCATGACTGCCATTACCAGCCCAACCACCACCACCACCATCACCACCACCACCACCATCACCGCCCCCGCCCCCCCCCCCCACCATCATCACACTCGTCACCATTACTGCCATCTACAGCCTAAAAATTATGACCACCATCACAGGCACCACCACCACCACTACCATCAACATCACCACCACCACCATCATCACTGCCGGCTATCAACCTAACCACTACCACCACTACCGCCATCACCACTATCACCATCACCATCAACACCACCACCATCACCACCACCACCGCTTTCACTACATCATCCTCCAAAGGGAAAGAAGAAAAAATTGTGAACTCATAAAAAGAAGCCGGGTTTAAAAAAAAAAAAAAAGTGCAACAACTTCAACAACAATATCAAAACAACATCATCTCAGACAAAACCAGAGAATAGAAACCAGAATAAATTCAAAATGACGGGAAACAACTTTAAGCCAAAAGATCAGTGAGTCATTCACAAGAATTAAGTTGTCGGGCCAAACAAATTTGTCTCGTCTCTATTTATCAAGGTTTGTCGGTCGACATTTGAGATAAACAAAAACAAGAATACAGAAAAACATGGCAAGAGGGGGTGGGGGGGGGGGCGGGGGTGACGAGAGAGAGAGAGAGAAATCCTCGCAAGATATAATGCAGCGAATACAGTTAACGTGACATAGATTTCATCTGAGCATCAGATAATTTAAATCTAATTTCTTGAAAAAACAGGCTAGGTAGAGGTCAGAGAGGCGAAGGTCAAGGATTATTTTCTTAAAAACGAATATAGCACATATGCTTATGATTGAGATCATTGTATATACATCCTTGGCATTTACATAGATATAAAGCAGTGAAACAGAATAATATCAACTGTAATAAATGTGTGAAATAAATGGAAAACAGTTAACTGGTATAAGAAGAAAAATTTTTAAAAATACGAAAACAGGAGAAAATACAAAACAATATAACGAAACAAAACAAATTTAAAAGAGAGAAACAAATGAAACAAAACAAACATAACGAAATAAAATGAAACGAAGCAACACAAAACGAAACAAACGAAACCAAACCAAACAAAAATCAAAAAACGGCAGAGACGAAGGTCATGATAGTAAGGATGAAATGGTGTGAGCGTTTCGGCCTCTGTTGTTTGAGCTGGCAAAGTGCAGGGTTCCGAATTTCAGCCAGGGAGCGCCCCCTTTTCTCTGGTTTGACAAGTCGGTTCTTCAATTTATTTCTGTCATTTTAGTTTCTTGCCGTGCCAGTTCAACTCTTGGGGTTGTGGTTATTATAGTGACAGCAAGTAAGCTATTTTTACCAGTTATTTTATGCACGTGTGGTCGGTGTGAATAGACCAGACTATAAAATGTTAAGTGCGTCGAAATGGATTCCAACATAATGTGCAATAAAAGAACCCGACAGAAATTGTTTCGTAATGCAATTTCTCGACAGCAATTCACGACTTTATTTTTAAATGCTGTTCGTATATTGCAAAGCCTCGCTCTTGATCACCCGAGAGCAACAGAATAATACACATGAAAGCAAACAGAGAAACTCAGAAGATCTTTTTTTTGCCTCCACAATTCGCCTCAGCAAGACATTTTAGCTACATATGTGCTATATTTTATTTCATTAGGGTTCCTTGTCATGTCCCTTCATGGTTGCCTGTTATTGAGTTTATGGAGTCGTAATGTATGCTTACGTAATGATGCGTTAAAATATGTGTACCGTGTATGTACTCTTAAACGCTCTTTGGGTAAGAATTTCCCTCATGGGATAACAATGTGATTTTTATCTATCTCAGAAATAAACAATAAAGAAACGATATAATAATAATTTATAATTTTAAAAATACCCCGGTAAGATAATAATAATGGCTGGACAAAAACAAGCTCTCGGTCATTACTGACCCGAGGCTTTGCAAACATACACGTTTTTGTCGTTGGTTTTTCTCCTGGTTATCAGTTTGTTCCACGTCCTGCTTCGATCCTAGTTTTTATGTTATTTTCAAAAAATATTTCGTCACAAGTCTCTATTTGTAGCTTATGATTGACACAGACTGTCTGGGTCTCCGCACCTCACACCGATTGCCTCGGTCACTTGCCGTGTGAAAGGTCAGCTGCCTAGTTTAAGAATGGGAACATTTTCGTCAATGTTGTCTGGAAAAGTCGACAAAATATAGCCTGCTTTCCACACTTCCATGCAATTAGTCTTCACCCCCCCCCCCCTCCCCAAAGCTATAAGTTTGATTCCTACCCCGCACCTTCCATAATTTGTCTTCTCCCTTAAAGTTTGTGCCAACACAATTTGCCTCTCTTTAAAACCACTCTGTCTGCCTTTCTGTCTGTCCGCTTAGGGCGTAGCACGTGGGAATCACGTGAGTTTGATTGACTTGCTCTGAGACAATGCCTGTTTCCACGCACAGACGAAGAAACCTACTCACTTAACTACGTCTGACTTTTGGCATATCCACACCCGTACCCAGACATATAAACACACACACACACACACACTACTTTCAGACGCACACTCATACACTCAGAGACCCCGACCTATCCGGGCGTGGGTTATCGATAAAGGGCAGCACGCACAGTGTATCGAGACAGACGCGAGTGGCTGCTTCCCGCTCACAGGTCAGGACTGAAAGCGCTCACCTACAGAGTCCCACTACTAGACAAGAGGAAGATAATTCAGTGATAACAGGTCGTCGTGGAAACTCACCTAGAACTCGTCGCAGGCGGTTAAGAATCTATAGTTACAGGTGCGGAGAGAGAGTTTAAACAATATTGCCATTTGCAAGAGGCACTGGACATCTTGGCACGAAAGAACAAAAAATTATCATTATGTTTTGAATAATTCATTTCATTAAATAACTTTGGCAACACGGCATTCATAATCAGCATTATTTCAAGGACGATTGCACTTTTTGCGCTGGCTGTCACAGATTAGTCATTCAGAAGCGCACTTTCTTGCGCGTACATTTCAGATGCGAGATACGCATCATCATTTTGAGGCCAAGAACAAGGATTCCGGTATAACAACTACGTTACCAGAGCAGAAAACAACGGAAAAGAAAATACTGAAAGCGGTCACTTCCGGTTTTTTGTCTGAAAAGTTGCAAAAATGGCCAATGCAATGCTATCGCCCATCAACCTGCTGCACAAAGCCATGAGATTCACCACCATCTGCCTCGTCCTCATCTCCGTTCTGTTCTATGACGTCACCTACAGTACAAGTGACAGCAAAACCATCGTCCTTCCTCGGCGGGACAAACGCAGTACAAGAAATCAGGTAAAAGAACCACTGTTCTCTCCTTTCGTCACTTTTTATTATTATTGTTGGTGCTTTAGTCTTGATTTGAAGAGATTCGCTGCTCTTGGCATTTACACCTCACTTTTCTTGGTTTTATGTTTCTCGTTGTGCTAGTGATTAGTTTTTTAGAATTTTTACCAGGGGAGCGGCCTTGTTCGGCCTGCTCTTCTCGACTCCTAACTGCCAAAGGTATCTTTAAGGTGTGCCGCGTGCACTCAGGTCCACAGACTTGGTCCTCAGAGTTTTTCGACCTTATCCCAGAAGATGACGTGCTCAATCCTACCTACCACAATAGGATCGAGGACAGGAATCTCTTCCTCCGATAAATATTCCAACCTGCCTGCACCGACCGCGGATCGAACCCGGTACCTTCGGCAAGAGGGGCGAGCACCTTGCCTCAAGACCAACGTGCCCCCTTTATTATTCTTGTCGTGGTTAATGTTGAGATGGGGACAAGGTGGTCTAGAGGCAAGGTGCTCGCCTCTCATGCCAAGGGTCCCGGGTTCTAAACCCGGGCAGTGCAGGCATGTTGGAAAGTGGATTTTTCTCATATTTTCAAGTCCCTGGTCCTATTGGGGGGTAGGATCGAGTAGTTCTTGGAAATTGGATTTTTCTCATATTTTCAAGTCCCTGGTCCTATTGGGGGGTAGGATCGAGTACCTAGTCTTCTCGGATAAGGACGAAAAAATTCGGAGGGCCCGTGTGCACGTTGCGCACGTTAAAGATACCTTGGCAGTTGGAAATCGTAAAGAGCAGGCCGAAAGGCCGCTGCCCGGGCAAAATTGAAATTAATAGATTAAAAATTTATCCATATCATCTCCCCCCCCCCCCCCCCCCCGCCAGAACAAGAAATAATAAAACAAGTAAAGTGAGGTGTAAATGCCAAGGGCAGCGAACCTCCTAAAATAAAGACCTCAAATCAATGTTGAGTTAGATATTTCATAATAGTAGCGTTCAGCAGTATAAGTATCGCCCGTGTTTGCTGGTCTCTATCCTTGATTATAGGTGTGTTTTTTTGTTGTTGTTGTTGTTTGTGTGTGTGTGTGGGGGGGGGGGGGGTACATCCCATTTTATCATAACTAACTGGCCCGAGCAAGATAAATCTTCTAAGTTCTTGTCTTTCTATCAAGCGGACGGAGAGGCAGGAAAGGAATTTCCGATCATACTTTTGGATTAAAACTCCGTATCTCTCTTTTTTTTTTTTTTGCGGCTAAAAAAAAAAAACATAAATAAACAATGGTAAAGACTGAATGTTGTCAAAAAATTGATGTATCCACGTAACTTGTCATCAAAAATTGTGGCGGTGTACCAGATTTCACATTTTTTTTGGTCAGTAGTCAGGACGTGTTATGTGCTTGCATGATGATGACGTAAGGCTTGGGCCCTCCTTCAATTACTCTGCCATATTATGGGAAAGGCTGTTGTTATAAGTACGTACGCACCCTAAGCATATCCCTAACCTCCTTATCCTCAACCCTAAATCTTATCGAATCCCTAACCCTGCCCCTTACCCTTTCAACAAAAAAGCAGGAGGAAACAAAAAGTAAATCTGAAAGAATAATTAATCATAATTAATTAAGTCTATGGTTAGCAGCATTTCGGGAGGGGCTTCTAGCTCTGGAGTCACAAAAGACTGGCGCGAAAAAAAAAAAAAAAACGTGCGGGACGCATGTACTTGTAACAACATTCTATGGGAAATGGCTGTAAGCCCCGAAAACGTAACTTTTAACTGTACAAGATTAGCGTTGTGCCCTATATTTCACGTTGTTCCATTTCCATTTCGTGGAATCTAAAGGGAACTAGTAGTCGTACAAAAGTATAAATTATAACCCAACGGGAAACATAGAGTGCATTTCACTACATACGATGACGCAAAATGCAACAGCAAAAAAAAAGGTGAATTTCAACTAAATTGGCTTAAACTGTCTTTTCCCCACAAAGCGACGACAGTATTGCGTCAGTCTGGGTGCCTGAAAATCACCTCGAGAAGTTTGTGAGGCTGGGGCCGCGAGCTGATGAAAAGTACGCCAGGGAGAGTAATGGGTTGTTGTTGTTGTTTGTTTGTTTGTTGTTGTTGTTGTTGTTGTTGTTGTTGTTGTTTTTGGGGGGGGGGGCACATACGCTTTGCATTTATCTTACTAAACTACAACAAGAGTTTAAAAAATAAGAAAAATGGACAGCCCGATTTGGCCAAATCCACCAACATTTTTCTATAAAAAGATATTATATAGTGACTTATACCTACAGTCGCGTGGACGGTCTTTTTACCGTACCGGTGTCACGAGAGTACTATGGTCATGCGGTGTAATCAGTGGGTCACGCGGCCGGCTTTGAGATCCAAGTAGTTACTGATGAGGTTTTGTTAATAATATTAACTTTTATTATAAGTTACGGGGTTTGACGGTTTATTTCTGTCATTATCTTACATTATTTTGGTGGAGAATTTTTTTTCTTCTTAAAAGTCGAGTCGACATCTCCGCTCACTCCATCTGCCAAAGATCAGGAAATATACTGTACCCTAATGATAACAACAACAAAAGCAATGATGATATTAGCTAGCTAGCATTTGTATAGTGCTCTACCCGATTAAAAACCAGGCTCTAAGCCAGTGTGTCTCAAGGTGGGGCATGGCAATATATTGGATGGGGGTGGGTCTTCAGAATGGGACGCAGGGATTTTTCATAGAAATCTTAATTTCATGGTATATTTTAACTTAACTGTAAAGATGACCTGTTGTTTGTTTATATCGTGTTGGTGGTTTGCTTGTTTAGCCCGAACTTAACAGATGCACCACCCAGTTGGTTTTTGCGCAACATAGCCTTTTTGTATATACTGTATGCTAACCCTGTCCGAGTATAGCGGCGAGTACTTTTTTTTTATTATTGAAATGGGACGCGGGACAAACAAGGTTGGGGAACACTGCTCTAAGCCATTTAAAACACTTATCAAAACAAAACAATCAAAAAAAAACCTGCAAGATTTTTACGATTATAATATTATATCCGTACAAGGCCTCTAGTGTCAATATGCAGGTAAACTAATGTACACAGAACACGTTATGTGCCAAATGTTCCTTATTTTGCAGGATTATCAGGACTGTATGTAGAGTTTTGGGAGGGACGTGGTCTTGCCAGTTCTACAATTTTGGCACAAATGTCGGCAGGTTATGGAAGTAAAAGCATGCAAAGGGGAATTTAGAGTCAAATAGAATTCCCGAAACTGCGAACGTATCAAAATGTAACGGCCCTGTGTCTTTTCATTAATTTATTGACATGCTCCCGTAAACCGGCAGGCTAACAACATCAGTTCGGCCTACTAAGTTCTATATTTTTTCACTGAGTAAGTTTGAAGTTTTTTCGACTATAACACATGTGTGGGCCTACTCAAATTATAGTATGTTGCGTGCATTTTATTCAGCACAAATTTATTTATTTATTATGCGACAACAGTGCTACTTTCTTTGACCAAAAAGGTTTTTCAGCCACATTCTATTAGCTGTGCTCTGTCGACCATATTACACTCAGGCAAAATTAACTTTATACCCGTTTCTTTCCACGATTTGGGCTGTCTACCTTCACACACTGCATGAATGAAACCATTGGTTCACAGATTCCTCAGTGAGATGCCGAGAACGGGTGTTTCCGTGTTCCTGGTTACGCTTTTCGGGTGAGAACTGGGAACTCGTAGACAAAATGTTCACTATAAGAAAACAGCTTTGCAAGCGAAGAGGCCTTAAACACATGAATACAAAGAGAGAGAGGGGGAGACAGACAGACAGATAGACAAATGGATAGATAGAATCAGGGAAAGAGAGAAAGAAAGAGAGAGGATGAAAGAGAGAGAGAAAGAGCGAAAGAGTGGGTGAGTGGTAGCAAGAGGGGGGGGGGGTGAGCGAGAGAGGAAGAGAGACAGATGAAAATGCACATTTCCTAGACTATGTGCGTGGGCCAATTCGGTTGGCAGCAAGATCGTCATTCAAGTCCAATCTTTTCTCTCCATTTTTCTGTCTCTGCCACCAATCACGGCTACCAGGAAAGGTAATAAATCGACTCATTGTCTCTGTAGGTTCCCTGGAAAGGTACACAAAGTTTATTAGCTGTATAAACTACAGTGTTTTAGAGCCGTGTGGTTCCTTTACTACAGCGCCTGGTTGATGGGCGCTTCTGGCAAGGTTTCCTTCTGACCCGTCATTCTTTTATATTTTGTGATGATCTTCTTGCTGTTTCCTAGCACAATGAGATTGCTATCGTGCCGACGTGCTTTTCCAAACTCACACTTTCACTCCTTTCAAACGTCTTAAATCCCATACAGAAAAATGAGGTCGCCACAAATATAATTATCGGCACGTAAAATGCGAATGCTGCAAATTAATCCCCAGTGTTAAAGGCAGACTTCTGTGGATAGATACATATTGTGTCGTTTTTGGCACTTAATATTTGGGTTCTAGAAGGTTAAATCTTTGTGCCTTTGAAATTTCTACACACGATTTATTTGTAACCGACCAGAGAACGTGGCAAGTTAAGTTACAAGCGACATGAAAGCCAGTTAATAATACATGTATGTTATATACTTGCACTTGAAAAAAAAAAAGTCACGTCATTTTGCTTTGCATGCTTTAAGGGGGGGGGGGGGGCGGGTCCTGAAATCGAAAATTCGGGTCAAAATATCGAATTTGCGATTATTTGCTTTTCGGCAAGCTCAACCATTTCCGCCTATGATTTTATCACTCATGTGGTCCAAACTGCAATATTTTTTATGTAAGCTAAGCTTTTTCTACATAGGGGGTGCCTAAAACATCACCCAAACTTGTCCCAAACAGTCAAGTTGACCTGAAGTTTTGAGGCCTTTACAGTAACCTAGAAGGTATTTCTTGGGTATTGAGACCTTCCTCAACATGTCGCCCACCGCCAGTAAGCATGACAGCTCTCTTGCGTTTCGTTTTCTCCTTGCTACTGTCTGGAAATAGAACAACACACTCCTAAATGTCCTATGATAACGGTGGCTTCCCAACCCACTTATCTGACCTTTGGGGTCGCGCTGTGACCGCGACCTCGTGCTCGTGTTTTTTTTAGCTCTGTGATTGGTCGGCGGAAGTTATCCAGCGGTAGGAAGCGTTTTCATTGGTTGCTGTCCTAGGACAGGGGAAACTACGTTGCGCTCAATTGTAAACAGCTGATAGACAATAACAAATTGGTGAGTGCGATTTGCCGAACAATTACGCCTCTTCGGGAGTTTTTTTGATATGTTATACGAACGTGTGGCTAATTATTCCAAGATGCCAGTCAAGCCTATCAACCAGGAATGTTTTGAGGAGGTAACAGCACATTGTATCTATAGAAACTGGCCAAAAATCATTGCAGAACTTTAGATGCGATTTTCTCGAAATATACTTTTTGAGAACATTTTTCCCTAAGGCTTTTTTATTTATTAACAGATTTACTTGAAATTTGGCATGAATCTTTTTCAATGTATTTAAAATAACGCTAAGTATCATTTTTTCTTTATCTTATATACTTTTTGAGAAAATGATATGAGAGTGATAGAAAAATGTGAAAAAAATCAATTTTGCTGAATGCAACATTCAAAAATTTGTGAAAAAAAAACTATTGCATATTCTGAAAAACTGATACTTACGGGTATGCACATTAGGCCATAGTACATGTGTATAAAATTTGAAACGATTTCATTGAAAAACACAGAAGCCTTAGGCTTTTGAAAATACGCATTTTTCGGGGTGCAAAATTCAATATGGCGGCGTTTCCATGGCAACCAAATGAAAAAATTAATTTCCGCGATTTCCTTCCTCTAATTTGGTCATGCTGAATCTAAATATCAAGCTTAAAAATGCCTTAATTGAATAGTTTAGAAAATCACTCTCAGGACCCCCCCCCCCCCCCGCCTTAACAGTCAATCCCTTTGACTAGTGTATCCTTGGCAGTCTTGCAAAATCAGTTATGCTTATACTTCTTGAATAGATCATTCTTTAGAGCAGTGGCTTTCAAATAAGAGGAGCCTGGCTGTCAGGGAAGGAATTTCAATAAGAGGAGGAACTCCAAACTGGGAAAGAATGTATTTGCTAGGTAAATAGAAGTCTTATGGTCCACAGACATGGGGATTTTCTATTTCATCTGATTGCAATTTTATAAAAAAAATTGTTCGAATAATTACTCAGGGGGGGGGGGGGGGGGGAGGAGGATCCCCCCGAATGTGTGGCATGCAATTGCCAACTACAACCTAATTTAAAAATGTTTATACACATTTGCAAAACTCTATTCAGATATTTATGTAAAACAACTTTTGAGAATTTTATCGTACAGAGACGCCGTAATACTTAAACCCAAACTCAAATTCGAGTAATTAACAAAGTAAACGTAAAATGGTGAAAAAATTGTGGAGGAAACCTGGGATCGCAAGAGGAGGGAAGTGGTTTTTGGGTTCTGAAAACCATTGTTCTAGAACAAAAGAAGAAGAGAAATGATGTCTGAGCCCGAGAAAGGTTGCCAAAATGTAGGCTACTAACTCGCGTTCTTTCTCGAGCTGTCTTCGGCTGACCTTGAGATCCTAACGGCATGTCCGATTTTGAGCTAAGACCAGGCCTGTTGTTGACTGCTCTATCTCAGGTACACTGGCTCAGTGATAACAGGACTGCTCCGAGACGGGGGAACTCCCAGATAAGGATAGACATGAGCAAGACAAATGTTCCCCAACCAGGATGGTGTAAAAACGTATCAACCGATTCCTGCCTGTTATCAGACATCGCCGGGTTTCGGCTCTCTGAAAATCCAATTAAAATCTGAAGGTTCTTCTCGAGACTCAAGATTTTCCCCACATCAGATAACCACACTGACGTCAAAGAATCAGAACGGAGATGTGTAATCATTTTTATGGCAGAGAGTATTATTGTAAAGCTGTTGTTGTAAGTGCATATGCACCCCAAGCGTTTTGCGCCAGGGTCAGGTAGTACACATACTATCCCTAGCCCCGTCCTTATCCTCAATCCTGAATCTTATCGAGACCCTAATCCTGCTCCCTGCCCTTTCAACCAAAAAGAAAAAAAAAAAAGGAGGAAAACAAAAAGACAATCTAAAAGAATAATTAATCATAAATAATTAAGGCTGTTGTCAAGGTGCATTTCGGGAGGAGCTCTCTAGCTCTGGTGTCACGTATTTTAAAATAATTATGTCCCCATAGGGAAAAGAAAAACAACTTGGAGGACGTACGTACGTGTAATAACATCCTAATTGTAATTGTCACTCATTCTATTTTCTTCTGCGCACTAAATTTCACACTTATTAGTGTTGTCTTACGGCGGATTCAGCTCTGTCCTAGCCATTCACAAAATATCATAAAAACCACAGAAAAACTGTGGGGTCGCAGCAGGGCTATAAGCAAAGTCAAAATTGGGCAAAAAGAAAAGGTTGTATGTTGCAAAGCCCCGCGTGAGAAATAAAACCCAAACAATACAAAGCAAACTAAAGAGAAGACAGAAAACACACAAATTTTCGGCTTTCGCCTTTTTCATGACCACTGTACTGTATTCAAGAGAAGAGAGGACGAATAGGTGAACTGGTGCATGGCATTTTTTCTTGTTCCCTATTGCTGTGTCTAGTCTATGTACCCATGTTGCCCGGGATAAGTCTGTTTCTTGGCATTTCAAGTTTTGGGTTCTGTTATACCGTACATCCTTCGGGTTGCAGTTGCCCGTTACTTTAATGACAATTTAATGTCGCTAGTATTTTTTCACGAAAGGCAACACCTCATGTATGTACTGCGTAGTAATGGTTGTTTTTTTAAATACTTTTTTTTCTAAAAATTAAATGCACTTTTACTGCATGCCCTGCCACCTGCCCGTTAATTTTGTTGGCATGCACTCAGCTTTCGAAGCGAGGGTTGTCCCGAACTCGAAGTATTAAAGCCAGGTAGCCAAAAACACAAGCGTATCATACAGTCTTTAAACTGACGTATCTGTCACCCCACCAAACGCATCCCATTTAACATCGTAACCAGCCCATCTTTACTACGCCAGCGATATTTAGCAGAGAAAAAAGGGAGTGGTGTGGGGGAAATGCCTATCAGGGAAAAGTTGCGGTATAGTGATGTGTGCAAGGGCCAGTTTATTGCGTAAACGCAAAGTACTGGGCGGAAAACGGAGAGAATAGCGTTAATGCATCTCGTGAACCATAAAATGTGAAGTGCCTCTTAACATGTAGAATTCGTAAATGAAGCTTGATCTGGCCCTCTTTCATTGGAAATTTAGAAATATTGGTGGAAAGCACAGATTTTTTTCATTCTGCCATTCAACTATAATGCTTTACAGAAAGCCGGGCAATTGCATCAGAGCTATTACATGTAGGCCTATTATGATTATGAAAATTTATGCTGGGGCGCATCTTGTGGCAAGCACTGAAATTGGGTCCCTGTCCAAATATCTGAAACACATCTTTGAGATAGCATTACCGTAATATCAGCTCAAAATCATAAAGCAAGCTCGTTATCTTAACAAATTATGACATTGCATGAAAAATTACAAGTTACTTTGACCACGTGCCAAGCACATTCTTTTTTACTCTCCGAGGGAGACTTGTCTAAGGGAAAATAATCAGTGCCACCCCGACCCCCACCCCCTTTTTTTTTTACTTTTTCAAAGACGGGGAGGGTAGGCAAGGCACATACCATAATATCTGCTCTATCTTAAATAGTCACTGAATTTGTATATTATCATAAATATTTACATGAAGAAAGCGCAGTCTCATTTTTGTTTCTTTAAGACGGATATTATTTACCCTAACTGACCACAGCTATTGTTGTCTCCTGTCCAGCAGTTACCACCCAACAGTGCCCAGTTGTCGGACATCCTTCAGCAGTATGAGATTGACCACGCCAACAGCGATCTGATGAGATATACGCCGACAACGCCAAGCCCAGAGGATGTCAACTGCTATGTTGAAGTCCCTGTGGTAAGTTGAACAGTGCATAAAGTTAGAATTTTTTATTTTTTTTAAAGTGAGAAGCCCTGCTTGAACAACAGCAACAATAAAAAAAAATTTTAAAAACATTATGATAAGTCACAATAAAGGAAGGAAAACAAAACGTTTTCCGTACTAATAGATTTTCGTCAGGAAAAAAAAAGGGGAACTGAATTTTAAAATTCAAACATTTATTAACTAATTCCTTACAGTAACTTTTTGTGGACGGGAACTCTCAAGACTACCCAGTTTGAAATTTAAGAGTGGTTCAAAGATGTTTTTTTCTTTCACTCAATACAAACATGAGACACGACATATTATACGCAAAAGTAAAGAAAATATCAAATGAACCAGGATAGAATTCGATATTTTGAAAAGCTGGCTTTGATATTAGTGTTGGAAAATCGGTGTCTACTCGAACCGAATACTTGGCTTTCTGTAGCGAATAAGTTGATGCCACTTGTCTGTTGCGAATTCCTCCACAAAGAAAGAAGTTCTGTCGCTCTTGACCCCACAAATTTCCTACGTTTTTAAAAAAAGAATGGATGAATGTAAAAAAAAAATTTTTAAATCCGCGGGAACAAAATTAATGTTTCTGTTCCCCCTATGAGACAATGACAAAGCGCCTGGGGCCAGGAATATCCGTTAAGTTTGATAAGGTGTAAACCGCAGAGCTTGAATGATCAAACTTTAGTATTACGGTGAGCCGAAATAGTACGGTATAATGTAAGTTTTACCAGAGAGTATGTATTTACAGAGAGATCCCACTTCTGCCAAATGGCGAAACTGGGTGGCTGCGGTAACAAGAATTGAATGAGACCGTCTTCACTAAATATGGCATGTCTGTTTACTGTGGTTTGTTCATATTTGTTGAGCTGATTGAAACCATTTATATTTACAGCCGTTTATAAGTTCTTACGCCCCGTGGAAATGCACAAACGGGTATTGTTTACCGCAGCGAGCTACTTCCGCTCCGTGCTAACGGTGGCTTCGCGGCGCCTCCCGTGTCTCGCAGTGCAAATCAAGCGATAGTGAAACCTCTCTAGACACACACATTCTCTGGTTTTACCGAAACTGTAATCTTAAGTTACTGCTATAACTGAATATTTCTGTCTGATCATGGAAAACTTTGTATTGAGTTACTAACACTTCCCTGAAGTTCCTTGCCCTTGGTCAGCAGATCATTCTTCCCTGTGCAGAAAAAAAACAGGAGAAACCAAACTAAATGCTTGATGTCGATAGAGTGGATGTTGTCGTAAATTTGATTTCAAACTCTTCTCTTGCATTTCTTGTCATCTATTCATGTCTGTAAAACTGAAATTAACTGCTTTCTTAAAAATGCAGTGACTAAGTTTTCATTAATTTGTGTGGCTACCGCTCTCAGCTTTTTAATGTTTCACTTTTGAGGCACCAAACATAAAGATTCATGAAAGGTGAATAGTGAATATATGTATATTAAAATGTTTATATTGCACCAGAGACCTTTGCCTCTCTTTGCCGGCGCTTTTCAAGTTGTCTCAGTGTCTATCATCCAATCTGTTGTGGAGTCTTTCACTTTACAACCGGGGTCCAGCTCGTCTGTTTTGTATGTTATCTTTCTACTGGCGCCTACTTGTATATTATATTATGGTTTAAATCATGGTTTTGCTCTGTGAAACTGGTGTTCCTTGCATCATCTTGTGAGTGAAATAATGAAAGGACAGTTGCCGGGCATGACGAGGGCTATAGACCCCCCCCCCCCCAGAATACGCCTAGTGCAACAAGGTTGTTTGTTAATTTAAAGCAACTAGAGCGGTACCCAGCACTACCCGGGATAACCCCGTGCACCCATCTCTCTCTCACTCTCTCTCTTTCTGTCTCTCTCTCTGACCCAGAAAGTCTCTTGTTACATTATACAGTCTTGCTAAATGTCTCATGAGCGCCAGGGCACTACGCACTCAAATGGAAATTGCACCAAATCGAAAGCATGCCAATTAATGTAGTCTCCCGAGTCCCACAGCAATATGCTGAGCCTAATAAAGGGAGCCAGGACAAAGATCATTGAACTTACTGTCAAAATGACTTAAATAAAAAAAAAACACATGTAACTTGAATAAACACAACAGGTCGACAAAGACCAGGGTTAAATTACTTGAGACGTAAAAAAATCAATTTTATAATTTTTGAAACTGTCCCTCAGGGCTGTAGCGTTGAGCAGAAAAAAAGGGGGGGGAGAAATTCCCCCCCCCCCCCATTATTTTCTCATAATAAGGAACATTTCCTAAAATTTAATTCACTTTTTTTTTTTTTTTGCTTGGTATATCTCCCGTTCTCCAGACAAGACGAGTCGGTGGCCGATGTGTACCACTAGGTCGACGATCTATGGGTTGTCAGGCCGGTCTCTTCTTGGCTTTCAGCCCGGAGTGTCAGAACGAGGCAGGAGCACAAGGTCAAGGTGACGGCGCCCAGCAAGGGACATCATCTGCTGCTTTCCGCAGACCTAATCCATTCAGAAGGGGAAACCGACTCAGTCAACTTAATCGCCGACCACGCCCGTAGAACTTCGACGATTTCTACAGCGTGGCACAAAAAAAAAAAAAAGGCGTTTGGTAAAGTTTTAGGTCAGTAGTCCAAAAGTGGAAAAGACTAAAAAAAATATAAAAGGAAAGGAAAAATAATGGCTTGTAATCGTGATACGACGGTTTCATTTATATACATAATATTAATATAGTGCTGTTTTAGACGTAGACATGTTGCTGTGATTTTATTGATTGGTACTTCAGAGCCAAGATCTTCACAAGCCGTACAGCAAAACGCAAACTAAGATAATGGATTCGTTGGAGTCGGGGTAATTGGTTAGCTGCATAATTATAGGCTACCTGTAAAGATAATGTATTTAGAACTTCTACTTAAACAAAACAAAACAAAAAAAAACAGCAGCATATTAACTTCTAAAATTTAAGTAACGGATTTTAGAACACTGCAATGAAGAACACTAAAACAGTACCTTAAAAATCTCGAGTGTTGCACATCTATTTTTTGGAATGCCACTGAATTTACTTTTTTTTTGTTCTCATTAATTTGTTGTTTTGTTTATTTTTTAAATTTTATGTTCAAAATGAGCACCCCTGCCTTTTCCACTTTTTTGTTGTTGTTTTTTTCACCTAGTTTGCGCTGATCATTTTCTTGGTCCGGTTCAAATTTGCTGCACAATGTTTTCTTCATAGTGCTTTAACTCTTCTCTATAAATGAAATCATTTTACAACCATGAATTCAGGTCTAAAAGAAATTATTTGCTTGTTTTCTTGTTAAGGATAATCTTAAGTTGTTAACTTCTTCACAGTTTCCAGTGAAATCTACAATTTTCTTAGTGATATATGAAACTGTTGCTGTTTTAGGTCTTTATTTTAGGACGTTCGCTGTCCTTGGCATCTGCACATCACAACTGTTGTTTTTATACTGTGCAATCTTTTAAAATGTATATTGAGGCTTTTCCTCTGCATGAATTTTTCTTGAAGGAGATTAGTTATACATGTACTTTATTATCTATTCATAAAATGTTTTTTTAAATAGGAAGAAGAAATGTATTTCCATCATCTTCTGTGTGAAACCATGTTTTTTATATCAATTATTACGTCATTTTCCAAACTGGAGAACAAATTAATTATGAAAATACATGTACATCTCGCCTGCCGGTGCCATGGGTGCATTATGTGCAAGGGGAGGAAACTGGAACAAACCAGCTGTAAGGGAGGGAAATATAACAACTGTAAGTGGAGAGAACTAAAAAAAAAAAAAATCAACTAAAGTAACAATATTTTATGTAAGCCTCTTTTATCACAATAGAAAAATAGATTATCATTGCCAACCACTGTGAATGTTTTACTTTTTATTTTTCCCCCCATGTATTCCTTCTATTATTTTGAAACTGTCAAACTCTTACTGTAATACTACCTCACGCTAAAAACCTCACAATATTTATTGTATTTGTGTATGTCTATACTGTATTTTACTCGCTGTACATTTTGCACTTGTTGACAAAGAAGCTCAAAGAATAAGGCTGGCATTTGGGGGCCCCCATGAAGTACATACATGTGGACGATGCTCGAACTTTTGACTCCCCGCCTTCCTCCTCGCTCTCAATTGTAATTTGTATGCTTTTCGTACATTTGCTCAACCACCCCCTCCCCCCCAAACACCTCCCAGCCAGCAATCCTATGGAAATTCGACGCGTAGGACTGACGTCGAGTTTGGACATAGGGGTGATAATTATCGTTCCTACGTAGATCCACTGGTTGCGACATCGCGCCAAAAGCAGTTTGATGTAGGGAATCCGCACTGATGCTAATCCTACCAATCTTATGGAAATCTACGTCAGATTGACATAGTGATACTGGCTGTTCTACCCTCCACCCCCCGCCTCGTATGAGCATGCGGCCATTATCCACAATTAAACATCTGCAAGAGCTATTTCACTGTTTCACTGGGAATGTAGCCTATATATAATTTTCTATTTATTAGAACTACAACTGGTAAAGATCAATGAAACTTTTTACTTCATTACCGTCACTGAAAAGCGTAGTGCGCATCCCGGACCCAACGCTCCCCCCCCCCCCCCCCACCACCACAGTTCTTCCGTGCAAGCTTTTTATACTCATGAAGCAACTTCAGCAAGCCCCTCGTCTCATCCTCTGAGAGTATGCACTTCATGGATGGCCCCTGTAACATGCAGATTCTTCTTTGCTTCCCACAAAGGGTCAGACATTAGGCTGCATACCTTGCAAGCTGCTTTGAGTAGAAACTAAACATAACATTAACTTTTCAAAAAATATTTTTTAGCATATTCTGACAACTGCAGATCAATACTTTTCTTTTGACCTTAAAACCTGACAGGATTTCTCTGTGGAACTGAAACATCCACGATTCTAATTATATTTAAGAATGAATGCGAATTAATGTTTTTGTTCAGTATTTAGTATAGTTTTAGTCCTTAGGCTTTTGATAATTCATACATTTGTGTTGAAATCTGCATTTAAAAATGAAATTGTATTTTGACTAATTTGAGTAATAAAATCCATCTGTACATCAAACTCAATTGTGTATGCAATTGTGTTTCCAGTTAAAAGAACATCTCTTGCTCTCTTTTTAAATTTTTCAAATCAATTATCTGAGGGTTTCACATCTACAAACCCTCACAAGTGGCTCTTCAAATATTAAAGGCGGTAGGGGATATTTTGCTGACCATATCATAAAAACACATAAGAGCAAAGGACCAAATTTTGCGGGAGACAAAAGAAACTAACTTACCTTAAATATATTTTTGGTTATAAAAATCATAAATATCTGAAATATTGTCCTCCCCATCAATCAACAGAGATAAGATATTCATTGTTCATAAGAAGTTCACACATTATTATTTGCGAAAAAAGATTTGTTTTCCACATTTGTATGAACACATTTGGGTAGTTTTATGATAGGGCCGGGCCTGCCACTTATATATCTTCTACAAACAATAATTGTAAAACTTATGCCAAGAACTCCGGCACAATATCAAAACCCTGAAACATATAAGATTTTCACCCGAATTCATTAAAAAAAAGGTAAGTTACACTGGACTGTGGATACAAGATCATAATTATGCTAAGAGAGAGAATAATTTTTTAATGTTCAGTTCTCTCTATTCCATGCCGCATTTTACAGTCTAACATGCCTAGTTTTTCCTTCTCTTGTTTTGTACAAAGTTTTCTTCTACTAGCGTCATCATTCTGCAGTTTGGTGACACCAAAGAGGCATTAAATTATCACGCTATTGAAAATAATGCCCAAGTAAAGGCTGGAATGTTCTGTTTGCATACTATGACTTAACCAGTTCTAAATCAAACATCTCTTCTGCCCATGTGAATATTACAGGGTCAGTCTCACATGCTGTCAAACACCCACTATCACAACAGAATGAAGAAACTATTTCAAAATAAGCATTTGACTGCATAGAAAATCAAATATGATGTATTTACCATTTCCTTCACAAATCACAGACCAGATCACACAGCCTCATCTAATTTCAGCTATTTGTAGCCATAAAACCAAGGTAACAAAAAAACAAATATAATATTCATCTCCCTGACTCCACTCAGTCAATGACAAGCTTCACCTCACAATCAAAACTAACGAGTTGCAGCTACACCTTGAATTTTACAAAAATAATTCTCTCTGATCCATCCATTCATTGATATTTAAAACATACAATGCATCACTTTCAAGTAAACAAAAATTCAAAGCAAAAAAAAGCACACAAGTGAACAAACAATCTCATATAAAATCAAAGACTCACATGGGATGGCAAATACATGCCTAGTTACAGCCTCTTGGAAAAGCAATGGTTTTGGATTTCTTATGATCTCGTAAATCACTACTGGGAAATGACAATGCCAAAACTTTGGTAAAACTTTAACAGCAAACCTCATTTATCTATATTTCACAACAAACTGATCTATCCAGTGGCATCAGGATTTCAAAGAGAAAAAAAGGGGATCTGGTTTTGAGCAATGTAAATGCTCTGATCGCTGCCAGTAATAAATTAAAACAACAACCAGTACAATTCTGTCTTGGCACAATGCAGCAATAGGCGTGAAACTTAATTTACAGTACATCCATTCATGAATAATTTAGATATAATATAATGGCAGAATCACCAATGTGTGACACAGACATCAACTGAATGACACTGAGAAATTGACTGTACTTCATCAGCTTTGCTGTATCCTGAATAAGCATGACTTGTGCTGTCATTTACATATACTAGAGACATTGTTCACATATAGCCAGTTAAGTTGCCTCATCATAAAGTTAAGGAATCCTGCCTAGAATTTCCTAGTGGTTCAACATGAAATTTTCCATTATTCTGTAATGAGTAAAGTAATTTTTTCATCCTGACTGGACTGACTCACATATCCCTTCTCTTGTCATTTCATCAAGGTTTTTAACATGCTAAACACAATTTTCGCCCATATTACAGTATATCAATGGCGCACTACAGTGTCTTTAGCCTAATCATCAGTAGACCTGTGCTGAGCGCCCTCAAATTTATCACTGTGACTGTGAGCTCAGTGGGCCAGGGATATGCTATAGGGAAAATCAGGAGCTCAAGGTTCAAAGGGTAAAGAGAAAAGGTTAGTATATAATCATTTAACCTCCAGCCTTTAATTTTCTTAAACAATAATTTTGTCGAGAAACCGATCCCAGATACTGAATGGCACTTTCATAAGTTTTAAATCAACTGCATTTCCTGTGCTCCTACAAATACCAATGCTGTTATGTTAGTGCCCTCAAGCTCTTACATAAAATCAGTGATACATTTAACACTCAACCTGTCCAATCTTCACAAATGCAACTGATTTACACATTTACACAGGCAAATTTCCATTTGTCCACATGCTCACTTAACTAATGCATGATTACAATACAATCATGTTAAATCCCTATTTTTAACTTGCAGTAAGTGAATTAATTCACGCAGGGATCCCCTACTTTTTAAATTTTATAAAAACACCTTAGTATTCTGTAAGCCTTCATCCCAACCCCCATTTTTTTTTTTTTTTAAATCTTCTCTCCTTTCCAGAAGGAAATGCAGTCCGGTTTTCAGACACGTAAACACAAAAAGTGCTCTTTGAATCACTCATTCCTCCTTTACTGAGATGAAAAACTCAAATGCAGGAGTATGCAGTAAGTAGAAATCTTCTCTTTATATTACAACTTGATAGAAAGTATTTTATAAGAATACTGTTAGAGTATCTCACAACCCCATGCTTTGCCTCACAACTCCACCCCTTCCCCTAATAACAGACATGAGTGATGTAAACAGTAGAATGTACATTAAATTTAAAGCTCAGGAGAAAACATTATTTAATACTGATATTCTGATGCCCGAAAATAAGTGACAGGTTGAAGACATTTAAGCTATAAGTCTGCTTATTTTACTAACATCAACTGTTAGTAAAATAATAATAATCTTTCTCCTCTTCAGGTTTCTTGTGTGACCTTATGTGAATTTGAAATACGAAAATAAAGATTTACCTAACTTACTTAACCCATACCCCGCACGCTACCCGTAAGGCCCGCTGCATGGTCAGTGACCTTATTCACGGAGAATCTTATCTGGGGTCACTGACCCGTGCCGCTATGCGATGACCACAAACGCTGTCCACGTGGTTCGGGTTTTTATTGATCGGTATGAAAACATTTGCCGCTATGCCTTATCATGCTTGATAATGAATTAACCAGCAAAACCTTAGTCTGTCAGTCTCTAACCAATGATCTGACTTATGATTCCAAACTGACAGCTGTAGTTTTCATGAGAACGAAGCATGATTATTAGCCACGCCCTCCCAGTCCTAAGCCCTACACAAATGGTTTCATCTTGATTGACACATACTAATAAACCAATGTGGGCATTTGGGGCAAAGATTATTTCAGAGCTTGTTTCTGATTGGTTCTTAGATACAGACAACTCCAGATGGTGGTCAGCTTGTGTGAAAATGAGATAATATTGCAAATTTGTTGAGCAACAGTTCGCATGTCGATGTTACATCTTTTGAAAGTGTGGGGAGAGCCATTGAAAGCTTAGTCTTTGTGATTCCAACCAGTGGTTCACTGGCTAACATGTCCATGTCACATTGTGTTTGATTTAGAAGAGATACAGTGAACAATAACATGGTGGTTACTTCTCAGAAAGGTCAGTGACCTGATGCGTGAAAATACGGCTTGCGGGTGGCGCGGTCAGCTTGACCTTCCCGACTTTTGCCGCCCGTGCGGCGTGAGCACTTGCGAGTAAATACCGACAATTGCCGCCCCTCGCAGGGTGAGGGTTAAATTGGAAGAAATTGCCTGTATTTCACAGTTCACAAGCTCCACATACCAGCAGCAAGTCGTGCAGATGTATTCAACACAAATTTGCATGATTAATTAATCCACATATGAAATTCCTTTGTTTTCTTCATCATTCATGTACCAAATCAATTAAAGAAGTGATTCGACTTCACATAATGAAAGATCAAATACTATGGCTTTCAAGTGGACAATGCAAAATTTGCTTGGAAAAATGTGTTGTGAAGGGTATTGTTGACCAGATAAATATTACCATGGACTGACAAATTATTGCAAATGCCTCCAGTAACAGACTAATGAAGGATGTATGAAATATTTTTATCAATTTATTGAGAATATTGGCAGATATCTGAAGAAGGAAGATATACATTTATATATTGACTGCAGATGCAATGACACTAAAAGGCAATTACATTTTTTTTATGCAAATGCTGCTGTGTACACAGAAATGGCTGTTCATTCAACTTTGCTGCCAGTCAACTTTATGACACCGGTGATTTCTCTATTGGATGAAGCTGACATCTAGGTAAAAATGTGTCCTATATTCCTAATGTTTACCTTTCGTGTAAGATCCTTCCTGCCTGGACAAATCAGCATGAGAAACTCAAAACCTACTTTGGAAATGTATTTCACATTACGACCAGTCATGGTACTTGAAGTCCCCAACATTGTTGATATATGCTATCATGCTCATCTTCAGTCAGTACAAATACTGGTGAAAACAGAGATTTCTTGGAATGTTAACATGACGAAATAAGCAGCCTGAATCAATTTTGGTGTTACTAGTGTTAATAAAATTGTACTATGCAAGCATCAGCGCAGGTTTTTTTGTTATTGTTGTGCTTTTGTTTGTTTTCACTTTCCTTCATTTTTTCTCTTGCATAAAAACAAGTTAGACAAAAAAACAACAGCTAAAATGATATACCAGCTGGGACTATAAATTCAGATACGAAATTTCTCTGCCTGTAAACTGAGAATACCACCTGAATTCTGTGGGTGATTTTGAAGATTGGGACAATAAATAAACAATCAGGTGTTCTGGTAAAGATTCGTTAATCAGACTTTAATTTCATTTTACAATCCATAGCAATTTAAGGAAAACTACGTTAATTTTGTCCTGCAAATCTAATTTCATTAACAAGAACCACTATCATTCTCCATAAGACTCAACAACACTGCAAATCAACTTTCCGTTTTCTTTCTATACAATTTAAATTTATGTAAAATTTCTCTTGAATCTCAAGATTGTGTGATATGTAAACCATGCTGAAGTTTTTGCAATTTCCCCGTGAAGTTGTTGCCTCCAGTCTTCCATAACTCTCCATCAAACAGAAGTTACTTCATCCAGTTTCATGATCCTCAGATCATCGATAAACTTTTTAACTTTGACCTGTAGCAACTTTCATGTTGTAACTTACTGAAACTTCGGCAAGATTCAATTCAGTAATCCTGTTCATATAAATTATATATGGATAAACAGACAGTAATACTTTGGCAGCAATCAAAAGCATGTGCCCCAACACCATGCTGTTCATATCAAGCACATAAAACCCAGAAAAAAAATTACAGTGATATGTTCACCTGCATGAGAAGTGTAAACAAAATAAGCATTTCACATGCCACAAATTCATTGCACACACAAAACTCCATCCTTTCTCATAGATAATATAGAAAATCTTAAACTTCCATCAGCAAACACAATTACAGGTCATTTAAGAACAAACACACATATGTCATATCTATACATTTCACAAATTAAAAAAAAAAGAGAGTAAGAGAGATCCATATTAAACCTGTGAGAGGGACCTCCCACTCTATGTAAGATAACGTTCCTGCTTGAATGAATTTGGTTTTTTTTTTTAAATCTTACCCTTTTTATGTGACCTGTGCATGTCTCCTCCCAGAGATCAGTGAAGCTCTTATTTGATTTTACCTCATCTCGACTGCCTAGTTTCTATTCCATTTAATCCCACTCCCTCATTCTGTTTTTCAATCACCTATATTTGCACATCCATGAATCAAAATGATCTTACATTATTCGTAATCCTGCAAATGAATTTTCAACTCTTGTTAAACTCTTCCTCAATAGGTGGTAGGTACTGACATCATAAATATGTCATATATGGTGATCCAACCTGTGATGTTTTAAGTCCATGATAAAATATTTCCTTTTCCACACAATTTGCAGAGCCATTAACAGCCTAGAAAATATCTTCATGGAGTCTGGTTTCATTCATAGACTCATGTGGCATCATAATCATGTGTCATCACAGTGAAAGTAGAACAAATATATAAGAGCACCCAGACAGTAGTGACAGTTTTATACTTTGGTGCAAAATATTTTGTGGCATTTTCTTCTTGTTTGAAACATGCATTGCTGTTCCTTCGTTCAAAAAAAGAATTGGACTGATTTGCTTTTGGAAAAATGGAAAACATGTTCTCAGTTAGGTCCAGATTCATAAATTTCTGTTGGTTTCAGCAGCACACAATATAAAAGTAGATCATCAAAATTAGAATTCTTGACTGCCAGAGCTGGCCTACCAGAAACAATGACTTGACCACTGCCTGACAAAAACTAGGAAGAATAAACAAATTGTGAAATGTCAATATCAAATATACTGAGGGATGTGTTTTGCCATTCAGCTTCTAATGATTAATTTAATCATTCCAAGAAGTATTCTGATAAAAGTTCCCTCCTTGAAAGTCCTGAAAGAACAAAGTCTGAGTAAGTCTCATCGATACATTGGTTATCTGGAACAAGCCTGTCGCTGGAAGAGAACAAATCACTGTCCCTCTCACAAGGACCTGCAGAAACAGCACACTTCTACTTCTGTTCCAGCAACTCAAGGATTTCTTTATGGTCAAAATCTCTAGCCAGTGCCAGGACAGTTGTATCGCCCATCTTTACAGAGGGATCTGAACCATGTTTCAAGAGGCACTCTACTATTTTGTCATGGCCTGGAGAAGGAGCAAACAAAATTTATACAAAGTACAAAGAAAATGTTCCCTGGTGACAATAATAAAAAGCTACACTTATAATCAATGACAAAATATTTCATATGCACTATAGATGACCATTTCTTTATATTCAGCATTAAATGACCCCTCTTTCATATACAGAACAGAACTGCAATAAAATAGCTCAAAGGGAATTGATTAGTCAGTTCAATTCACAATTTCCAATCTTTCCTACTGTTGCAACATTTGAACAATATCGAATTATATTGAAAAGAAAGAAAAGCACTTGTGTATCCATCAAAGATGCTAATTAAAGTGAGTCACTTTAGGCAGACCACATTATTATGCTTCCCACTTTTATTTCCCATTTGAAGCAGTGAATGAAAAAATATACTAACAGACCAAAAATAATAATTTGTGACAGAAGAATGTGTTGCAATACCGAAACTGCTTCAGCCATAGTGTTTTCAGCCTGGGTCTTGTGCCTACCAGGAGTAGCTTCAAAACTTTCAAAATTTGTGAAGACACGCCACATATATATATATGCCATTTAAAAAAAAAATATCTACAGGCATTCTTTTTACAGATTTGTTCTCCCAATTTTGAGAAACTGAAGTTTCATGTCTGCAGAAGGTGACATTTTACCTACCATGCATAACAGCAAGGTGCAATGGTGTAGCGTTTTCACACTGAGGGTTGACACAGTTTACGTCCACTCTGTCGCACTCACACAAAAGTTGCACAATGGCCAGGTTGCCATTGTTTGAGGCAGCATGCAGGGCTGTATTCCCTGTGTCAGCTGGCTGGTTAACTTCAACCAGAGGGTGCACCTTTAATTGAATATATATTCAAATATATTGTTTGTTTCTCACAGAAAATAATGTAAACATATGCACATCATATTGTCACATGAAGTGCAGAACAGTTAAACTGAAAATGGATACACCAAAAATAGCAGTAAACCGAAGAAAATAGAAATTCCTGATTTTTTCCTCTTTATAGTGCTAGTGCTAAATCGAAATAGCCCTACTGTCAACCCATACCCCGCGCGCTACCCGTAAAGCCCGCTGCACGGTGAGTGACCTTGCTCATGGAGAATCTTATCTGGGGTCACTGACCCGTGCCGCTATGCGATGACCACAAACGCTGTCCACGTGGTTCGGTTTTTATTGATCGGTATGAAAACATTCGCTGCTATGCCTTATCACGCTTGATAATGAATTAACCAGCAAAACCTTAGTCTGTCAGTCTCTAACCAATGATCTGACTTATGATTCCAAACTGACAGCTGTAGTTTTTGTGAGAATGAAGCATGATAACTAGCCACGCTCTCCCAAGCCCTACACAAATGGTTTCATCCCCTCATGTCAAGGGTCCCGGGTTCAAAACCCGGGCTGTGCAGGCATGTTGGAAATTGGAATTTTTCTCATATTTTCGTGTCCCTGATCCTATTGGGGGGGTAGGATCGAGTACCTAGTCTTCTCGGATAAGGACGAAAAAATTCGGAGGGCCCGTGTGCACGTTGCGCACGTTAAAGAAACCTTGGCAGTTGGAAATCGTAAAGAGCAGGCCGAACAGGCCGAACCGCTGCCCAGGCAAAATTGAAATTAAAATTAATAGATTAAAATCTATCCCTATCACCCCCCATTTCACCAACGAAAATGTATAATTCATTATTAAATAAATATTATATAATATATATTCAAATAATATTATAATACTTTAGAACACAAGTTGTGAGTTCTGAACTGTTGTGAGTTGTGAACTGCGCCTAACAGGCTGCGTTACAATTTGCTCTGAGACAGAGAGAGAGAAAGAGAGTGAGAGAAAGAAAGAGAGAGTGAGACAGATGGAAATGGAGAGAACAAGACTTTCTGTAAAGCGCCTAGAGCAAACTCGTTTGGATTAGGCGCTATATAAATGATCTTCATTATTATTATTATTATCCTGATTGACACAAACTAATAAACCAATGTGGGCATTTGGGGCAAAGATTATTTCAGAGCTTGTTTCTGATTGGTTCTTAGATACAGACCATTCCAGATAGTGGTCAGCTTGTGAGAAAATGAGATAATATTGCAAATTTGTTGAGCAACAGTTCGCATGTCGATGTTACATCTTTTGAAAGTGTGGGGAGAGCCTTTGAAAGCTTAGTCTTTGTGATTCCAACCAGTGGTTCACTGGCTAACATGTCCATGTCACATTGTGTTTGATTTAGAAGAGATACAGTGAACAATAACATGGTGGTTACGTCTCAAAAAGGTCAGTGACCTGATGCGTGAAAATACGGCTTGCGCGTGGCGCGGTCAGCTTGACCTTCCCGACTTTTGCCGCCCGTGCGGCGTGAGCGCTTGAGGATAAATACCGACAATTGCCACAACTCGCAGGGTGCGGGTTAAACCAAAAGGAAAATTGCTGGATTCAGTGGCACCAGTCCATTGTGATTTTTGCTATAGGCCAAGTCAAGTTACTGTACCATCCGCCCCAACCCCCCTCACCAAAAAAAAAAATCCCGAGCAGAGCAAATCTTTATTCTGCCATGTCTTATAGGCCTACATGGGAGCGGCAGCACTACAAGGGTAGGGGGAGAGGGAGGCCTATAACCTCGCTGGTCTGAAATCAGACATCAGCAGGCAAAACATTAGACATTTCGCAGGTGTCCTTTCATGTAAAATATATGACAATTGACATTGGAAAGACGATACGGTGTACTAGCGACCACTGACAGCATAGTTCACGGCATCGTGTCCAGCAACGGTAACGAGATCAGCAAGACGCCAGTTCTGTACTGTCCGTCCACACTCATGTATCTCTACTCTGAGAGTTAGCCCATATTCGCCCGCATATCCATGCTTCATGTATCCCTAGACCTGAGCAATCGCCCATCCTCATTTTCAGTCAGAAACACAGAGCAACGGAGGTCGTGTTAGTCTCTTTTGCTTAAATTCACTTACATTTGTCCTCTTCGATAGTGATTTGGGCTACCTCTCTTGAAACTGGCATTTTTCAAGCCCCCTATCAGTGAACCGAAACTCTTTCTAAACCGAAAACAAACCTGTGGTCCCGCCGATTTCGGTTTAACCATTGTCTACTGTATATATATTACACATATACATAAATATAAACAAAACTGTCCTATTTATGAAAAAAGTCATGTGGCAAAGAAGTCCTGATAAAAAAAGACAAAAAAAAAATCATTGTGCATTATGTTAATTGAGACCAGCAAGCCATGATTTATTTTCAGGTCTGTCTCAAGCTCAGTTTCTACCTTTAATTTTCATAAGGACCCTCTAATAGTAAAGAAATATGGTTTGCTGTTCAAGAAAATGTTCCTTAATAGTCCTCAGACTGAAACATCAGAATTACCTTGGTTAGCAAATACTTGACTACTTCTGGCTGGTTATGCATGACAGCCGTAAATAGTAGTGACCTTCTGTGAGAGTCTGAACATGCTGATGTTACATGACCATTGACAAGGAAGTAATGTATCACATCAATATAGCCCAGCCTGAAATAAGAAAAAAAGATTCCAAAAATAAAGCAGTTGAGGATGACTGTTGAATTAGCTTTGTGACATTTTTATATATCTCATCATAATGCATCTAAAGTCAACTCACAACATATGAAATTCTTCACATAGTCTTTAAATTAAACTAGTCAAGGTCAGGGAGACAAGCTACAATGCAATGAACCAATTACATGTATAACCATTCAGAAAAGGCCTGTTCTTTGTAAAATGATTCTGATACAATCAAAAAACTTAGCCAAACTTGTCACAGAACATGCACTTTATCTCTACACCTCTGTTTTGGTTTTGTATCAATGTTCATTCTTATTAATTATTCTTAAGAAAGCGACTTGTATATTATTTACAGAAGGTACATTGACTCAAAGACAAGTATTTGGGGAAAAAAAGTACAAGATATTAAAGGAGAGGCAGCAAAGATTTCAAAATGTTGTTTACATATTTCAGCTTGCATAGGCACATGTTAATTACTAAGATTAACTAGCACAGAAGGTACACTGACACAAAGACAAGTATTTTGGGGGGGAAAAAGTACAGGATATTAAAAGAGAGACAGAAAAGATCTCAGATGTTAGATAAAGTGCAAACCTTATTGCTTGAAGCATTCTTCTTTGGGGCACATTTTCTTTGGATGAACACAAATCATGAATTGGCATGCCTTGTGCAGCAGCACCACCTACTAAATTTCTATAGAAGTTGAGAACAGAGGTCCAAACACTCACTAATGCAAAAGAGCGAGTGGCCAACAGCCACTGGGCATACTGACGATTGGAGGTGGAGCAACGTACATCAGATAATAATTTCTTGTACTGTTCATGTTTTTCGCTGGTAAGTATGTCAAGATAATCTAGAAATATATGTGGTCCTTTAGCACCCAACAGCTTGACAGGGTACTCTTTAAAAACAGCCCCACATAGGTCCAAAATGTCACGACGTACCACCTTCCTGTTTTCACGACCCACAGCAAAGGCCAGTGAAACTTCCTCCAAGAGAATGTCATATTCCATAGAAAATATGTCTCTTTTCTGCAAGTCTGGAAAATTTGTCTGCCAGAAGTGTGCAAACTGTACAAAATTATCGCCTTTCGTACAAAATGACGCAAGTCCTTGTAATGCTGTGTTAGCTCTTGTAAGCCAGTCTGCAACAATAGTTGCATCCATGTATGTAAGCATATCATCAAAGTTGACTCTTAATCTGGTTTTGCTTACCTGAGCACTCTGTACTCTTTGATAACTAGGTTTATTCTGAACAATTTCATGTTCAGTCACAATGTCACTACCTGAGATTCTCTGCACAGGTGGCAAAGGTGAAGGACGCGGCAGCTCATGTGAAGGCTCAAGAAAAAGACCATTTTTTTTCTTTTTCTTCTTCTTCTGAGATTTGACGAACTTAGCACCCCCTAATGTAGGAGTGCTGGGCACTGATGAATCATCATTTCCACCAGTAAGGAAAACAGAATTGCTTTTCCCAAAACTGTCAGATGAAGCTGTCAAGGGGTTGGACGAGCTAAGTGCAGGAGAGCCATTTGTGATAAATCCTGAATCTGGAGAAACCACTCTAGCACTGACCATCCCACTTCCTGAACTTTCAAGCTTTGACTCTGACGACTCACTTGCTAAGGAAAGGTTGGAAATTTCCTTGTTGACATTTCCATTATCATCAGAAAATACTTCATCCTCTTCACTTTCACGAAATGTAAGTCGTGAGACACAAATCAAGTCTCGCAGATCCCTCACTCCTCTGCTCATTGTGAGATGGTACTTAATAGCCTCTCTTCTTGAGAAAAATTAAGATGTCCTCTGTCTCCATTTATGGTGCATCACAGGTTTGGTATTGCAACTACATCTTTATCAACATACCATTGCTTTATGTACATTCGATATACCTTGATGTGATATAATATTCAACTTGTCAGAAATCCATCAATTATCTAAGTGCCATTTTCATGCCCCATTTCACTCTTCCAGATCTGCGGCTGCATTGTCACCCACGACGATCTCAACACTCAGCCTTACGTCTGCTGCCAGGAAAATAAAAGTCAGATAAGCTGGCAATCTAATTCTTGATAGCCAAGCCAGACGAAACAGAAATGAAAGACTTTTACTCAGAGTTTTTGCAAAATCTGAGTACAGAGTTGAGACACCTGATGTTTCCTCCATTTCTCCAGGGCATAATCTGAAAATGTAAAAACCATAACATTCATTACAAATGTGTATGATAAAATTGTTAAAAGGCAAACGTTTTGACCTGTGAGGCATGATGTAAATATAAGCATCCAAGTTAAAGTGAACAAAAGAAGAAAGTGGAACAAAATTGTGAAACATAGAGGTAGCAACTAGGCGATCCTTGCTCATCATCTGTGTTTCAAGACCTCATTCAAAAGTTAACTAAAGTTAAAAGAGACTGTCCAAATCATGGAAATGAGATTTGAATGGATTGAACAGTGAGCAAAAGCTTCATTCTTAAATTTTGTCACCTTTATAAAAATTTTAAGGATTAAAACAAAAAAGTCCCTCTGTCCATATGTAGACTCGCTATCCTGAAAAGTGAATAGAAAGTCATTTTGGTTGGCTGTGTTGTTGGGAGAAAGACGTCTGCCACTCTTATGTTCTAAATCTGACTCATTGATTGCTTTTTTATCTGAAAGAGAATGGGGGCTTCTACTAGTCTGTAGGCTACGGTATGAATAAGGGCGTCTACAACTGGAAGAAAAAAAAGTCGTCAAATTCTAACACTTAGATCTAGGCCTAATAGAAATCAAGAAGAAATGATAAAAAATCTAGACCTAAATCAATAACATAAATGATATGTTTAATTCCCAGATTGCATGCAATGGGTAAAGTCCGCTGAATGGGTCGATGACTTAATTCATGGGGAATCTTATCTGGATCGGTGCTCCTTGCCGCAGTTCACAGTACAGCTGTGCATGTGGTTTGTTTTAACAGGCACTTTGGGACTCCCAATCATAATGAAAGCATTTCTAAATGCTTTACCACACTGAATTCAATGAAACATGTGCCTCTAGCCAATGACCATTGACAGCTGTACAAATTTTCTAGAGAACAATTTAAAGCATGATAACTAGCCATGTCGCCCCCGCCCCTCTATTACAAATGTTTCATCCAGATTGGCACATACTCATCGTCTCATGAGCCAATATGGGTATTGGGGCAAATGTCACCTCAGATCTTGTCTCTGATTGGTTTCTAGGCACAGGGCACTCTTAGATGATGAACAGTTTAGGAGAAAATTACATAAAATATTGCGAATTTGTTTGAGCAACACTTCACAAGTCGATTCTAACTACCCCTTTTGAATGTGTGGAGAGAGCCTTTAAAAGCTTAATCTTTGTGATTCCAACCAGTAGTTCAGTGGTTGACATGTTCTTGTTACGATGCCTTTGATTTAGAAGTCAGTAATGAGACAGTAGTTACATCTCAAAAAGGACAGTGACCTGGATTGTGAAATCACAGCTTCCACCCAGCATGGGTCGGCTTGATCACTCATATTTTCACTGTGAGTGAAGTGGACACTTGGAATGCAGCACTGTGATGGCGCACGTATCACAGTGTGAGGGATAAAATTGTATGTGTCACCTTTGTCAAACTTTGAATTCTGTGACATCTCTCATGAATTAAAACTGACTTAAACAGGACACTTATCTGCTAAGCTGTACCCAATGATTACTTGTGTAACTGTAACGCTCTAAGAATAGTCGAGCTCAACTCAGTCTAGATCTAGAATCTAGATCTAGAGTCTAGATCAGTTTACAATGTTCACTCACAGGTTGCCGAACACAATGTAGCGTAGGTCTAGGCCTAGACTAGATCTAGAACAAATCTAGTCTATGATTATATTTTCTCCTAACATACAGAACTTCCAAGGAGTTCATACCATAATTCAGCTTATGGCCATCCAACATTATAAACAGTGGACACAGGCTGACTCCCGACCTCGGTAACCAATACACCCCAGCAGGAGGTTTGTTAGGATGTCGCCATGACGGAAGCAACAATGTTCTTCAAAAGTTTGACTGGACAGATTAAGAATTGGTTGTGGAACGAATTTCACATTTCAACATAACCTATGGACACAATAGGGGGTGGAAAAGGTTAACCATGCCGTTTGAAATTAGCAAATAAGAAATATATAAATATATATATCCCGAAGTATTAAAATGCACTACTTGTGTTTGGTTATTGCAAGTCTTCCGAACAAATCGCGACAACACAGACATCGAGATGGCAGCGGTTGACCAGCACAGAAAACCACTGTGCAGAGACACTTGTTCGACGGTGGTAAACTGCCGTTTGAGTGAAATTTCCACACAAGAAATTCTCTTAAAGGGTAAAACTAATGGGGGTGGTCCTGGAAAAATAGATTAGCTATAGATGAATAGTGGAGGCAAACCGATATTTTATATTTGTACTTTTTGTACTTAGTATAGGCCTACCGTAGCCTACTTCTTCAATCCCATTTGGAAAACTTGCCTTGGTGCCATTACAGCCCAGTTACAACCGGAGCGGACACAGTGCAGAGCCGGTCGGCGGATTTTAATTTTTTCTTGGGGTGGGGGGGGTGATAGAGGTAAATTTTATTTAATTTCGCCCGGGCAGCGGCCTACTCTTTTCGATTTCCAATTGCCGGGTATCTGTAAAGTGCGCAACGTGCACGCGAGCCCTCCGAGTTTTCATCCTTATCCGAGAAGACTATAGCTAGGTGCTTGATCCTACCTACCATAGGATCAGAGGCGGGAATAAATATGAGAAAAATCCCAAACTTCCAACATGCCTGTCCGGACCGGGATTCGAACCAGGTAGGCTTCGGCATGAGAGGCGAGCACCTTGCCTCTAGACCACCGTTACCACAGCTAAATGACAATGAAAGGTAGCAAAATGAAGTGAAAGAAAAGAATACGCGTGAATAATGAAGGGAAGTCAGACGCGGGAGATGAAAAATAGCAAAAGAAACACAGAAAATAGTGCTGAAAAGGACGAGTAGCATATATGAGTAAATGTGTACAAATGCGATGAACTGAGTGAGGTAGATCTGCAATGAGATCTAGCATATCGGCGGAGGTTACAGATTAGCTGTTCCATCCCTTCCTCCCCCACCCCCACTCACCCGCCTCTTCTTATGCGTCTATGTAAAATCGTACTGTGAGAGGATGAACGATTTTCTATTTTTAAAATGTGCTTTCATGGTAACGCTAGTGCGTGAGTAAGGGACGGCCACTCATAGTAGTTTATGGACACTTGGCCGAGTACCATTAATTGGATTATTTCCCTTGTAATAGTAGCGCGGGACCCGTTATTCACATCACGGTGAAAAGCGCGCACTTTGATTGGTCAGTTGGAAATGTTGACCACCGGGCTTCCAGCTCTTATATCATGGTTTTAAGTTTCTTACAACTCGCTCATTCGTTGTTATCCACTGACAGAAAGACGGGAACCCGAATTCATTTTTGAGAGTAGACAATACCCTATCGGTACAATATAGGTATTTATGATAACGTTTGTTATCAACGGAGATACGTCATATTAATGGACTGAAGTATACCGCACAAATCTGGCAAATGTTGTTAGTCCTGACACTTTGAAAATTTATATTAAAACTATTACCGGGTTTCTGGTATAAGTAGTCAGTTAGAATTTTAGCAGCCAGTTTCTACTTTATAATGGTACCAATTTTGTTGTACTTTGATGCACATATCCTATTGAAATAATTAATAAGAGGGTCTCGGATTTAAAGTAAACTATGAGTTAGACGCATGTTATCCCCAATAATTCCAACCTGGGTCAAATTTATTCAATTATAGCTGGAGGGGACCATAGAGTAATTTCTGCAGTTTACTGGGATATCTAATTGACTTTTGTGCGCACCCTTTTAACCGCTCTGTGGATTCGATTGTGTTAGGACCCTAACCAGTTTTATTGTCGGGCTGGACTCCATGCCCAAACATTTCACTTGTCCAAAACTGGACTACGTACTAGCTCCCTCCTACGTCCGCGTGAGCTCATAAATAAGATGCCAGTTCGAGTGGTCAGTACACTCCATCAAAGACGCAGAGACAAGAGCCGACCGCACAGTGAACCCAGACCAGCAACCCGGGCCCGTAGAAGTTCAGAGGCTTGCCGACGCTTGCCATCGCCACCCCACCCCATAAGGCATGAAGCGGTAGCACAGGACCCGGAGAAACTTTGGCTCATGGCTGGTTGGGCTTTTTGTTTGGTAGTGATACCTTTGTTAGGCTTTTTGAATAAATAAGATTGCCAGCAGAACCCTGTGTTTGTTAATCCTGTGTATCCTTAAGGGAGTTACTATTGAACCCACGCAGTAACCACATTAGCCACTCGTAGTTCATCCAACAGTACGAAACCTATGGTAAAAATCGCTCCCTACAGTAATTCCAGATAAACAGCCACGTAATGATTCACAAGTCACTCTGTCCTACTGTCATAGCCTCTCCCAAGTTTTGAACCACTGTTCATGCCGGGAAACGGGTGTTATACTTGAAAGTGGACAAGTACAGCAAATATTAACATGTCGCCTGAACCCTCACTCGAGTTAGCAGTTTAACAGCGTGTGCATTTTGCACATTATTATTTGGTCATGCCAACGTGTGTGTATTCATATAGCAGTTACGAATACTCACAAGCATAAAAAATTATTTCACTTATTCATGCCAAGTTCAGAATCGTTTCACTGTGGCGACGACGTGCCTGCTCAAGTTATAACTGGGCTGCAATGGCACAAAGTGAAATTGTATGGAAAAGAACAAGACAGAGCCCAGTCAGAGAGGAAATTGGTAGGAGGCGATGGAGATGGATCGGCCACACTCTCAGGAGGCCAGGAAACAGCATCACGAAGAAGGTATTGGATTGGAATCCCCAGGGCAAGAGATCAAGAGGAAGGCCGCGCGGAACGTGGAGAAGAGCCAGAGAAAATGATGTGCAACGAAGCGGAAAGACTTGGAATAATGTAAAGAGACTGGCCCATGATAGAGAGGGATGGAACGTGTTTGTTGGTGGCCTATACCCTGATCCAGGGTGAGAAAGGCAATGATGATGATGATGAATGGCACAAAGGCAAATTTCCCAAATGGGATTAAAGATACAAATACAAATACATGTTTTCTTGTATTCTTTTGTGTAGATGTAGATCCTGCCTGCCTGGGACACTTAATTGTCTCTCTTTTTTGCTTTCATTCCCGGTTTTCTGAGCACTGACTAAGCATACACTTCAAAAAACGCCTCAATATAATCAGGAATTAATTTGTCCACGATTATGACTCTAATGCAGGATAATCTACATTTTTGTCATTTTTTAACTAACAAAACTATGCGTAGGAAGAATTATGTATTATATTGATGCATTGACAATCATTACGATTATTTCGAATGCGTCTGTAATTATATAAGATACCTACGCGCGCGCACGCGGTACTGCAATAACTTATACGCATAATGTATACATTATTATGTGACCACTGTTATGTAATATCACTAAAAAATACTGTGTAAAAAATTATTTAACAAGCCGTAATCACATTTAATGTAGCCTATACTTGTATCTTTAGTATATTACCTCCAGTAAAATACCACTGACTTGAAATTAAAATCGAAACAAAGCAACCCGGGATTCTAAAGCCTCACCTCCTTCTGGTCTCATTTTTAACTTCACTTTTATTTGATCTTGATTTGTAGGAATCTGAGGGCTGAAAGCTAGCCCAAACAAAGATAACGAAAAAAAGAGTGGAAGGAGCAAACTGGCCGTTATCATGCAGATAAATCCAAATGCAAGTTCAAGCTCAACCTGCTGCTGATCGCTTATTGTTTTTATCCATTCAGGACGCATAGCTCTGTTAAGACACCCATCTTTTGGGACGAATAGGCAACTTTTTATGTCGCATATCGAACTTAATAATAGAAGTTCACTTAATTTTTGTTGTTGTTGTTTTTTTTTCCCATTATTACTGTACTTCAAATCTTGCTGTAAAAAGACTGATGTGTTTATTTCTTTCCCCATTGATGATTTTACGACAGTCTGAAAGTTTTACTAGAACCGGCATAAACATAACCTTTGACCCTCACACGCGGCAAGTCGAAAGGAGTCAGTCCCAGTTAATTGCCGAGCAAAGTTTGGTGTCTTGTATGTAGATCGCTAGTCGACTTAGAGATCTAGATCTAGGTGGTAGTTTGGGTTTGAGTATGAAGACAGTATGTCGATACGATAACGGCCACGTTGTACTAGGAAAACGCAAGACGGCAGACAGAATGTAACAGAACTAATCGAGAATCTGGGAGAGAAGCACTATCACGTTAAGGAGGCGTAACTGCTCTGTTCTGCAGATTTGACAGATAACACCACAGGCTAGACATCTAGTTATTACCAGATGTTTAGATTTCACCCAGGACTGGGACTGAAAGAAAACCAACAATAATTGCAAGCATGATTAGATCTGGATCTATGATATAATTGTAACTGCATCACATGATTTGTCCGTGAAGTGTGGCGCAGCGTATGGGCCAGCCATCGTTGTGCTTTGAATTTTACCTTTAGATCCTCTCTGTTTCTTTCATGATGCTTGGATGGCAATGGACATAGACTATTGACACCGAAAATGTATTTAATTTGGCCTGACACAGGTCGACAGTGCCTGTTCATTCTGATCACAAATTAAATAGATAATTTTAACTGGTTGCAAGACTGACCCCAGGTTGAAGCAGATTTATTATTTTGGTTTTTTTGTATATCTGATACTATAATTATTTATGCACATATTTGGTCCTATCAGATTTGAAACTCTGTGGGCCTATAGCAATATCATCAGTTCAGTCACTAAAGGCAAAATCCTGTTGTTAGTGGATGCACTTTTTCCTCTGGGATAGAATTGATTGCATGAATTTCTCATTTGGAGCAGAAGGAGCAAGATTGTTAAACCAGCATTCTTCCATACCATGATACTGCTTGCATGGCCACTGATCTTGAAAGCTGCTGGAAAATAATGAACCTCAAATAAATACATATATCTAACAATCAGCAGTAATAATAGGAAACCATGATCCAAGAAAACACTAACAGTTTAACAGGTACAAAATAGTGATGCTTTTATACCATTTTACTTATTTTCTTTTAATGTTTTATTTGGGTTGCTGTACACTACATTCACAAAACTCAGAAAACAGTCAGTGGTCTGATATGATTTATCCAGTAAATTGACATCTTACCAGGTTTATCATTCCTTGCAGAGTCACTGAAATCTCAGACATTCAGTTCTGATTTTGAAATGTTTAAATATACATGTATTAATCTTTCATGATCTAGTACGTCCACTGAAATGCTAATTTATAGTGTGTATCACCGATAATAATTCACAGCATATTTCACTATCTTGAAATCAGTCAGGCTATGGCATGTTGCCCCAATCATGTTTCTTTATCAATTTGTATTTATGAACAGATGTTTTTGTATTTGTACTGTGTATCAGTGTTTTCATGTACCGTTTTATTGCTGAGGATGGAGACTGAAAACTGACCAGTTTCATCATCATCTGCAGGTATATCATAGCAAGAGTGGGCAATATTTCATTCACATTCAGGTTGAATGAGAGATTAGGCAAAAATATAAAGTGTTGTCTCCCATTTTTTAGGTCAAGTTGTGCTGCAACCGGTATGTTTTCTTAAAATTTGTGTGCTGATAACATCTCAAGCAGACCCGATTATGGTTTCATATGGGTCACATATGCCTTTTTATCACACGTGCTTGAACCACATGAGCACAGTTTCTTAATGTTGTTATTTTCTTATCAGTTTCTGTCTTCTCTGGAGATAGTGTTAGTAGTACTAGTAGCCTACTCATCTGAGTTTTGGACTTTTATGCCTTGTCATCCCTGGACAGTATATATCCTGCAGGTTAGTGTTGAAAATGATACAAGTTAAGTTTGTTCAGATCATGGAAATGGTTGCAGTTATGCAACAGTATTTTAGCCATCGACACAAAAACAAAAAAAATGAAGGTCAGTACCTTGAACTTTGTCTTTGCATTTCTTTTGAAACTGAAGACAGTACTGTGCATGTGTACAGTTTATTTCTCAGTCAATACAGCAGTAAACCAGATTTCAAAATATTGGACTTTTTCTTAAATTTAGAATTTCATACCACTTTGTATGACAAGTATTTGAGAATCAAGGTTTGATTATAGATGTAATACTAAAGTAGTTGACACTTGAATGTAAATAATTTCATGATTTGTGAAAATAGTAGAAAGAATACAATGATGTTCTCTAAGATAACATAAATCTTTTTATTTATTTTACAGACTTCATGATTTTTATGTTAATATACAATGAGTTGAAAACTGATTATCTGCAGGATTTCGGTGAACTTACAGCATCCATAGTGACAGCACTTTGACATCATAACTGAGGTACACATCATGGAAATTAAATTTGATGGAAAGCGGGCTCTCGTCACTGGAGCTGGGAAAGGTTGGTGTTCATTTCTGATATGAAAATGCACTATTCTGAGCTTTCAATCACAAACCACTTTTCAAATTATGTTTTAGAATATTTCACTGCTTCATTTTGCCTATTGTTGGAAGCATGCGAGTCATTTCAAATGCCATGAGAGAGGCATGGTCAGTAACTTTATTCATCAACTGTCAAAAGTTTTTTTTGTTGAATTGCAGTTGACTGTTGTGGTCCCAGAAAGGGCCAAAGCTGTGAGCTTTCTATTTTCTAGACTAAGCAATGTCCCCATTCCTCTCTTTTTCATGCCTGCCTTCTTATGACGAGACTAAAGGATTTCAGCAAGCATTTTGTAATTTTCATGAGCAGTCATTTCTTCTAATTAGCCTGAAGATTTTTTAAACCTCGTCCTGCAAAGCCACTATTGTGTCCCACATTTTACAACCCCGATCTTGAGGGAGGGCACTTTAGTGTAAAGCACCACAGCATCTCCTGTTTGCTTACTCGGTTGCTCCCACTGATCATGTTTTGTTTCTTTGATTTTTTGCGCTACTTTTGCTTGTTTCGCATGTTTATCTATCCTGCCACCCCTACTATATCTAACAAAATGGTATCGTCCGAGTATGCCTATTACGATGAAATGTAGCTATTTGTCTTACTCCTGTAATAGTGCTGACGGTTGAAGTTTGAACTGGGGAAAATAGTGCGGAAACTTTTGACTTTGATTTTGGTTGTCATCTATATGCGATATAATAAAAAAGGAGCCATCTGTTTATTTGAGAAGTCATTCTATGTGTAATTATGAATTTCGATGTAATACTAGGGGAAATGCTGCACATAATGGTGTCTGTTGGTAGATGTTTCATCGGGGAAAACTGGCAGAAAATGACCAACTTTTTTGTTGGTCATCATCTTCATTTGATGTGGGTAATTAGAAAGATTTTCTCTTGCTTTGGTTAATTGACTTTAAAGTAGATCTAAATGTATATATTGCACGAGGTGAAAATAAATCTCCTGCAGAAGTCACTAAGAAGGTTGAGATTAGAAAACAAAATAATTGTGGCCGGCCTTGAAACAGTGGAGGAGGGAGGGGGCAAAGTTATGATAAATGTAGTTACTGCTTCAAGCTTGGATTAAAAAATAATTTGTTCACCTATACTATTTGTGGTGAAAATTAGGGACAAAAAAGCAAAGTCTTCTGTTTTAAATGGAATGTAAATGTAAATACATGTAGCTCTTTATTGCAAGCCTTCTATGTAACAATAAAAGTTATTGTATCTCATCAAAATTACTTTATCCAAATATTATAGGGATCACTTATGATTTATCCAGCATATTTTTGTTATTGCATGCTGAAGTAAATATGATACACATATTCAAAATGACCCGACTGATCCAACCACCGAGGTTAGTGGCAACACGCAAACTATCTGCTGTCTAGCCATTAGCTGCCTCTGCATGCACCTTTTTTCACAAGTGGTGTATCGCTCATCACAGCCACCAGTTTATCCATTCATTTTGTTCCTTAAGTTTCTATAAACTGAACAAAAAAATTTAATGTGTTCCAAGATATCAGTAAGTAGTTTTTTACCTTTTAGGCATTATGATTTTTGCAATTTATATAAAACTGTAATTATCCAGGAGTTTTCAGTGAACTTATCGCATAATTATAACCACAGTTGAATGACATTGAAGGGGGAGATGATTAACAAGTAATGATGATCATAATAAAAGAATGACAGAATATTCACTTGCCAGCTTACTTTTCCACATTATTATTGTCAGGCATTGGAAGGGAGATTGCAAAAAAGCTGGCAGAATGTGGTGCTAAAACTCTGGCAGTAAGCCGAACTAAAGCAGATTTGGATTCACTTCAGGCAGAGGTACAGTTTATAACAAGTTTTCTAGATAGTGTTGGTCCTCATAAGATAAAACTGTATATTTTGTGCATTTGAAGACGATTCTGAATGTGGAGACTATCAAATATTTTATTTTCTGAAATTAATTAAAATAGGGCCATTTCATCCATTGTTGTTATAATGAACTTGTATTTCTAAAGGCATGATTTAATCAGATTGAATGCCTGCTAGTCAGTGTACCATCTCAGGTGCTGTCAGGAATATCGAAAAATTGAGATTATATGTGCAGAAGTTTTGTGTTTCTTTCATAAGCAAACTAGATTGACTCAGTTATACCTTTTCCTAGAAAAGTGGAAGAAAAACTGCTACAATCATAAAATGATCTTTATCTTTGTTTTAATTTATTTACATCGAACCATGTGATTTGGTTAAGTGATGAAATATAGATATAGCACATGTATTTTCTAAAGCCCAACCCCTATCTTTGACTGTGCATTGCTAAAACATTTTCAGTGTCCTGGGATAGAAACATGTGTTGTTGACCTTAGTAACTGGACCACAGCTAAGCAGGCAATTGAAGCCCTGGGTCATTTTGATCTGTTGGTCAATAGTGCAGGAGTTTCCAGAATTGGGCCTTTTGTTGACGTAAAGGAGGAGGATTTTGACTTGTAAGTACTTTGCTACTGATTGTCTATTTTGATTGATAATAGTAAAGAACATATCAGAATCTTGGCTTCACTGCAACAGGTGGCATATTTTAATATCAAGTATATTTTGTAGAACTATCCCAGTCAGCAACCCTATGGCATTATTGATCTCAGATATACTCATAGGAATGGCATCATTCCAACATAGGTCCACTGGTTACGAAATTGCGCTGCCATCTGTTTGACATAGGATATCTGTCTACAACCAACTCTGTTGAAATCCTGTACAAAGCTACATTATAGGAATAGTGGCTGGAATTGTGCTGCCTATGTTGGTAATAATGAAATGATTCATTTTGCCTGGGGGAGGCAAAAAACAAACTAATTACAGTGTTTCAGACTATATTGATGTCGTCAGTCCAGCAGCTTGAATTTGTCATTTGTCCAATCAGAGGTGGTTGTAAATATTGTTATTCTTTTTCATACTGTGTTTGATTGCTAGTTGATCTTAAGACATGATTGTGTACTAAGTGATGATTCATTTCAAGGTGCTCATTTCTGATTAGCATCTTTTGTGCTGGTGTCAAGTTCAGCAGAATTTACAAAGGCTGTGGATGTCAGAGTAGCAGGAGATGTGAAAATGCAACATTTGCTCGGAAGCATTTTTAATTTTTTTAGATTTTAGAGTTCAGGTTTTGAGAAAAATGAAAATACATATATATATTGAATTATTATATAATGCTTTTTTTTTTCTTGTTCCACAGTGTTTTCAATACAAATGTCAAAGCTCTGTTCAATGTTTCACAGGTAATGTATACTTGGTGCTAACTCAAAGGAGATTAAACATTCATCATAAACCATTATGCCTGTTTGGTTTCATATATCAGTAATAAAATTTAACTGGATTGCTGTGGATCTCAGCAGAGGAAAAGATGAAGCCAAGAAAAGTACAGAATAGCTGCTATCGAAAGCTAGAATTTGTGTATTAAGTTTTGAAGTGAGTGGACAAATATTTTGAGGATTTGCCCCTTTTTCACAGAGCTGTCTTTCATTCACCGTAAACCAAGAAAAGAGCAGAAAGTCAGCATAATTACTTGTGATGACTTGGGAATCCGCTATGGAAAAGTCAGTTCTTGGATTACTATGGAATACAAGAACAAGGAAAAATTTGTTTAGAAAAATGTGACAAAATTTGTATTTCCACACCAGTAATTTTCAGATGTGACGGAATTAATATTTTAATATGTGATAAAAATTGGGATTGTCATGCCAGTGTTTCTTAGATGTCACAAAATCAGTAATACCACTTCTGTATTTTTAAGATTGGACAAAGCCAGTATTACCACTTCAGTATTTTGGTTGATTCTTAAGGTGGTGGCCAAGTCTATGTTGGAGCATAAGAGTGGTGGTGCTATTGTCCACGTGTCCAGTGCAGCTTCCACACAGTCAGTCAGAGATCATGCTGTCTATTGTTCAGCAAAAGGAGCTGTGGACTCACTGACCACTGTGATGGCTTTAGAGCTTGGCCCACATCAGGTAAGTTCTTTCTTTCCATACATTCTGAGAATGTTTTACATAATTTTGTTATATCATCACGGACATTTCACAATTGCCCAAGTCATTGTTTTGTTGTTTTTTTTAGATGAAATGCTGACCTTAATCAGACAGCCATGTTGCACTATTCAACAGTTACTTTGTTTTGTTTTGTTTTTTAACCAAAATCCACATCCACCTAAATCACCATTTCAGACTGTTGTCAGGGGAGTGTAATCTGATTGCAAGGCCAAATAGAGAAAATACTGAGTTGTGTTCACTGCTCAGCCATCGCTTTCTAAATAAAACTCTAGGCTTCCCCAACAACAGCTACCACTGTCTTCAACGTAAACAGTTTTCTTTGATTATCAAAAAACACCAAAACATGACTTGGGCAATTGTGGAATGACGGTGATGATATTCTGTCCTTTGGTGGGGAAAGTTTCTAAGTTAAGACGAATAGAGAAAATACAAGTATAGCTGAACAGGGTCAACATCTTAGTATTTTTTGTAATCAGTTTCATCTGGAAACTGTTCCTATCAAAACTTGCATTATAGAAAGTCTCAGCCAAGGTGTGTGCCTGCTACTTTGTTGCATTGCGATAGTGTTGCACTTTTTAAAAAAATCTTTGCAAATTAATGGAGATGTGAGACATGGGCCCATTACAGGGACAATGGCAAAATGAACCGAACACACATTTGCAACGTAACAGCAAATCGCATGTGCGAACCACAGCCGTTAACGGCAGTAACTTCAGTAGTTCTTGCTTTTAACGTTAGTCTCATAATATATGACCTGCTTTGCGTAATTGTGGCACTTTCTGCAAGGATGTGATAGGAGATATTGAATAAGTGAAAAAGCCGATTTTGCAGTTTCTGTGCAATTTGAGAGTGCAACATGTTATGAATGTTTGGCCATTATTCTACCATTTCACAGAATTTGTACACAGCAAAGTTGCAATCAGCCTATTTATGATCAAAAGTTATTTTGCATACACATAAGTAAATATGTACTGAAACTTTCTTTCACATTTAGTTTGTGTTTACTTTGATTTCATGTTTTTAAATTTACTGTTGTGTGAATGGGGTTTTTTTTGTTGCTTTTTTTTTATATTTGTTGGCAACATATCATACAAAGCTTTGAAAAATACAACTTATTTTGGGGGGTGAGGGCACATTTTAGCATTATACGCAAACCCCCACTGCAACCAGACAGCTTTTCTGTGTCTTTAAAAAAAAGTTTTTTTTTAATTGTGTCCTTTTCTATAAATTATGCTGTGCTTTCATTTTGTTGAAAATTTTTTTTTCTTATTCACCTTTAAGCTTTGTTAGTGAAGAGCAAAGAATAATATCTTGGTGGGAAGATGAGATACATGTATTGAACTGTGCTGTTTTAATATTGTTGTAAGATTTAGACTGTATAACTGCCAGATCTGTCCTTAATCATGGACTTTACAAACTGAAACACTATCTAGACAGAAGCAGGGTCATCTTATCAACATATCAACTGCCCATTGTGCCCAAGAGTTAAGACAGCTCTGGACCAAAGTTATATTTCATTGTTCATCTCATGTATTGGAATGGTGTATCAACCATCTTCCAATCTTACAGGAGAGTGGCAAGAAATTTTGGTGAGAGTGAAAATTCTTATTTATAGGCAAGCATGTGGCAAAAGCGTTTTTCATGCTTACAATTTCAAAGTTATTAAAGATATCCTTATATCATATTGTGAGAATATAGATCTCACCACAAGCAGTAGTAAGATAGTCATACGTCAAAACCACCAAAATCATCGCTACGCCAGATGTGAGATGAACAACAATTTGTATACAATGATGAAAGACATACACAAAAAAATGACAATGTCCACAAAATGTCTAATGGCTAATATTTTATTCAGAACAGTGGACTCGATATGGTGCAGTGTTTTGGACATTGTGCATGAAACAAAATGTGCGATTAAAAATATGACATATTATTTACATAAATATATTACATACAAGCTTTCCAATATGGTGGAAATAGAAACATGGAGAAGGATTACCGAATCTGGTTATTTCCAGAAAACAAACCTGAAGGAAGAGTTTTATTCTAAAGAAGTTTTATTTCATGTTGTGAGTGTACTATTAATGGCCGAGCTGCTCGTTAATTCAGAAAAAAATCCAACTGAACGACTCACCGAGGGGTTCTGCCACCTTGTGACCCCTCAGACATGCATGCTTCTAAAGTTGTGTCTTTAGGTCCTTTAAGTCGCCATTGGGATAACTGGATTCTGTAATCACAATGGCTGATGAAGACACTGCACTATAATGCGATGTGTGTTATCAGTAATAATGCAGTATAATGATAAAGGTTGTGCTGAACTTTAAAAAGTAGGGTTAAAGAACATTGTTATGACAGATAGTGTATACCCAGGTATCTTTCACCAATGATGTGATGAGTTAGCAGTTACTGGTTTCTGTCACAGGTTAATTTGACCCAGAGTGTGCCATACTTTAGTCTGTCCCCCTATCTAACATTTCTTCTGTGTGTCCCTTGAATTTAAACCTTAATATCTGCTATGGTGTCAGCCATGGCTCACTATACGATTTGCTCTGCTAACGTTGCCACTGACAACATTGTTTTATGTGTCTTCCACACTGGGATGGGACACCATCACCGACAGCAATGTTTTTCTCTTTCTAACCCTGGGAGAAACAGTGAATTGATTTGTACCTGGCACAGTTCAGCCTGTCCGGTTTGCCTGGGGTGTGGGGCCAAAGTATTTACCCTCAGAGGAGGCTTTCCCCCCCCCCCCCCCCAACACCCCAAAGTGTACATTGGGGGAGATGGGGTTTATGGGGAGTGTAGACCAGGTACACTGTGCAATCACTGAATCAAAATATTTTTTTTATTGTTTGAATTTATTTTTTGTCTCCAAATTAAGTTGTTGGATCATAAATCACATTTCCAATAAACAGTCAAATAGCCCAATGAAAATGTCACTTCAAATTTTGAAACATCAAGGCTGTATCATAGATCTTCACCATTCTAATACTCCTACGCTAGTACAATTTGGGGGGGGGGGGGGGGTGTGTGTCCGAGGGTAGGAAAAGTGTACATTTGGCCCGGTGGGGGGGGGGGGGGGGAGTTTGAAATAAACCACATAGTTTGTGTCTCAGCTTACCATTTAAGTAATAAGAAAAGAAATTGGAACTCAGTTTTTCCCAAACAACCAAAATGGAATTAGCCCATGGCACAGTTTACATCAAGGCAGCTTCTGTGGCTGATACCAGCGATGTAGCCATCCATTGACACTCGCTGTTGGTCATCTACAACCTCCTCTTGCCACAGCGCATATTATGTTATTGTTGACTCTCAAACATTAATTCATCACACTTAGCGGGCATGTCATTGTGTCCCCTATGCTCAAAACCCACATAGACGAGATGGGCCAAGCAAGGGCGACCAGTGAAGCCAATACATGCTATGATTGGGGATCCTATCAGACCCCATCAATGCTAGACTTTGTGGGCTGGAATAGGGGAAGACCGCAAAACGCGGTGGTTGGTTTATAAAGTTATTATTCAACCTTTTTCCTTTCTTTCTTTCATTGTTTTAAATTCCCACTTTTCATGCTTGCAACTGTGTCATTTTTCTTTCTTTCCTTTCTTTCTTTCTTTTCTTCTTTCTTTCTTTCTTTTCTTCTTTCTTTCTTTCTTTTTTTTATTTTTATTTCGTTCATTCTCTGTCTTTCTCCTATTGTCCTGTCATTTTGCGATTTTGTCTACGTTTTGCTCTTTCCTTGCACATCGTGGCCGTTATCGTGTCGACGTGCTCTCTCTCTCTCTCTCTCTCTCTCTCTCTCTCTCTCTCTCTCTCTCTCTCTCTCTCTCTCTCTCTCTCTCTCTCCCTCTCTCTCTCTCCCTCCCTCTATCTATCTCTCTCTCCCTCCCTCCCTCCCTCCCTCCCCCACCGTCTTGTACAACATTAGGTGATCTTCCTTTTTCCTAGTACAACATACAGCCGTCTTAACCCTGACGTATTCACCCCCCAAAACACAATTAAGTTATCTATAAAGATGGTACTAACAAGTCCTGGTCCCTGGCCCTCCAGTACACATCCCCCACCATCCAGCCTGGGGCGCTGTATGGGTTTAATTTAATCCCTGATCGAATTTCGTGAGGGCTGTAACCTCGGTCCGCCAGGAAGCCACTGAGAGCTCGAATCTGTTCTGTCTGGCAGGCGGTGCTGGCCAAATGCTGCCTCTCCCTCATCTGTCTCCATTCCATGAAAATGTAAGGCACGCGGATGTAAGAGAAGAACTTGTGGGCAGTCGCCAGAGCGCGACATTCGTAGCCTTCTGTCGTAAAAAAAAAAATGTAATTAAGTATAATTGTTATTACAGTAAATAAATAATAAATGATAGATACATGTTCAGTGTAAATTATAATTTAAAAACCGAAATTAAAATCACAGTATGACTCTATGAGCACGAATTACAACCTCTCAGCAACGATGAGGTGTTGCTAAAGGGTGTTGGGGTTTGGTCTTGATAATGGTTACTATCGTGGGTTTCCTCTTTCACTGGTTGTTTAGAGCACTTTCTGATCACCTGTTGACATGTACATGCCATGCATTATGTCCCCACTGCAACCCTAAGGGATTACCAAAGGAAAGATCAGTCCTTATACCGTGATGTTGTCCCTGTATCTCCAGCCTTGCTATCTTCCACCAGGCATGCTCTGGTAAAACCAACTGAAACTTTAGTAATTACACATGAATTAACCCTGTGGGCCCCAGGTGTGGAAAGAAAACAAATTCATAAGATGTCCGAAATACATATTCATCCAAGATTCAATGCTTCATTATTCTTTCAAATTCTTACATATATATGGACATTGAAACTGGCGCTGTAGGTAAGTAAAATGTGTGGCAGTGTAGGGTATCGCTGTCCATTGGCAATTCTGTGCCTGAATACTGTTTCATATAATGGCGCTTCTGATTTTAAGAGGTTAATTTGAATGGCTTTTCCATGGTGAAATCTGAACTCACCTATATCAACCTTGATCACCGCCGTCCTTGTCGTGACAATGTACAGAAGGTCGTCCAAAGTCAGTGTAGGAATTTCACACCGCGAGTGGGCCTCTTCTGTGTCCGATCTACTCCAGGGCCACCGGGCTGAGCATTTCTCTACCACTCTGATTCCACCCTGATTGTCTTTGTTTCGGCTGAGACTTATGTTTTTGTGCGAATCTGCCAAGGCATTGGCCAGAAGAACGATGTTATCAGCCCAGTGATCGGCATGAGCCCCAGCCACGAAGCGCAATAGATTTGCTTTTTGGGGCTCTAGGGCAATGACTTTATGGCCCATTGCTGAAGCCAACAGGCTGTAGTAACCAATGTTAGCGCCCACATCAATGACCGTGGCATGGGGATGGCTGTTCAGAGCTATCTGAAATGCCTGTGTGATGTAAGGCTCCCACAAACCGCTGGAGAGAAGACCAGCAGAGATAAACTTGTCCTGTTTTGGCTCATACACACATATTTTAAAGGAAGGCACTGTCATGGAAACCGTGCAGTTGAAATTCTTGTCTCGGTGTTGGATTGGCGAGTTTTTGTTGACGCGGAGATCCACGACCTTGAACCTGTCGGGTAGGGACGATTGCGCATCGTAAATGTGGAAGAGATGTCTCTGGTTAGACGGCCACCCGCCTACGCCATCCTCCCTGGCGGACGGCAGGGGGCGTGCCGAGTCGTCTAGGTCATCCTTCCCCGTGTCAGAGGTGACGTGTAGAATGAAGCACATCAGCGAAGTTACAAGAGCAGCAACTGTGCACGCTGGGCAGGGAGAAAAAAAAATTATAGTCATTAATATTTTCTTTTCTTTTTTTTTTAAGATTGTGGCGGGAATGTTCATCGTGGTGCAATTTGCCCTCCCCCCCCCCCTTTTTATTTGATATGTGAGCAACGCTACCGCCTGAATGGTGGGGACAAGGTGGTCTAGAGGCAAGGTGCTCGCCTCTCATGCCAAGGGTCCCGGGTTCTAAACCCGGGCAGTGCAGGCATGTTGGAAAGTGGATTTTTCTCATATATTCAAGTCCCTGGTCCTATTGGGGGGTAGGATCGAGTAGTTCTTGGAAATTGGATTTTTCTCATATTTTCAAGTCCATGGTCCTATTGGGGGGTAGGATCGAGTACCTAGTCTTCTCGGATAAGGACGAAAAAATTCGGAGGGCCCGTGTGCACGTTGCGCACGTTAAAGATACCTTGGCAGTTGGAAATCGTAAAGAGCAGGCCGAAAGGCCGCTGCCCGGGCAAAATTGAAATTAATAGATTAAAATTTATCCATATCATCTCCCCCCCCCCCCCCCCCCCCCCCCGCCAGAACAAGAAATAATAAAACAAGTAAAGTGAGGTGTAAATGCCAAGGGCAGCGAACCTCCTAAAATAAAGACCTCAAATCACCGCCTGAATGGCAGTTTCAAAATTTACAAACATAATTCTAACGTGTCAACTAATGACACAGTCTCCTTTGTATCGACATGTTGTGATTGTTAAAAGCCAGGCTATCTTTTGTAAATGTTGTTATGATGGTAATGTAATGTTGTGTTTGTTTTTATTCATTTGATAAGCTCAGTACATGGGTGACTCTTTTTGATACGCGTTCAGTTTGGTGCAATTTCTTTGCCTAGAATCGAGTGCGTGGTGCTCTGGTCCTCAAGAGATATGGAACAAGACTTGTAATATTATGGGAAATATTCTAGATCAGATAGAAGATGAAGGGGGAGGGGGGGGGGAGGAAGCGCGGGTTTCTTTCGGGTTGTCAAATATGAATAATGTACGAAAGCTCCGAGTGTTACTTTTTAGCGACATTGGCAAGTGTTTGAAAACAGCTTTATTATTACCTGTATTACTTTTTATTCAAATTGTTGGCACTCTGACAGCTGTGTAATTAGATACTTCTCTCGTAATGCTGAAAGTGCTACCTTGAATAGGTGTTTTTGGCCCTCTGAAATGGTTACTTGAAGAAAATCAACAACAGCAAAATTTATGACCACATTGGGCGAAATTGTTCTGATACAGGGCAAGATTCTGCTGTTGTCATTGCAGACTCGGCAGCGTTTGTGGAAGAAATCGATGTGAACGAATGTAATGCTCTCGTCCTGTGAACGTGCCTTGGAGCAATGAATCGTGACCTCATTTTGCGTCCACCTTCTTTTTCCTTTCCCTGTTAAATCTTTCCTTTTATTTCGGTATTGTACATTATTCATATCCTATAGCACCCACCCCCAAACCCCCTCAACCCCCCACTCCAATCTTTCTTGCCCATAATTTTCCACCGGCCTTCGTTAAATGTCAGATTCTCATCCTCTCTCTCCCCATCTCCCTTGTATTCACGGCGTTTCCAGTGCAATCCATTTGTATGCGCTGGTCGCTGGCCCAATTACAAAACCATAGGTGCCAAAGTCCAAAGTTTACAGGAGCGAAAAAAATACAACAAAACAAACGAACAAATAAAAAGCATCTTTTACTTGAAACATATTTCTTATCCTAAACACACGCCTGTTGCAGTCCCCAGGTTCATCAGTAACAAAACATAAAATTCGTTCAATTAGTTTATAGAATATGAAAAAGGTTGTCTACAGCAGTTATGGGAAAGTGTAGGCCTGCACAAATTTGTACATTTTTATGATAGGACCAATGTCGTGCCTGTATTTTGGCTGCAATTGTTCAACATTTTATTATACTGTTTTTTTTTATATAAATCTGTGCGAAATGTTCTGTGGAGCTGTAAAATGTTTGTGTTGCATGATTACTCTCAGAAAAAGTTCTGGAAGGTTAAAAGAAAAAAAAGAGGTTAATTTTTCCCACGAAAGAGCCCCCTTTTCAAGGGAGTTTTGGAGAAACGCATGGGCTGCTGCACGGACACAAATCCTCTTTGCATTTTTTTGGTTTTTGTCTTGTTATGTCGCTTATTTGGGGAGCTTATAAATGTTAGTGTTACCAGCTTAAGATATAGTGACCCTGTTCAGAATCGTATAGGATGAGTAGGTGAAGTTATCGTTTGTGACTAAATTACATTCAAATTCAGTGACAAAAAATAAATAAATTAGTTAATTAATTAATTAATTAGTTAATAACTGGGCGTGTTAAAGAACAGTTTCTGCTTTTTGGGAATTTTTGGAGATTGAGACTGACACTTTCATAAAACACCACTCTCTCTCCCGAACTTACCCACTGTCCTTCACCCCATATACCA